>CM070034.1:156899713-156910459 GCA_036250615.1 Ptychadena robeensis
GGGGGGGGGT
The DNA here is from genome assembly GCA_036250615.1 of Ptychadena robeensis. Lineage (NCBI taxonomy): Eukaryota > Metazoa > Chordata > Amphibia > Anura > Ptychadenidae > Ptychadena > Ptychadena robeensis. Next base: position 156,899,724 of record CM070034.1, read on the forward strand.
TGATTATGGAAACCCTCACTCTCAGCATCCACATATAGGATGCACACAGAGATCTTGTAATGTGCCGGTAAGCTATTTTGAGGGGGATTGATCATGGGGACCCCCCAATCCCAGCACCCACACATGACACACACAAAGACCTTCTGCACATCAAGCCTTCATGGAGACCCTCTTGCGCTTCTCTATCATCAACTACTGGCTTCCCAGTCATTGCCCCTACATGATGGATTCTGATGGTTAGATGCTTTTTGCACTCCTTTCCTCAGCTATAGAACTTGAGCCATGGTTCACCTTTTGGGGTCACCACACTTCCAGAAGGACAAACGTCTTTCCCGAAGTTCTTGAAAGACATCCGGCAGCCCTACACAGAACGTCTACGGATATTAATGTTTTATAAAGCAATCAGAGGCGGTTTAAGGAGAATTATCTGTAACTGGGAGATGAATTCAATATATGGAGCACATTAAATCTTCATATTATTTTACATACTTAGTATTCAGATTAAAGCCAAACACCGCTATTCGCATCTATCTCAGCCTCTGCGCCCAGGCCTCAGACTCTGGCTCATTTATATACATGGGCTTCATGTCCTTGTTACTGTAAAGTAGGAGAGCCTGTCTAGGAAGGAGTGTCGCAGAAGATCTGGGCCCGGTCCTTGATGTCCTCCAGAGGTTCTCCATCCCCGGCCAGAGACTTGTGCCTCCAATGCAGCCCACGGAGGTGTCTCTGTCAGCGGGTACACAAGTATTATCTGTCTACACAGCTGCGGTATCAGTCACAGCAGAGGCTCCCCTGTCTTGTTGGCAGATTTTTTCTCTGCCTCATCCAGGTTTATTCTGCTCTTGGCGGGAGTCCGGAGATAACTCAGATGAAGCTCTTATTATAGGGGTTTATTTCCCAACACTTGGGGCTCCTCACTGAGTCTCCAGCAGAAGGACATTGGAGATAAGTGGAGGTGCCATCCAGCCATTAGTGGTAAGATGAGATTTCTCATATAAGAAGTGTTTCTGTAGATGAGGGTCCCGTTGTAAGATCAGCAGCAGTAGACATTGGTTCTAAAGGCCTCTTCAGGTTCTTGCTATTTTGGAGACTTGAGAATTTGGAGAACTGTAAAGTTCATGTATGCGGTATTGTCCTTCACACTTGGCCACCTGTTGACCACACACTGTATACCTGTCTAGATGTAGCATGAGTAAATGTTCCTCTTCACACATGACCTATGGTGGCTCCTCCAATATGTGGTCACCTATAGCTGTCCTTGACTCCAAGGGTGCCCTGGCATCTTACATGGTTTTCTTCCATTCTCTGTTTCTGCCCTATGTTTGCTAAAACCTGATAAACACAAGGAGAGTGAAGACCAAAGAGTCAGCATTTTACTCTTTGCGTCAAACAGGTACAACTTGATGGAATGGACCACCATATCGGGGCACCATAATGAAACATAAGTCCATATCTCAATAATATCTATAGCTGGTCTTTAGAGGTCTGTGTATGCTTTACACCCGTCCTATGAACCATAGACCATTGAAGAAAACTGATAAATTGATGGACCAATTATAGTTCTAGGTCACAGTATTTGTAGTTGGGTTCTGTCATACTGTGCCCACCTAAGTGCCCTGTGTCAGACATGGACCCAACACGTTATTACCTTAAATTGACCTTTGGTTGATTTCCTAGGTTTACTTTCCACTGCTCGAGTTGAGGGCTTTTTGATTCCTTTCATCCCTTCTCACCATAACCTTCACGGGTACTTCTCACTATATACATAGATATTCATGGCTGTTCTCCATTACTGCTTAGAGGACCATGATATACCGACCTTCAGGTGACCTTGGTTGTATCTCTGCTCTTTAACACTCTTTTATCATTTGGTATTGTCGTCACTCTTTCTTAACCAATAGATACCACTTAATTAAATGGACCACCATATTGGGCACCACACATGTGAAACACAGGTCCATATGTCATTGATAGCTCTTTCTGATCTTTAGAAGTCTCTCTATGGTTGACATCAGTCCTATGAAGCATAGACTGAAAACGGAATGATTGATGGACCACTTATAGGTGTCAGTATTGGTTGTAAAGCTAGCCACACACGGTTCGATTTTGGTTCAATCGATGCTCGATCAGATGAATTTTTTCATCTAAAAATCGAGAAATGCCCACATGGTACGATCAGCGATAATTGTTCGATGAAGGCAGAAAAATTGATCGAATTTTGATCGGACATGTTGGAAAATCATCATCGATTGTGCCAAAATCGTTTTATAATCGTGGATGTTTGTAGTGTTTCTCCTGGATCTATTAGATTCGATATAATTAACATAGATCACTTCAATCTGAACTTCAATCGTTTCCATCCCAAAATCGACGATTTTAGTTATCTTTTTTAGTCGAAATCGCACCACAATCGCAAACTCAATGTGGGGTGTATGTTGATGCGATTAAGATCGATTTTCGATTAGACGATTGAATTCCTCAATCTAATCGAGCATCGATTGAACCAAAATCAAACCGTGTGTGGCTAGCTTAAGTTTCTGTCTTGATTGAGAATTACAGTAGTAATTGCCCATATCCTTACTTCAAATGATAACCACCCAAGTGCCTTGTGCCAGATGACCCCCCCCCCCCCCCCCCCCCCTTGTTATTCTCATGACCTGTGCTGGGTTTCCTAGTTTTAAGCCCCCCATACACCTTAAGATCGATCCATACAATTTCGACCAGATAGAGATATTAATGACACATTGACCTTTGTTTAATGATGATGTCTCAATATGGTGGTCAAGTGAATCAAAATGTGACTACTTTAATCAACTGAGGGACCAATGATAAGTCACATTATTGGTAGTAGATCTTCATCTTACTATAGGGAATTATGGTACTCCAAACCAGCAAAAGGTAACACCTATACGTGAGGACAAAAAGCTCAAACTTTACCAGGATTTCCTTACTTTTCAGAAGATAAAGTAGATAACGGCAGGTGTCGGGTAGCCAAACCAGGAACTACATGGGGAACCAGTATATGGTAAACACACCAAACTTTACTGAAATTTCTGTGTTAACAAGGACCAACAGTCAATAACCCACAATTAACATAGCCATCCAAAGTATCAAATGGGATCAAGGGCATTTTGATTCTCTGTTCAATCAAGGAAGCTTGAGGGTTTCTCAATTGCACGGGCATTAACCCATGTATGGGCAGCCTAAGCGTCACAACAGTCAATAACCCACAATTGAGGTGGCCATCCAAAGTTTCGAATGGGATCAAGGGCGCATCGATTCTCCATTCAAGCAAAGAAGCTCAAGAGTCACACCACACTGCAGCGCAGGATGGACAGCCCTCCATGTGTTAGTAGTCCCGATCTGAGGCCTCCCGGTGCACCAGCAGACAGAAGACATACCAGGCCAGAGGTTCCCTTCTTGATTACCAGAGCCTCAAGGTGGTTTTGCATTCCGTCTATGGCTTCGTATGGCTTTGACACTCAGCCATGCGTCTAATAGAATATCGCTGGTTGTCTTGCTCAGTGGCCAACCGCACGCTCCGGCCCAGCATGAGGAGACATGGCCCCAGACAGTCCTTCTCCTCTACAGAAGGAACATAGAGCTTTCGGCAAGGGATCCCTTTACCCCTGGTACGCTAGGTCCCCCCTTTGTTTCATGAGGCCTAACTGCCAGATTAATCTGGGCTCCTTCTGCCTTCAATGCGGGTGCCCTCTCTACTAACAAACCGGGAGAGATGACCCAACTACAATTAGAGGGACTTAGGGACTTTTGGTTGGTCTGGTCAATTAGGGACTTTTGGTTGGTCTGGTTGGACATGTAAGTATTAGAGAAAGGTCCTGCTGTCTTGTGTGGTCACATCTCACCTCATCATTGAAGGTAAGTTGTGACACAGGGTCAGACCTCTGTAATTCTCCATGATACCCTTTCTGAAAGTTAGTGGCACCTACATAGAGCTTTGAAGGTGATCGTATCTGTGCATCAGAAGGGTCACCCAATGTCTGTTAGATGTTTACAAGATGTGTCCCTCAGGTGGCATTTACAAGCAACTATATAAAACAAGAATAATAGGGCAAACATTGACCTCTAACCCCTCAGAATCCCGTATTGGGGAACGTTTGTAGCTCCTCTTCATAGCAATCATGGTCATTAATTTCCCTGTAACTGACCCACCAACTGACAAGATAACATGATGGGAAACGTTCTCAGCTCCGGCCCCCTCCTCCAAGATGCGGCTCCCTTTTTTTTAACTCCATCCTGTCAATTAAAAGAGGGGAAAAGCGCACAGAACTAATTGGGCAAGTGTGTAATTTTAATTAGCTGTTTTGATAATTAAACTAATTAGTTCCCTTGTGTTTCCACAATATGTGGTGGACTGGTTTTGATATCACAGCTTCTGAGCTTCATTCCGTCTCTTAATTAGTCACTTTTGCATTCGAAAGCTTTATTAATGTCCTTAATTTGCAGTTGAAATGAGAAATCTGCTGTCAATAATTTGGATAATTGCCTACTGTTTGATTATAAAGTACAAAAGTAGCTGCACACATTATATATGCAAATCCCGGGGGCCCACTCCATCTCATCGCAGCTTCTACCGTCTGCTGACCCTGTTAAGGAAAGGGATCGGCCTTATTAAGGATATGAAGAGACGTTTTTCCCTTCGCCTTCTCCTCCAGTATTCCGGAGACTTCCATTGTTCCCCGGACTGCTTGCTTTGTACCTAATTAGTGTCCTTGGAATTAGACGAGCGGCTCGTACATACCTCTGGCTCCGGAGCCATGTTTGTGCACTGAATAATTGATTGTAGTGCACTAATCAGATAGGGACATAATGAGCCAGTTTAATTAAATGGGGATGTAACCTGCCTGAACGCTGGGACAATATTTGCTCGTTTACTTACTCAAAGGCCAACGTGGTTCTTATTATTGGTGGAAGAGAGAAGACGTGGGGCACGGTTCTCTGGGGGATATCGTCACCGATCACCGTATAAGTAGACCAGACTGCGTCTTATAATAGCCACCAACATGTAAGCTGTACAGAGAGCACTGTACCACAGAAGCTGACTCTCTAATGATGCCATCACTTGACATGGTCAAAAGTGGAAGCCAACATGCATGATTCCTCATGATATTTGACTTCAGGGTAAGCTTTGTCATATATTGCCACTGATCACCGTACAAGTAGACCAGGCCAAGTCTTATAATAGCCACCAACATCCAAGCTGTACAGAGAGCACTGTACCACAAAAGCTGACACTCTAATGATCCCATCACTAGAAATGGTCAAAAGTTTAAACCTTCAAGCATGATTTCTCCAGTGGCTCATGTAGTAAATTCTGGGATAGAAGGATTAGGCCTGTGTTTTCTTTATGAACATAACTTCAGGATGAGCAGTGCCGGATATTGTCATTGATCACTGTACAAGTAGACCCGGCCGTGTCTTATAATAGCTGCCCATATCCAAGTATGTAAGCTGTACAGAGAACACTGTACCACAGAAGCTGACACTCTAATGATCCCATCATTGATTGGATTAATGGATGGCTTTGGGGTAAGCTTTGCCGTATATCACCACTGATCACCGCACAAGTAGACCAGGTCAAGTCTTATAATAGCCACCAACATCCAAGCTGTACCACTGGAGCTGACACTCTTATGACCCGATCACTAGAGACGGTCAAAATTGGAAGCCACCAAGCATTATTTCTTAAGTGGCTTATGAAGAATATCCCGGTATTGATGGATGAGGCCTGTATTTCCTTTATGAACATAATTTTGGGGTAAGCTGGGCCAGATATCATCACCTGTCACCGAACAAGTAGACCAGGCCAAGTTTTATAATAGCCACCAACATCCAAGCAAGTAAGCTCTACAGAGAACACTCTGCCACAGAAGATGACACTCTTATGGTCCCATCACTGGAGATGGTAAAAAAATTGCACCAAGTGGAAGCCCCCAAGCATCATTTCTCAGGTGGCTCATGTAGTAAATCCCGGGATTAATGAATGACTTCGGTGTGAGCTGTGCCAATTGTCACTGGCCACTGTACAAGTAGAACAGGTCACGACTTATAATAGCTGCCAACATCTAAGCTGTTCCACTGGAGCTGACACTCTAAAGCTAGCCACACATGGTACAATTTATCATTCAATCGAGGTTCGATTCAATTTTGTATTTTTCGATTGTCATTTAATCGAAGTTCTCCACATGGGGAGCACGATAATTGAACAAATTCGACTGAAATTAAATCGAAGTAATCTAAAATTGTCGATTGGATTAATGTTTTTATTTAACAGGAACTTTTTTTTCCCCAGAAAGTCATATGTTAATAGCGCACATCGAGATGATTGAATCGAAACAAACAAAACACTTTAGAAATGTAGTTCGATCATCGATCAATCAACCAAAATTTTCCAACTTGTCCGATCACTTTTCAATCGATGATTTTACAAAAATCGTTCAACGATCGTCGATTGTACTATGTGGGCAGTACATCGATTAACGTGCAATCGATCTTTTTTTTTCATCGAAAATCGTCGATTGAACGCTAAAATTGTACCATGTGTGGCTAGCTTAAAGCCTGCCATACACCCACAGACGGGTGCAGACAGATGAGCTCCGATGAGCTCTGGAATGCAACGTGATGACGTCATCACGTTGCATTCTGGGGCTGCTTTGTGTGCCGGACATTAGCTTCAATGAAGATGCCGGTCTTCATTGAAGTTAATGGCATTGGCCAGAGAACATCGGACATGTCCGTTCTCTGGCTGGCCGGCCGAGCTGTGGGGCGACAGGGACCGATTTTGCCGCCGACCGACGGTGCGAGCGCGCACACCGGCCTTTAGGCCAGAGATTTACGCCCGCCTTTAGGCCAGAGACATGTTTGTTCTCTGGGCACCCCATGTGGGCACCCCCAAGCGGCGGCCGATTTTGCCGACGGTGGCAAAATCTGCTGACGCTCCTTGCGTGTGTGGGGGGCTTAATGATCCCATAACTAGAGATGGTAAAAAGTAGCACCAGGTAGAAGCTTATAAGCATAATGGCTCACTAATAAGGCCTGGATTTTCTATATGAAGATAAGATCTGTGCTGTGATATCCTACCTGTGGAGATGAACTACCCTGGTAGCCACATCACAGGGGAGGAGTGATCTCCGCTGTCACTTTTCTATTGACAGAGGAGGGTTACTTTTTCACTGTTAGGGAGTCTGGGTCTTTGGGTAATGTTAGAGTAAAGCTGAGAATTTCAAGGGGTTTGGGGCTCTGGGGTTAAGGTGAGGGGTTTTGTGGTTAAGCTGAGAGGGTTCTGGGGGGTAAGGTGAGAGCTTTGGGGGTTAAATTTACAAACCTGTTGAAATGTGCTATCTGCATATTACGCAGTAGGGTTGGTCAGGTCAGAACACCGTATATCCTCACCAATCAACATACAAGTAAACCAGGCCATGTCTTGTTATAACCACCAATATTCAAGCTTCACCTGTACAAGTAGACTAGACTACGTCTTATAAATGTCGCCAACATCCAAGCTGTAACACTTGAGCTGACACTCTAATGATCCCATCGCTAGAGATGGTAAAAAGTATCACCAAACATGATTTCTCCGGCGGCTCACTAATCCCGGGATTGATGGATGAGGCCTGTATTTCCTATATGAACATAATTCCGGCCAGGGTGAGAGGTGAGGAGCGCTAGTTAGCCTCCTATAGATCTCAGTGAGGCTGATGTGACATTCATTGACAGTGATCAATGATTGGAAGTTGTGGTATATGTAGAAATACACACGTGTCAACGACATCATTTATATCAGAGTCCTCCTAAGGGACCAGAAAGGAGACATTCCCATCTAAAGAGTCCTCCATGGCAGTCAGATAACCCCCATTTAATGAAAGTGGATGTGGAGTGGTCCGCTAGGGGGGTCACCTCACTTCCTGTCCTGGAGACATCATGCCCAGGAAGGATTTCCGTGGGTCTCTTGTACTATTGGTCCCCTAATATTGGAGTGGGATGTAGATGATGAGACTCGACGATGGCGATGAGCCATTCACCGCAAATCTCTTGTTCAGGGAATGATGGAAAGTTTCATTCACCGATGTTGGCGCTCTTCCACAATTGCTGCATCACCTTCCCAATAATCTCTCCCCGCGCTCATAAAGACTCTTTTATGGGGTAACAGTATGTAGGACGCATCAGACCAACACTGCAGATTTAACTCCCCCAGTTCCATGGAAATGGCTCCTTCGTCATGTAAGAATGGATTGCATTCCATATACGGGTTCTCCTCTTCACATCTGTTGTATGTTCAGGATCCCATATATGTCAGTGACTGCCTTCGCAATTATAAGGCCCCCAATTCTGTCCTCATATTTGTCAAAGGGGTCCTAGGGACCCCTATTTGCTGACCTGTACATGGTGTTCCCAGCTCCGCCAATCTACTGTGACCAGTACATGGTGTTCCCTGCTGCTCCCAGTACATGGTGTTCCCAGCTCCACCTATCTACTCTGACCAGTTTATGGTGTTCCCAGGTCATCCCATCTGCTGTAACCAGTACATGATGGTCCCAGCTCCTCCCATTGGCTCCTCCCAGTACACGTGTCCCCAGCTCCTCCTATCTGCTGTGACCAGTACATGATGTTCCCAGTTCTTGCCATCTGCTGAGTAGGGATCAAAGGGGAGAGGAATTTTTTTTTTAGATAAAATGGTGTTTGTGGAATTTCTGAAATGCGGCCAGTAGTGTGATTCCCTGAGCTCGTATAATTCCGCTGGAGATATTTCAACTCACACGGATTGTGCAGAACTTTTACCATTTCTCATATCTGAACAAATCAAAGGCGAGGAGGAGAATTGTGCGCCATCCATGTTTTATGATGGAAAATCCCAAACCACTCGCCTGGCTTTTCCACTTCTCTTTCATGGACAGATCTTCCCGGCTGTACGACTTCAGAATATCGAGCCGACAGATGAAATATTCACACCATTCCCTGCTGATATCCCAACGGAACGCTGCCACTGCGCCACAACATATTCCGGAGCAATGTCTCTCTGTAATACCTCCATCCCACCATCCATTTGTCCATCCCACCCGACTCTCTGTCCTCCCTCCCAACTCTCTGCCCCCCCAACTCTCTGTCCATTCACCCCAACTCTGTCCATCAATCTGTGCATCTCACCCAACTCTCTGTCCATCCATCTCTCCATCCAACCCAACTCTCTGTCCATTCATCTGTCCATCCCACCCAGCTCATCTGTCCAATCGCCCTAGCTTTCTGTACATCCATTTGTCCATTAGCCCCAGCTCTCTGTATAGCTATCTTTCCATTTGCCCCACCTCTTTGTACAGTAATCTGTCCATTCACCCCAACTCTCTGTACAGTAATCTGTCCATTCACCCCAACTCTATCAATCCATCTGTCCATTTGCCCCGACTCTCTGTACATCCCACCCTTTTGTCCGTCCATCTTACTTAACTGTCTGACCATCCACATTCATCTATCAATTTGTCTAGCCAACGCAACCGTCTTCCCACCACATCCATCTGTCCATTCCCTCCCTCCCTCCCACTCAACTTTCTGTCCATCCTATACATCTATCCATTTCTCCATCCCAATTAATCATCTGTCCATCTTATCCATGTCACATAGCTTTCTATCCTCCATCCATATCTCTGTCCATCTCATCACATCCCACTAAATCACATGTACAATCAGCTGTCAATCTTTTTGATTGGGTGATTGCTTAGATTGGGCAATTGCTTAGAAATTGGGAAAGGAAGCATCCCTGAATACCCAACATGTGTACCCGATGCAAATATTGATGGCAATAATGGCATGGTGTGTGGGGGATGGGGGAACTGTACCAGAGAACACATGGGAGTGTTTGTGGACTCCTAGGCACATTGCAGCTCTTATTAGGGTTCAGTGTTCCGGTAAATATCCTTTTTATTGTCATGCGATGACTGGTCTCTCCAATGTTGTCCCGTCTAATCCCAGGACCATTATCTGTTATTGGCAGGAGCCCTTAAAACATGAAGAAGAAGGTCGTCAACTGAGTACTTGACACAAGGAGAAAGTAGGAATTATAATGGGAACATTTTCTGCGGATATACATAATATAAGAATGTCATAAATGTGCGGAATATAATTAGCCTCTTCCCGCGGTCTATGGCAGTCACACGCAGACGGTATTTTTCGGATTAACACGGGCAGATTAGCGGAGTTCTGCCACAAAATTTACAAGTAAAAAGCTTTGAAATGAACATGAATGTGATGAAAGTGAAATGAGTCGGCGGGCCCCCCACCCGACCTCTGCACGGACCCTCCTTCCTTCTCTTTTTGTGTTTTGCACAGAAAATGATAATACTGAACAGACAGGAAGGAAGTTTTTCAATTTCTCGTATCCCCCGACATCTTTGCGCTGGAATACCAATTGAATTGGATTAGAATAACATATGGTAAGCCGGGGAAGGCAATCGGGCCGCGTCACAGATAAGATACACAAACTTCCGAGTGATGGGAACTTGGTGGTCGGCTTGTTTATCAGCCCGGCTATTTTATATTTATTATGAAATCACAGAAGACGTCAAATGCTGGGTGCGGGTGAAGAATCAGAGGGGTCACAGATCCTGCCATGGACAGTTGGCCTTTCCTTAACAAGGGGTCCTGGGAACAACACAGATCTTTCTAATGGAAAGACCCCACCTCTAATAGAAAGACCCCCACCTCTAATGAAAAGACCCCAACTC
>CM070034.1:156970361-156985092 GCA_036250615.1 Ptychadena robeensis
ATCACCACAACATTGATGCGAGACGTAGAGAAGAGTTGTAGGAACTTTTGAAAGAAAGAAACAAAATTTAAATTGGCAAGCTGGACATTAAACTCAAAAACCTCACGATGTGTGGTTATCACCTGTCTGTACACGCCCTGATTGAAAGTCATTGGCCTACTGAATATAAGAGCTTACAGTTTTTTGCCCTCTGTGTATTTGAACCACCTTGAGCAGCCTACCCCTTACCCTTTCTCTTTCTTGGTCATATCTTTACTCCTACCAATGCTGCTTATCACTCTACCTCTACACTATTCTGCCCATATGTTCTGATAAGAGAGGCATGCAGAGACAAAGCGGATAAAGAGAAGGTTTTTTGGATATTGAGGAAGATGGGTAGAGAGATGAGTGCAGGAGGAGATGCGGAGGAGGGGAGAAGGAGAGGCGCAGAGGACAAAAAAGATAGAGAGAGGAAGGGTTGAGGAGAGGATGGAGGGAGGACGAGAGGAGCAGAGGAAGAAGAAGATTAGAGAGATGACGGCAGAGGAGAGGATGGCAGGGAGAAAGGAGCCCGAGCATAAGAAGCTAGAGAGGGATTGGCAGAGGAGAGGATGGAGGGGGAGAGGAGCCAGAGACCAGAGGACGAAGACGGATAGAGAGATGGAGTGGTAAGAGGAGGAGGATGGAGGAGTACGAGGGGAGCCAGAGGATGGAAGAATAGAAGATAGAGAATGAGGCCAGAAGGAGAGGATTAGAGTGCAGCGAGGAGCCAGAGATGAAGAAGATTAGGAGAGGAGGCAGAGGAGAAGATAGAGCGATGAGAGGAGCCAGGGGGAAGAAGGATAGTAGAGAGAGGAGGCAGAGGAGAGTATGGAGGGAGAGAGGAGCCCAGAGAGGACGAAGCAGGATCAAAGAAGAGGCAGAGGAGAGTATGGAGGGAGAGGAGAGGAGGAGCCAGAGGACGAAGAAGATAAAGAGAGAGGAGGCAGAGTGAGAGTAGGAGGGGAGAGAGGAGACCAGAGGATGAAAGAAGATAGAGACGATGAGGCAGATTAGGAGGATAGAGCGAGCCGAGAGGGAGGCCAGAGGATGAAGGAAGACTAGATGAGAGGAGGCCAGAGGGGAGGATAGAGCGAAAGAGAGGAGCCGAGGATGAAGAAAGATAGAGAGATGCGGCAGAGGCAGGGAGAGGATTAGAGCGGAGAGGAGCCCGAGGATGAAGAAGATTAGGAGAGGAGGCAGAGGAGCGGATTTTAGAGGAGAGGAGGAGCCCAGAGGATGAAGAAAGAAAGATTAAGATAGGTGAGGAGGCCAGAGGGTGGTTATGGAGAGGGAGAGAGAGCCAGAGGACGAAGAAGATAAAGAGACGCGGGAGGCAGAGGAGATATGGAGGGCTAGAGAGGGAGCAAGAGGATGAAGAAGATAGAGAGAGGAGGCCAGAGGAGAGGATGGAGGGAGGGGATGAAGAGGAGCCAGAGGACAAAGAAGATAAAGAGAGGAGGGCAGGAGGCGAGTACTGGATGGAGAAGAGAGGAGCCGAGGACGAAGAAATAGATAAAGAGAGGAGCAGAGGAGAGGTATATGGAGGAGGTGAGAGGAAGCCAGAGGATGAAGAAGACAAAGAACAGGAGGCAGAGGAGGAGTATGGAGGGAGAGAGAGGAGCAGAGGGATATTGAAGAAAGATAAAGAAACGGAGGCAAGAGGAGAGTCTGGGAGGGAGAGAGGAGGCCAGAGGACGGAAGAAGATAAAAGAGAGGGAGGCAGAGTAGAGTATGGAGGGAGAGAGGAGACAGAGGATGAGAAGGATAGAGAGAGGAGGCAGAGGGAGGGATAGCGCGAGAGAGGAGCCAGAGGATGAGAAGATAGAGAGATGAGGAAGAGGAGAGGATAGAGCGAAGAGAGTGGAGCCAGGGGATGAGAGATAGAGAGGAGGAGCCAGATGGAGAGGGATGGAGAGAGTGAGAGGAGCCAGCGGACAAAGAAGATAAGAGAGGAGGGCAGAGGAGGCGGATGGAGGGAGGCAGAGAGAGAGGAGCCAGAGGACGAAGAAGATAAAGAGTGAGTGATGCAGAGGAGAGGATGGAGGGAGAGAGGAGGCCAGAGGATGAAGAAGGATAGAGAGAGGAGGCGACTAAAAAGCTGGATGGAGAAAGGAGAAGACGCTTAAGGGAGAGAGGAGCATCAGAAGGGACTGGATTTTTTTTTAAAATTTTAACTTTATTGAAAAAAGGTCAAAAAATAATACAACACTTAACATTTAAAATAATTCAAAAACCCTCACATCAACACTGTTACATGGCCATAGAGAAAACATGGACGGTTCTTTAAAAAGGGAACATAAGTGCAATGAAACATCTTTCAATTACTGGGTTCCACTCCTTCCAATTTCACATTGGCCACAGTTTAATCAGCGTGATCTTTTCCCATCGACTTGATCTTAATCCATGTAGTTATACAGGATACATTTTCCTAGGACATTGTGTCTACAGTCACGCACAGAAATCTTCTCATTTTGTACAAGAAAGATTCCTCACATTCCACCAACATTCCTTACACAACACACCAACACACAATCACCAAGTACACACGCAGTCGTTCCTTCGACCGACCTTGCGCTACACAAATAATTGCCGCGGAGGTCCAACGCATGAACCAGTCCAAATTCATACATTACCGGGTACAACTTCCGTCCACACACTCATTGCATAATTACAATTCAACACCCACATGTCCACAGTCACTCAATGCTCGTTACACCTTTCTCTCGACACGTTTCACTTTTCACAGTATCGCCCGGCGCCTCTGAAAGGCCCGTGTAGGTAGGTACCTGTGTGCCTAAGCCAGGGCCACTCCCTCTGGTGGCCACCAGATACGGACTGTGAGCCTGTTTCAATGCTTCACGAACGCTCATTTAACGACAAAATCACCCAATTGCGCTCAACACTCTCCTTCTCTGCAATCATGCTCATCACTTTCCTGCTGTTCAACCCACTAATGCCTGCGGCACACCTCACTCATCTCAAATTCCTAATGTATGTCTGCACTCGCACATAAAACCACGGAGGATGAAAAAACACACCGGTCTCTCCGTCATTCTCAATCCATTCCACACTGCCTCCATACCGTGCCACCCGCAATACTTCAAACATACATGGCCGCCAAATTTCACTTCCTCAAATCTTCACAAAATATACTGACAACTCACAGCAGGAAACCTCTCAATGTCACCAACATCATCCCACCACTTACTATTGACTCGTCACAACGATCATTGCTTCAGCTTCTCCATTCTAGAGGACACAAAAGAAAAAGAAAGTGAAACAAGCCTTGATTATCCTTTTTTAGGGGTCAAGAATGGTTGCAGGGCGAAATACCATAAAACAGATTTAAAATAATCGGCCAACAGTACGCCTTAATCACCAACGATTTCCATTCCAAAGAACAGGCGTCTCATACGTCAGAATGCGATCAGCTTCTCCAACCTGCATGCAAAACATCCTCCAAATCTCTCGTCCCACACAGATCCAAACCAAAAACTTCACACCCAGCACTCTCAACGAAAATCTGACACAACACTCCATCACACGACCCAACCTCACCCATTCCACTGACCAAAGAACTTACTACTCACTCTTTCACCATTGTTTTACCTTCTTAAAGCCTCGCCATACAGAACACATCCACCAACAACTTCACTATCCTCAGATCTCGCGACCAGGTTTTAAACCCCACAGCCAATCCTCCATGTATCAATAACTTTCATACTTCTGCCATCAATTCCGGGACATCAACCCCGCTCACACAATCTTATCATCAGAAGTGACTCGGGATAGAAAGCAGAGAGGGAAGATGAGGATAAGCTGAATGAGAAAGCGAGTAGGGCAGAGGCAGCTGGATTTAGAGGGGGCAGCAGAGGATTGGCTGGATAGGAGGGGGCAGCAAAGGGTTGGCTGGATGTGGAGGGGCAGTGGGAGGATTGGTGGGTATGGAGGGGCAGGGAGGATGGCTGGGTATGGAGGGGGCAGCAGGAGGATTTGGCTGGATGTGGAGGGGTCAGTGGAAGTGGAGGATAGGCTGGGTAATGGAGGGGGGCGGGGCGGCGCAGAGGATGGTTGGGATGTGGAGGGGCCAGTTGAAGATTGGTCTGGATGTTGCAAGGGAGTAGAGGTTTGGTGGATGTGGAGGGAAGTCGAGGCGTGGCTGGATGTGGAGGGAAGTAGAGAGGTTTTGGCTGGAATGTAGGAGGAAGTAGAGGGGATGCCTGGATTGTAGAGTAGTAAAGTAGAGGAAGGTGGGACCATCAGGTGTGGGAGGTTTTTGTTGTTCTTTCCTGGAAATAATAGAAAGTTTTTCGGCAGTGTGTAAACAGGCAGAGACTGCGCGATCAGGTGAGGAATTGGAGAATTTCAGGGGAGACGGGCAGATCTTCCATGGTTGTATTAGTGGTGGAGTGGTCTCTGTGGTAGGTAGTGTGTGGAGTTGTCTGTCTGTGGTGTTAAGTTAGTGGTGGAGATGTCCTCTGTGGTTGTAGTAGTGGGTGGAGTGTCTCTGTGAGTAGTAGTGGTGGATGCTTCTGTGGTGTAGTAGTGGTGGAAGTGTCTCTTGGTGGGAGATTGGAGATGGGTGGAGTGTCTCTGTGGTGTAGTTGGTGGTGGTGGTCTCTTGTGGTGTAGAAGTGGTGGAGTGTCTCTGTGGTTTGTTGTAGATAGTGGTGTGTTTCTCTTGTGTTGTAGTTTAGTGGTGGGAGTTGTCTCTGCTGGTGTAGATAGTGGTGGGAGTGTCTCTGTGGTGTAGTGGTGGTGTGTGGTCTATGGTGTATATAGTTGGTGAGTGTTCTGTGGTTGTTTGTAGTTAGGGTGGATGTTCTGTCTCTGTGTGTAGTTGTTGTGGTGTGTCTCTGTGGTGTGACGGGTGATGTCTGTGGTGTGTTAGTGGTGGAGTGTCTCTGTGGTTGTAGTTAGTGGACTGGAGTGGGTCTATGTGGTTGTAGTTGGTGGCGGTGGTGTGTCTCTGTGGTGTTTAGATAGTCGGTGGAGTTGGTATCTGGGCTTGAGATAGGGGTGGTGTTTGTATATTGGGTGTTTTAGTGGTTGGAGTGTCAGTGGTGTAGCGTTAAGTGGTGAGGTCCTGTGGTGGAGTTCAGTGGTGGAGTGTCTCTGGTGGTGTAGTTAGTGGTGGAGTGTCTCTGTGGTGTAGTTAGTGGTGAGTGTCTCGGTGGTGGTAGATAGTGGTGGTGGTGGAGTGTCTGTTTCTGTTGGTGTAGTAGTTAGTGGCTGGTGTGGTCTCTGTGGTGTAGATTAGTGGTGGAGTTGGAGTGTATTGTGGTGAGATAGTGGGGTGTGTGTATCTGTGGGTAGTTAGTGGTGGAGTGTCTCTGTGGTGTAGAGAGTGGTGGAGTGTCTCTGTGGTTTTAGGTGTAGTAGTGGTGGTGTGGCTCTGTTGGGTAGTTCGTGGTGGTGGGTCTCTGTGGGTGTAGTTAGTGGTGGTGTGTCTCTGTGGTTGTTAGTTGTGGTGTGCTGTTTCTTGGGAGTTGGTGGGGTGGTGTCTCTGGGGTGTGTAGGATAGTTGGTGGTGTGTCTATGTGGTGTATGTAGATAGTGGTGGAGTTGCTATGTGGTTGTAGTTGGTGGTGGGTTGTCTCTGTTGGTGTAGATAGTGGTGGAGAGTGTATGCTGTGTGTCGTAGTTAGTGGTGGGTGTATCTGGGTTGTAGTTGGTGGGTGGGGTGTATCTGTGGTGTAGTTGGTTGGTTGGAGTGTTCTCTGTGGTTTTAGTAGTGGGGAGTGTCTCTGTGGTGTAGTAGTGGAGGAGTGATCTTTGTGGTGGTAGATTTGTGGTGGTGTGTCTCTGTGGTGTAGTTAGTGGTGGAGTGGCATGTGGTGTAGGTTAGTGGTGGAGTGTCTTATGTGGTGTTAGTAGTGGTGGAGTGTCTCTGTGGTGTAGTGGTGGTGGTTGTGTATCTGTGTGGAGTTAGTGGTGAGGGTCTCTCTGTGGTGTATTAGTCGGTGGAGTGTACCCCTCGGTGGTGTATTTGAGTTGGTGGAGTGTCTCTGTGGTGTAGTTGGTGGAACTGGTGTGTCATATAGTGGTGTAGTTGAGTGGTGGAGTATCTGTCTCTGTGGTGTAGATTAGTGGTGGTAGTGTCTAGTGTGGTGTAGTTAAAAAGTGGTGGAGTGTATCTGTGGTGTAGATAGTGGTGGAGTGTCTACTGTGGTTGTAGAGTTGGTGGATGGAGTGTTTATGTAGGTGGAGTGGTGGTGTGGTCTCTGTGGTGTAGTTAGTGGTGGAGTGTATTCTGTGGGGAGTGTATTGTTGCGTTGTCAGTTAGTGTGGAAGTGTCTCGGGTTTGTAGTTAGTTGGTGGAGTGTATTAGTTGCTGGTTAGTTAGTGGTTGGAGTGTATATGTGGTGGAGTGTATGGGGTAGTTGGTGGTGGAGTGTTTATGTTGGGGTGGGTTGTGGGGGGGGGGGGGGGGGGGTGGGGGTGGTGAGGGTGGGGGGGTGGGGGGGGGGGGGGGGGTGGGTGGGGGGGGTGGGGGGGGGGCGGGGGGGGGGGGGTGGTGGGGGTGGGGTGGGGGGGGGGGGGGGGGTGGTTGGGGGGGGGGGGGGGGGGGGGGGGGGGGGGGGGGGGGGGGGGGTGGGTGGGTGTGGGGGTGGGTTTTGTAGTTAGTGGTGGAGTGTCTCTGTGGTTTTTGTAGGTAGTGGTGGAGTGTATCTGTGGTGTAGTTAGTGGTGGCGACTCGAGTCTATTTTAACATTTGGGGAAAAAATGTCTGTACACTGTGAACAATAGAGGATTCAGTGAGGGGTTAATGACAAGAAATCAAACTACAGTGATTGTTGGGACTTTGGAATTTTTCAGGAATTACTTTTCTTACAAATCCCAGAGGACAGATTAATTTGTACCAACCAGTTCTCAGGAATGTGTGAGGGGTTTTTTGTCTTGTATAGTTATAGGTGAGGGGTGACCTGTATTAGTATAGGGGAAGGCGTGACTGATTGTATAGGTGAGGGGTGACCTGTATGTATAGGTGAGTGGGGGGCCCTGTATAAATAGGTGAGGGGTGAACATCTGTATAGTATAGGGAGGGGATTGAACTGATAGTATTAGGTGAGGGGTTGACCTTGTATTGTCTAGGTGAGGGGTGACTGTACGTCTAGGTGAGGGGTGACTGTTATTGTATAGGTGAAAGGGGTGAACGTTTGTATTTATAGGTGGGTTGTGAGGGGTTTTTTGTTTTGGTTTTTGTTGGTTGGGACCGGTATTAAAAGAGGTGATGGGTGACTGATGTATAGTGTGAGGGTTGTCTTGTATAGTTTATAGGTGAGGGGTTTTGTCTGTATGTATAGGTGGGGGTGACCGTATAGTATAGGTGAGGGGTGACTGTATAGGATAGGTTGAGGGGTGACCAAATCAAAACTTTTAGTGGGATTTCTGGACTTTGGAATTTGTTCAAGATTACTTCTTATTCCAAATACAGAGGACAGAATTTAAATTGTACCAACCAGTTCTCAGGATCTGGGGGAGCGTGTCTGTATAGTATAGGGTGAGGGGCGTGACCTTGTATAGTATAGGGGAGGCGTGACCTTTGTATAGTATAGGTGAGGGTGTACTGTATTGTACTAGGTGAGGGGTTCGGGACCCTGTAATAGTTATAGGGGGAGGGGTGACCTGTATAGATAGGTTGAGGGGTGACTGTATAGTAGAGGTGCGGGGGTGGTGACCGTATTGGATAGGTGAGGGGTTGACCTGTATAATATAGGTGAGGGGGACCTGTATAGAAGGGGAGGCGTGGACCTGTATAGGGTGAGGGGGACCGATGTCTAGGTGAGGGGGTGACCTGTATAATATAGGGGAGGGGTGTGACCTGATATAGTATAGGTGAGGGGTGTGGGGTGACATGTCAGGTGACCGTATTTAGTATAGATGAGGGGTGACCTGTATGTAGAGTGTGAGGGGTGACCGGTATAGTTAGGGGAGGGGGGTTGACCGTATAGTATAGGTCGAGGAGTTGACAGATAGTATAGGTGAGGGGGGTGACCTGTATAGATAGGTGTAAGGGGTGACCTGTTAATAGTATAGGGTAGGGTGACCTGTATAAATATAGGGGGACAGGCGTGCGGACAGTATAGTATAGGGGAGGCGTGCCTGTATAGATAGGGGAGGGGTGGACCTGTATAATATAGGGAGGGGTGACCTGTATAGTATAGGTGAGGGGGACCTGTCTTTAGTATAGGGGGGGGTTACTGATATCGTATAGGGGGACCAGGGGTTACCTGTATAGTGATAGGTGAGAGGTGAACCTGCTATAGTATAGGTGAGAGTGACCCTGTATCAGTATAGTGAGGGGTGACCTGTATGTATTAGGGGAGGGCTGGTGGTGACTGTATAAGTATAGGTGAGGGGTGACCGGTGATAGTAAGGGGAGGCGTGACTGATATGAGTATAGTGGAGAGGGACCTGTAAGTATAGGTTGAGAGGTGAACTGATAGTCATAGGGGGGGTTGGTGTACCTGGTTATAGTATAGGTGAGGGGTGGACCTGTATAGTATTTGAAGGTGAGGCGTGACCTTGGTGACCTGTTAGAGTATCGGGGAAGGCGTGGACCTTGTATAGTATAGGTGACGAGCGTGAATGTATAGTATAGGTGAGAGGTGGGACATCTGTATAGTATAGGTGAGGGTGACCCCTGTATAGTATAGGGGAGGGTGACAATGTTCTAGTATAGGTGAGGGGTGAACTGTATAGTATAGGTGAGGGGGACATGTTATAGATAGGGGAGCGTGACCATGTATAGTATAGGTGGAGAGGTGACCTGTATCGTATAGTGAGGGGTGACCTGTATAGTATAGGTGAAGGGGACCTTAAGTAATAGGGTGGAGGGCGGTTGACCTGTATAGTTATAGGGGGGAGGGGTTGGACCTGTATAGTATAGGGAGGCGTGAACTGTGTATTAGTATAGGTGAGGGGTGTACCCCTGTATAGTATAGGGAGGTGGGTGGACATGTATAGTATAGGGGATGGGGTCTGAACCTGTTAGTATAGGTGAGAGGTGACGTTATCGTATAGTGGAGGGGTTGGGACCTGGTGTGTAGGTGATGGGTTTGCACTATACATTTTAGATTTAAGATGGACCAGGCTTAGTTGTGCAATATAGGATCAATAGTGAGACATAAGAAACTTTTACATTGTTATCGGGACATTATAAACGTATGTGGACAAGTGTGGCCTCTATACTGTTAGCATTACATGGGGAGTGTGGTCTGTACATTCTGTTCCCGCCACACTGAACGAAGATGATCCACTATTACCATTGTTGGCAGAGTTCCTTTCCTCCATAAATAAGGACACCCGACCAGGACTTACCTTCTAACCTCTATTGTCAATCTGCAGGACAAGATGTCTTCCAGAACGCAAGCTCTGACAGCGAGGTGGTCAGAGCCTATGCAACCTAACGTGGGCCATTGTACTCTTGAAGATGATGCTTATGAAGTGTTACGACCTCCATACTTCAGGCATGACACGCAAAAGTAAGTGCCATGATAGGCCAGGAGGGGTGTAAATTGTGGATGAAAATCAGGAATGTGTGAGCAAACCTGTAACTGGTAGCAAGGACATATAAACAAAGGACACAAAGATATTTCTGGTGTCCCTATCTTCTCCCCTTCTAGGTCTTGCAAATCCAGGAAGATGCAGGGGCGGCCCCCCTCCTGGCCAAACGGGAAGCAGTGTGAGAAAATATATCAGAACAGATGAGAGTGTGGAGCGGCAGTGCGCAGGTTAAACTCAATTGATGATGTCACCAGACAGGAGGTGTGAAACTACTTACATCAAGTGTTCTGCTAGCAGGAACAAGACTCAGGCCTAAAATGTGTGGACAGTGTATGAAAAACCTCCCTTGAGCTCCACTGCTTAAAAAACATGGCCTTCTATTGGTCCAGTAGAGCCCCATACCACTGGACCAGTCATCAGACCATAGAGCACAATCAGTCTGGCCAGTCATCAGAAATAGAGCCCCCTCTAGGACAGTCATCAGAATAGATGACCCCCTATCCTGGGCACAGTCATCAGAATAGAGCCCCCTTCTACTGGGACAGTATCAGTAATATGTTAGAGCCCACTCAACCTGGCCCAGTCATCAGAACTAGAGCCACCTCTCCAATTGACAGTCAGTCAGATAGGAGCCCCATCTACTGGCCAGTCATAAGAATAGAGCACCATCTACTGGCCCCGTCTTCAGAATAGAGCCCCTCCACTGGCCAGTCATCAGAGTAGAGCCACCTCCACTGACCAGTATCAGGTAGAGCCCCTCCAATGACCAGTCATCAGAGTAGAGCCCCTACACGGACCGTCATCGAGTTAGAGCCCCTCCACTGACCAGTCATCAGAGTAAGAGCTTAACTCTCCAGACCAGTCATCAGAGTAGAGCCCATCCACTGACCAGGTCATCAGAGTAAAGCCCCTCCCCACGGACCAGCCATCAGAATAGACGCCCCCTCTACTGGCCAGTCATCAGAATCGCGGCCCCTCCCATGGCAGTCTCAGAGTAGAGCCCTCCAATGATCAGTCATCAGAGTAAAGTCCCCTCCACTGAACCAGTCTCAGCATAGAGCCCCTCCATGACCAGTCACTAGGAATTACGAAACCCCCCTCCACCGGACCAGTAGAGTAGAGCCCCTCCACTGACCAGTAATCAGAGTAGAGCCCCTCCACTGGCCAGTCATCAGAATAGAGCCCCTCCACTGGCCAGTCATCAGAATAGAGCTCCTCCACTGACCAGTCATCATAATACAACCCCTCCACTCATCAGAGTAGAGCCCCTCCACTGACCAGTCCTTAGTATAGAGCCCCTCCACTGACCAGTCATCACAATAGACCCCCCTTCACTGACCAGTCATCAGTATAGAGCCCCTTTAGTCATCAGGAGCAGCAACAGGAAACCCAAAAGATCCGGCCCCTCAAATTTATAAATGCAGGGATAACAGCACCTCCCCTGTACTGGGCTAAACTAACAATCACAGCAAGTCATTCGAAGGTTACCATTCAGTCATTGGTAGGTCAGCACTCAGTCATTGGTAGGTCAGCACTCAGTCATTGGTTGGTCACCATTCAGTCATTGGTAGATCACCATTCAGTCATTGGTAGATCACCATTCAGTCATTGGTAGGTCAGCACTCAGTCATTGGTAGATCACCATTCAGTCATTGGTGGGTCACCACTTAGTCATTGGTAGGTCACCACTCAATCATTGGTAGGTCACCACTCAGTCATTGGAAGGTCACCATTCAGTAATTGGAAGGTCACCATTCAGTCATTGGTAGGTCACCATTCAGTCATTGGTAGGTCACCAGTCAGTCATTGGGAAGAGTTCTATAATCATCCGGATAAAAGTTGTTGTCTGATACATTCAGCTCTTTCCAGATCTCTGTACGGTAGGTGGCGACGTTCCCTCTACTCAGCATGCGCCCTTCCTGCAATAAAAGCGCCCTCATCATTTATAGGAATTGTCTTTGCGAGCGCTGCGTCCAGTTTAGTTGCAGAAAGGTGTAAAAATATTACAGCCTCTGAGCAGGTTATATGGGCGACGTCGACATTTATTTGAAAAGACATTACGGCGCATCGGCAGCCATTCCCTCATCCTGACAGCAGAGAATGGAAAATCCGCGTCCAGTTTATCACTCGCGGAGCGCATCCCAAAATATCACAAATCCTACCAAAGCTCCTCGCCATAACATTGTATCGATTTCTCCATCACGTCATATAGATTCCCTGATATTCTGGGAAATACGGCATTATTGGTATGAATATCTGGACCTCCAGTGATCGCTGT
Organism: Ptychadena robeensis; assembly: GCA_036250615.1. NCBI lineage: Eukaryota > Metazoa > Chordata > Amphibia > Anura > Ptychadenidae > Ptychadena > Ptychadena robeensis. The sequence goes on from CM070034.1 coordinate 156,982,171, forward strand.
CTCCATTGTGTTACTAGGTGTCACCTGAACGACATTGAGAACATTGTACCATTTGTGGGCCTTGGCCTGGTCTACGCACTTACCAACCCCGATCTGTCTACGGCACTTCTACATTTCCGTATCTTCGCCGGCTCGCGCATTCTGCACACCATCTCCTACCTGACGCCGTTGCCACAACCAAGCCGGGCGCTGACCTTCTTCGCTGGGTTCTTGGTCAATGTTTCCATGGCCTACTTCACGCTCAGCAGAGTCTCCTATTTCTAGTGTCACATGGGTGTGTATACTGAATTCTGTGGGACTATCTGGGTGGGAGACAATAAATATTTGCTTCCATGGCTCTGTATTGTCATTGATGATTATGGAAGCTGCCATTGCTATACTAATTCTAAAGAATGCTGTCATGGCGGGTGACACCCAAGCAAAGGTGAAAAGCCTGGTGACACCAAGGATATAAGGGTATGATACACAATGATGCAAAGCTGGCAAACATGCAGTCGGGGCGCAGAGTCTAAGGGACCACCTGGGCAAGAAGTGATAGGCTTTGCTGCAGATAGTTCCCAGGTTGCGGTCCCCAGACACCCCCATGCAAGTTAGTAGCTGACAAGGTAACAAGTCAAAGTGCCAAGGGTTGAGATGGGGATAATCAGAAGGACAAGCCAAGAGTCAGAATCCGAGAAGTCAGAGTCAAACACAAACAAGGAACATGGAGGCAAGGACATGGATGACCTTGCACAGGCAACTTCCTGTTGCCTGAGACTTCCTTAAATAGGGCAGGAGGGTGGAGCACCTGACAGGGTAAAGTATCCAGCAGAGGGAAACTTGTGAATGTTTGCACACTAAAAGGATAGTGCTGAAGGACAAAAACGTAGTGGGAAAGAAGACCTGAACTATGAGGTGTGGTCATAAAACCTAGTGGGAAAGACAACCTCAACTATTAATTGTGGTCATAAAACCCATTGTGAAAGAAGACCTCCACTATGAGGTGTGGTCATAAAACCTAGTGGATAAGAAGACCTCAACTACGAGGTGTGGTCATAAAACCAAGCTAGAAAGAAGACCTAACTATGAGGTGTGGTCATAAAACCTTGTAGGTATAAAGACCTCAACTATGAGGTGTGGTCACAAAGCCTAGTGAGAAAGAAGACCTCAACTATGAGGGGTGGTCACAAAGCCTAGTGAGAAAGAAGACCTTAACTATGAGGGGTGGTCACAGAGCCTAGTGAGAAATAAGACCTCAACTATGAGGGGTGGTCACAAAGCCTAGTGAGAAAGAAGACCTCAACTATGAGGTGTGGTCCTGAAACCAAATGGGAAAGAAGACCTTAACTATGAGGTGTGGTCATACAACCTAGTGGGAAAGAAGACATCAACTAAAGCCCCCCATACACCTTACAATCTTACCATACAATTTCTGCACAATCCTCTTTTGTTCTACCAAAACCATGTAATATGAGGACTTTTCTAAACATTCCAATCACTGTGTATTCTATCAGGGAGGACCCGGCACTACATAGTTGTTGGTAGATCTAAAGGAAATTGCATGGAGTGATCTAAAGGTGTATGGGGGGCTTAAGAGGTGTGGTCATGGAACCTAGTTTGAAAAAGACCTCAATTACAAGGTGTGATCATAAAACTAAGTTGGAAGAAAACTAATTAGAAAGAAGACCAAACTACGAGGTGTGGTCGTAAAACCTAGTGGGAAAGAAGGCCTCAGCTATGAGGTGTGATCATAATACCCAGTACGTAAGAAGACCTCAACTACGAGGTGTGGTCATAAAACCAAATGGGAAAGAAGACCTCAACTAAGAGGTGTCATAGAACCAAAACCATATCGCTCTCGCCCACTACCACTTCTCCTCTCTGTCCTTCACCTCCATCATTCTCTCTCTTGATCCCCCACCCCCACTGACCCGGACTTCTTGTAAAACTCTCATTTTCGGGTAAAGGTTGAGAATCTTCATCTCCCGGAGAGTGGTGTTTACCGTCTCGGTGTTGGCTCTGGCTCTCTGCCGTATATAATTAGTGAAGTAGAATGTTGAGGTGAAGATTTGTCTCAAGCACTTAATAAACATCTGATACAAATTATAATCACAGTATTCTCAGCCGTTTCCTTAAAGTGTCTTTAATTCCAGGCTGATGAGTGCCGCTGATTGTCCTCTCCGCCATCTTTTTCCTCCTCGAGAGCTCTGAGAATTGGGGGAGTGAGCGATGGCCCTCACATGCTGAGGGTTTCCTTCAGAAAGCGGGCAGAGAATATTAATGGCTTCCCATAAAATTCATAGCCTGTGATAGTTCTCCTTCCATATCTCTGCGCAGAGGGGTTTGATTCACCAATCTAATCACATGGATAGTGGCAGCCAATCAGATGGAGCTGCTTCATTTCCTGGCTGGATGACGTCCAGCATCATCAAGCCCCTCCCTCCTCAGCCTCACTGTCCCTGGCCCACCCCTTTCATTCATTCGACGTCTGTTCTGTCAATCACAGAGGCTCATCTTCACATGTGGGTGTAAGGTAGGGTTAGGGCCTATTTGCAAATAAAGCCTGCGCAGGACCGCCTACTCCTACGCTTATTAATAATATATTTGCATAATCCCTCCTTAGAGGTAGCCCACTGTTTACAATGGGGATAAGATTTTATGAGAGGAGTACTGAAGTGCTGTGATATCTCCACCTTTCCCCTTCCATGATCCGCCTGCATTGCATAGAGAAGCACAGAGGCCCAGAAATGACATCAACGGCTCTATAATGAAATGGGAAACCAGGAGGGCGGTTTCCCATAGCAACAAGATGTACAGATGTTATATAAAATCCCTGAAACCATCTATTGTGATCATCTCCAGTGACATCTGTACAGCTGTCTGGAGACCTCTGTATCCAATGTGATAGGATGTTTTGGGGTGCCGCTGGCTCCCCCCCCCCCC
>CM070034.1:157005665-157019650 GCA_036250615.1 Ptychadena robeensis
TAATAATAATAATAATACATTGGCAGATTGCAGAGGAACTGTAACAAGGAGGGAATAATAGCACTCCAATCCCTTACAGAGGTTGTCCTAATCTCAGCTCATTACCATCAATCTCAGATTTTAGTGCACTGGGTTTGTGACAAGCTTTTTGTTGTTATTCTATCTTTCATAGCTACAATAAATCTTCCATAACAATTATAGACAAGTAATTTCTTTGTCAGTGGCCAAATGAACAAAATACACTGGGAGAGGGTCCCTCACTGTAAATGTGTTATTGGTTGAAACCTTCCTGGAATTAGGTACCAACGTGCCAACTAACCATTTTCTAAACATTTATTAATAATCTATATATAGCCTATATATTGTATCTCCACTGTTTAGTCCACAGTCTACTTTGTGGGTCAGACATGGGCTCAGTGGTAGTAATGGGAGCTGCAGCTTAGTCTGTATTTTGACCTTATTTATGGCAGGCTGAGGACATAAACATAAGTGATAGGAGGGATTTTGATTAAATGGCTTCCCAACACCCCAACGTGTGCCAAAAAAATAAATTTACATGCTCAATTTTTTTTATCAGCACAAGGCATGATGAGCCATGTTAATGTGATTGGGGGCCAAGATGAGACTTTGTGTGTTTGGAATTCAGTCAACAGGTCGGCAAAGTCTAATTTTGCACAGGGTGCTGATCCCTGATAGCAATGACTAGAATAGTGACCACACTGGTGATTACAGTGGTGATAATATAAATAATAATGGTGATTATAGTGGTAATAATATTGGGAATAACAATGGGGATTATTATGGTGATAACAATGGGGATAATAATTGTAATAATGGTGATAATAGTGGTTATAATAATGGTTATAATAGTAATAATATTGGGAATAATATTGGGAATAATATTGGGAATAATGGTGATTACAGTGGTGATAATAATGGTGATAATAGTGATAATAGTGGTTATAATAATGGTGATAATAGTAATAATATTGGTGATAATAATGGGGATAATGGTGATTACAGTGGTGATAATAATGGTAATAATAATAATGGTGATAAATAGTAATAATAATGGTGATAAATAGTAATAATAATGGTGATAATATTGGAAATAATAATGGTGATGATAGTGATGATAATAATTGTGATAGAAATTGTGATTATAATGGTGATAATAATTGTGATAATGGAGATAATAGTAGTTATAATAATGGTGAAAATAGTAATAACAATAATGGTGATGATAATTGGGATAATAATGGTGATTACAATGGTGATAATAATTGTGATAATAGTGGTGATTCTAGTAATAATAATGGTGATAACAGTGGTGGTAATATTGGGGATAATAATGGTAATGATAATGGTGATAATAGTGGTGATAATATTGGTGATAATATTGGGGATAATATTGGGGATAATATTGGGGATAATATTGGGGATAATAGTAATCATAATGGTGATAATATTGGGGATAATAGTAATCATAGTGGTGATAATATTGGGGATAATAGTAATCATAATGGTGTTATTGGTGATAATAGTGGTGATAATAGTGTCCTTGCTTCCTGCAGGTTCTACTGGTTGGTGAACGTCAATTGTCTGGTTGTATTTCTGGGGATTTCTTACATCCAGCAATCCGTGGCCAAGAATCTGGGATTCCTCATCCCCTTTGTGTCGGTAGTCATGGCATTGATCACTATCCACATGGCACGCAATGAGCTCATCTACCAGCCGGTGAAAGGTTTGTGCTTTTCCCTGGTTGTATCATAATCACATTATTATTGCTAGTAGTTGTGGTGGTAAGTCATAGTAATAGTCATTAGTGATGAGCGACTAGGCAATATTCGAATTACGCGAATATCCGCCATAATATTCGATTCCATATTCGTAATCTCGAATATCCGCACTTACGACATGAATTGCGATCTAAAAATCGCAATTGCGATCCAATATGCGCAATGCATGCAAGTCAATGGTGCTCGGATATTCGACTGGGAGAATATCCGTCATTTCCATTTTAAAAAATGGCATTGCGATTATATAATCGCGATCCCATTCATTGCAATGGATTGCAATTATAAAATTGTGATTATCAAATCGCGAAAAATCGCGATCGCGTCGGATATCCGATGATATATTCGCGAATATTCGCAAAATAGCGATATTCGAGCTAAATATTAGAAAATCTTATATTTGAGCTCAACACTAATAGTCATATTGGTAAACTAAGTCATATTGCTTGGTAAGTTGATTACCTTCCCAATGATTTATCCAATGTTCTACTCCGTGATGGGTATAAGGCCTGCTTGGTTGTAGGTAGAGTTTACTGTAATAGGTCATGCCATGTGGTGAATGGCACATTGAAGGGAGTTATGCCCAGCTCAATTTGGTTCTATGGCATCAGTATGGCATCATCATGCTCAGGGTCAATGTGTCATTTCTCTCCAGGTTGTCCCACATGAAGTAACCATAGAACATTATTTTCCATGTAGGTGGCTCTCTCCTCACCACGGCTGGCGTCCTTCTGAATGCGGTCCGAATGTGTTGTGTCCGCTATAGACATGTTGGTGGCTGCGTGTCCTCCTGGCTGGATCGTGCCAAGGAACATAATGGGGGTCGTTACAGCGAGTACCACGTGGAGAACACGAAGGCGCTGGTGAAGCTTCTTCCTCTCTTCACTCTTCAGATTGTCTACCGAATTTGTGTCACACAGGTAAGAGGGGCGAATGAGGGGAAGCGGGGGTTGGTATTGTGGTCAAGGTGTCATCTTCTGAATGGCCAACAACGCCAATGTGTTATTAGAATTCTCTGGTTTGATTGTGTTTCATAACACTGAAATAAAAAGTTGGGTTCCTCATAAATATATGTCTATGGTTATAAAATTTGGAAACATTTTGTTCTTCTACCAGATATAGGCCGGTTGGGTGTATACGGTCTTCGGACCCCTCCTGTAGTTTTCTGTGGTCAGGGGTCCTCCTGGAGCTGTAAGGTTTCCTCTTTTTCCCCGTGTTGGACGCAGTATCCACTTTCTGCTTTGATTTCAATGCACTGTACCAGGTTATCCCTGCGTCCATTGTATACCAATGGATGTGCCAGGAGGACGCAGAAGAGCTGGACAGCATCGGGCGCAGTTTTCCTGCGTTTTTGCTATTCAAATGACGAGGGGGCGTCATCACCAATGCAAACCACTGGCAATCTGCTGTTTGGATGTCAGAGACATGTCATGCCAACGTGTCCATTCCTTCAGTGGAAACAAGCCCGCCATGGTCACATCTTTGGCACCCCCCTATACATTGTGAAATGGGCACATGGCCGTTGTTCTGAGATATAATTCCAGCAGGATTTGGTGACAGTTGATAGCTTCAGCCGATTGTTCACTGGATTAGGGTGACGGATAATGGTCAAAAGATTGATCATTGGATTAGGGTGAGGTAACATTATCAGATGATTGATCACTGGTTTAGGTGACAGTCAGGTCATTGATCTCTGGGATAGGTGACAGGGTCCGGTGATTGATCACTGGCATAGGTGACAGGATCAGGTCATTGATCACAGGGATGGGTTAAGTGATAGTCAGATGATTGGTCAGTGGGATAGGTGACAGGGTCAAATGATTAATAGTGATGAGCAGCATAGGCAATATTCGAATTCGTGATATTTTGCGAATAAATCTACTAATATTCGATTCTATATTCGGAAATTCTAATATTTGCGGTAATACCATGTATTGCGAAAATAATATTCGCAATTGCGAAAATCTTTAAAATGAATGGCCACATGCTATGTTAATTTTCGCAATGCGATTATTATTTTCGAATTGCCGATATTCGCGAAAAATATTCGGCATTCGAATATTCAAGCTCAACACTAATGATTAATTGATGAGTTAGGTGACAGGGTCAGATGATTGATCGCTGGGTCAGAGTGACAGGGTCAAATGATTGATCGATGGATTAGGTGACGGATTAATCTTTCATTATTTCATAAATGATTGATCTCTTCCTAATATGCTGCAGTTAATTTACTGGATGTGATCCATTAGTGATCAGTCACCCTCTGTTCAGGTCTCAGCCGGATTTTTCATTCAGTCCATGAATTCCAACCTGAGTGTGAGCGGAGTTCTTCTGCCGATCGCAGCAATGAAGATCATCAGCATCATTCCTCTGATAATAGCGGCTCCGTGTTTAGAGAGTGCCAACCGGTATCTGTACTCCAGACGTGGCTACGGACTGCACCCTTCCACATCCATCGGTAAGGGAGGCCTATTATGAACCTCCAGCTCCACATATACCATAGAACTTTCCATACAGATATATACCATAGAATGTACCTCCATATCCCACACTAGCCACCAGCCTCCTAATGCCACCAGCTAGGTAAGTACCAAAACTCTCACCAAAGACTGCCACCATTATAGCCAACCCAAGATAGCCATTTTAAATGATAAAGACTGGTTATTAGCCAATCTGGTACCAATTACCCAAATTATCCAACATTTCCATTACAGGCTTTGTCAAGGACCCGCCATGCTGTGATAAAACAGTGATATATGAACATATATGGATAAAGAACCAGTAGGGGCCGGAAGATTGGGGCTTTCACTGAATTCCACCCATAACCCAGCCTTCCAACACCATCCTTTCCTCCATAGTCCACCCAGTCAAGCACCTGTTCCCTTATTGGTTCCCCACCATGGCAGGGTGTACATTCTGGTTCCTTGACGTGTATGTTGGTGTTAACTGGTATGTGAGTGACAACCTTCCCCTATACAGAGGCGACTTACCTTGCACTGTGTGATTGTGATGTATCTCCCCGTCTATATTATCTATATGTAGTTTGTGGACAGATTGGAGCCGCCATGTCACTGCTGGTTGCCGGTGTTTATGAGATCCATCGGAAATGGTTCCCCATGGTGGAGCAGACACTGTCAGGGAAAGTGATCCTGGTGTCGTCCATGTCCTGCCTCCATTTGGCCCCTCAGTATGTCCTACTAGGACTGGCAGAAGCCCTGGTGGCCCCAGCATGTAAGTAGTGGTGATGATCTGTTCTGAGACATATAAGATGTCTGTGCCATGTAGTTATCTAAGTCCTGACATTCTCGGATTTCCTTTAGGTTCTGTGATAACCTTCAGCCTGGTGCCTAACCATATCCGGGGCATCTGCATGGCGGTCATGACCCTATTCCAGGCTCTCAGCTGCTTCGCAGGGGCGGTGCTCGTTGCACTTACATTTCTATCATCTGGAGGTAAGTGATAGTAAGCTGTGGGATCAGAAGAGGCCAACTGACTCCCCTTCCTCTACAGACCACTGACTCCCTGATCCCTTCCAATGGCCACGGAGTCTCTAATTAATTCTACCTGCCACCCTCTAGAGGCCACTGACTCTTTGTCCCCATTACAAGCCACTAATCCCCTCTGCCCCTAGAGACCACTGACTTCTCCCTGCCACCCTCTAGGCCACTGATTCCCTGCTCTCCTCCACTGGTCACTGACCCCCCTTTCTCTAAGGGCTACTGACTACCTACCGCTCTACAGGCCACTGACTCTCCACTGACCTACAATAGGCTGACCCAATAATAGAATGTTTGCAGCTTTCTCTGGGCAATACAGATATATCTGTTCTTAGCACGGTGAGTGTTTTGTACAGAATACATGTGTACCCAATCACTGTAACTGGAAGTAGTTAAGGTAAGTTCTTAATCAGTGACCAGAAAACTTTGTGTGCCAGGCGTTACCTTCAAGACGCCGGTCTCCATTGAAAGTAACGGCATCGGCTGCCATCGGCCAGAGAATATCGGACATGTTCGTTCTCTGGCCGGCCGAGCTGTGGGACCACCCGTCAGTCAGTGGCAAAATCGGCCGCCGATCGGTGCATGTATGGCAGGCTTAAGTCTCTACCATTACTGTAGGGAATGTAGATTTCCTGACACCATATATGTGAACCCTCTAACCCCCCCCCCCCCATGCAGACACTTGTGGTATGTTGTGTGTTTTGCTCTGACATTATTGTGTCTTTTCTTCAGGTGATTGGTACCCAGGAACCTTGTCTGATGGTCACCTGGAAAAATTCTTCTTCATGTTGGGTTCTGCGGCATTGCTGAATTCCTTGCTGCTCTGGCGTATTTCCAACAGGTAATACCAACCTGCTATGAGTGTGTTTGTGTGTGGGGGGGGGCATCACTTACCTCTCTGGGCACCACCTACCTCCCACTATGAACCACTTTCCTTCTCTTACACTTCAATCCAGAGCTTACTGTGGGTTTCCAGCTGTTGTAGCCATAAAGGTCCTGTCAAGCCGCATGTAGTGTTTACAGGTGATACATAGCCCTGACACTTCCGCCAGACCACAATCTCCATTGTTGTGATCTCTGCAAGTGTGTGAGCTCTGGTGTGTTCAATCATGAATAGCGACCCATGTACAGCTACTCAAATATACCGTTCAAACATGGCAGACCAGAATATTCATGGTAGTTCATGGCAGCAGTGGTTCCCAAGGGCCACACTTTTCTATTTAGGAACGTTATAGAGCCCCCCCCCTCCCCATTCAAACGCAGGTTAAGCATGTGGCCCAGTGCCCCCCCCCCCCTGTATTACCTTCACACCCCGACCCCCAGTTTGGGAATCACTGCCATAAAGAGATCTGTCTGTATATGGGAAGTACAAGTGGACAGATTTACAGAGATCTGTCTGTATATGGGGAACCCAAGTGGGCGGATTGACAGAGATCTGTCTGTATATAGGGAACCCAAGTGGGTGGATTTACAGAGATCTGTCTGTATATGGGGAACCCAAGTGGGTGGATTTACAGAGATCTGTCTGTATATGGAGAGCCCAAGTGGACAGATTGACAGAGATCTGTCTGTATATGGGGAACCAAAGTGGACAGATTGACAGAGATCTGTCTGTATATGGGGAACCAAAGTGGGCAGATTGACAGAGATCTGTCTGTATATGGGGAACCCAAGTGGGCAGATTGACAGAGATCTGTCTGTATATGGGGAACCCAAGTGGACAGATTTACAGAGATCTGTCTGTGTATGGGGAACACAAGCGGGTGGATTTACAGAGATCTGTCTGTATATGGAGATCCCAAGTGGACAGATTGACATTCATCTGTCTGTATATGGAGATCCCAAGTGGACAGATTGACAGAGATCTGTCTGTATATGGGGAACCCAAGTGGACAGATTGACAGAGATCTCTCTGTATATGGGGAACCCAAGTGGACAGATTGACAGAGATCTGTCTTTATATCTGGAGATCCCAAGGGGTGGATTTACAGAGATCTGTCTTTATATCTGGAGATCCCAAGTGGGTGGATTTACAGAGATCTGTTGGCATATGGGAAGATTTAGGTCACATAAAGGATTCTCAGCTTTGTGTATATATACAGTATGTGTAGGGGTGAGTAATGTGAAAAGTCAGTGACATGTTAGTTAAAGATTCATGTTGGATTTATGGACGCTGTACATAGTGATGACCAAGCAGAACACTGCAGACTACCTTCTGTATGAATCTCTGCATGGAGTGTCAGCGGTACAAAGGTCAGGCCGTTCTACAAAGCTGCAGATAAGCACAATAAATCTTGGCATTGTATGATAACCGGTGAGTTCAAAGCCCACATGTCCAGGGACACCCTCAGATTTCTCCTCCCTGCTAATAGACTTTTTATTCAGTAATCCCCAGGTCACATAGACCCCTGATAACCTTGATTTATGATGGCTCTTCTCGTTCCTCAGGTATGACCATCTGGAGGAAACCAATGATCCTGGGCTGCGTCCAAGCGTCTTGGAGGAGAAGTTACTACTGTATGAAAAGTCCCTTTGCTATTATGAAACTTTCCTTGATTGGCCGTCTACATTCGCTCCTGTGGAGACCACATTGTAGGTGACTCATCCCAAGCTGAGGTGGAAGAAGCAACCTCTAGGCCACAGACTCAAAGAATGGAGACCAAGAGATATCCATCTCATCACCCACTACACTACCACCACAATCTCCAACAATAGTATTACCAGCTAATTACCTCCAACACTTTCACCACCATTTCCACCTACACCACGACCAGCTCATTGCCCCCAACACTACCACCACCATCTCCATCAACATCACCACCAGCTCATCATTCTCTACACTACCAGCACCATCTCCACCAGAAGGACCACCAGCTTACCATCCCCAATACTACCACCGCCAACATCATCATCAGCTAATTCCCTCCAACCCTACCACCCTCATTATTCACCAAGAGCATTACCAGATCATCACCCTCAACACTACCAGCACCATCTCCACCAACATCATCACCCCCAACACTTCCAGCACAATCTCCACTCCACATCTACACAACACCAACAGCCCATCACACCCAGCAATACCAGCAACATCCCAACCAATAGCAATCAACAGCTCCTCACCCCCAACACTACCACCACCAATTCCACCAAAAGCGTCACTAGACCATCAACCCCAACACTACCACCATCATCTCCATCAACTGTATCCTCAGCTCATCACCCCAAACACTACCACCACCATGTCCACCGAGTGCATACCCAGCTCAACAACCCCAACACTACCACCACCATGTCCACCAACTGCATCCCCAGCTTATCATCCCCCAATAGTACCACCAATATCTCCACCAACAGCATCACTGCACATCACCCGCAACACTATCACCTTTATTTCCACCAACAACCCCACCAGCTCATCACCCCCCAACAGCACCATCTCCACCAACAGCATCACCAGGTGGTTATCATCACTACTACCTCAACAAACTCTTTTTTTTACCCCAAAAGACCCTGATAACATTTTGGTGGAGCCAATTACAGGAAATATTAGAACAGATGTGTTACTATTGTGTGAATTCTAGAATTAGTTTTGTTTATTGTAGAACATTTTAACTTACAGCAACTTAAGAGAACATTTCAAACTGCCATTTTGGATTTTCAGGTCACAGCTCTAGGGTTGAGATGTTGAATATCTAGGAGTAGCTACCTGAAACAATCATGCAGCCAGTAAAGTCTACACAACCTGAACGTGCATCCAATGTGCTTGTTCCAAGTCCTGGGCTCCCATGGTAGTGAAGCCATAGAAGATTGTGTGCCAGTCCACCATGGCGGCTCCATGACTCTCTACTCTTGGTAATATTGAGCGTATGGAATTAGTTTTCATGTGATAGTGTGTAGTGTGTGTAGTAAATCTAAAGCCCCCCATACACCTTCAGATTCCTCCATACAACTTTCATGAGACCTACCAACAACTATGTAGTATAGTGACCTCTCTGATAGAATACATAGTGATTGGAAGGTGTAGAAAGGTCCTCCTATTACATGGTTTTGGTAGAAGAAAAGTTGGTTGTACAGAAGTTGAATGGTAATTGTATGTGGTGTATGGGGGGCTTTATTGTACAATGATTGTCACTTCTGGAGAATATGTGAGATAGTAGAACCAATCCAAGCTCAGATCCTGTGAATAGTCCGTGTCCCAGGAACACCCAAATCACTCTGCCTTGGTAGGGAAGGGACACTTATGGAAAGCCTCATCCCATCTGGAGGTGTTTGGCTTGTCCAAGGTTCGGGGGACATTAAAACAACTGGCGGGGGACTGAGAGGCCTGGAAGTGTTTGTATCTCTCTCTGAGGGTCTCAGGAAATGGGAAATCTCTGCATCTGGCAGCTTTCCGACGTGATTTGGACTACCTCGACTCTTCTCTCCTAGCTGCCCGTTCTCAGGCTGGATATCTATGGAAACGTCTCTCAGATCACTGATGCGATGTGAGTCCTCTATGTGGAGTATTTGTGGTTTGTTGGTCTGTGTGGCGGCATCCACAAAGAGAGGCTTGTCAGTGTTTTGTGGCCAATAACTCGGAGGCTGTTTGTAACCAGATGAGCTTTTCTTACTTTGTACACAATAAACACGGCGGGCACCAGACCCTTGTCCACCAGAACTGTACAATGAACCTTCTAACTGTTGGGGGTTCCTGGATAAAATGGTGTAAGAAGCAAACTGATAATTACACCAAGACTGTGCCATGGCCACTGGTAACATTCTTCCGCAGTGGTGGAAGAACTCCCCGGTCTGTGGGTTGGACATGTTAAGTGGGTGACCATTGAGGGTAACCTGTACTGGCCTCCTGTAAGTGTGGATAATGGGTAGGTTCTTTTCTGGAACGTGTTTAAGTCTCCAGCCTGAGGTTTGTGCGGAAGTCACATGACTGCTGGAGGCATACCGTACCGAATGAAGCTCGTTCCTATCCTGATCTGCCATCGCCTGGCTGCCAAGTTTGGTGACGGAGATTCCACTTATGTACAGTTGGCTATTATCTCCATTTTTCAGGCCTGGGAGCTGTGCTGGTTTCCGGGTGAATACAGGAGGGTGCCCAGTCTGCTTGTGTGAAGTATTCTTGTAGGTGACGTGTCTTCTGGGTCGCTGCGCAGGAGGTGCCCTCTGTAACTCCATTGCTGGGCACTGCGCAGGAGGTGCCATCTGCAACTCCTTTCCTGTAATAAAGACACAAAATACACAACATACTAAGGAACGGCATAGTAAGAGGATATGTGTGTATGTATGCACTGACCAGGATCTACGTGTGTGTATGAGATCCATGTATGTATATGCAGAGGCCAGGATCTACGGTATCTCACAAAAGTAAGTACACCCCTGACCTTGTGGTAAATAGTTTGTTATATCTCTTCATGGGAAACCACTAAAAGCAAAAAAACTATATTGCGGATGGCATATTCTTCATACAGAACACAAGTAAATCTGAACAAGTTTTTTACCAAAATCACACATTTTTGACAAACACGCTCGTCCAGCTCTGCCCTGTTACAACAGCACGAGCTGGGGTCGTCAGGCAGAGATCGGAGCCACAGGAGAGCAAACTCACTGCTCCGTGAGGCCCTGATCTAATGAAGAGGCAGCTGCACGGATCACTCCCTCCCCTCCCGCCCCATGCTCTCCTATGTAACCTGGCACATCTGCAGCGCCATCTAGAGGTTGTTCTGCTAATTTACCTGATACAGTGAATTAATGGAATATTCTTTTTCTGATATTGTGAGTTATTCACAAAGCATCTGAACATGTTATTATATTCAGGATGTCACCAGACTTCTGTATGGACAAACTTTGGGAATTACAGGCCTACAATGTAAAAAAAAAAATTTTCCATTAAAGTCTATGGTGCGCTTTTGGTACAGAAATCGGTACCTCAGCAGTGCACTAGGGAGGTTAATGACCTCAGAAGCCTAACAAATATCTTGCCAATTCTAATATGAAGGATGATACTGAAACCATGGCTGCAGTAAGTAGGCCAGGTTTGGCTCAAAAGCCATGGTTTAAATGCGCAAGGTGTCAAGGAGGTGAGAGCCATTTAAGCTAGCCATACACGTTCCAATTCTGTAGTCGATTCCCAAACAATTGATGGGCGTATGCGTGCAGGGTGATCGTTCGTCGAACGATCATTCGTGAATCATGCTCCCACCTTGAACAATTAACCAATCACCTTAAACAATCGACCCATAAAGGTCGAAAACATAAACCCCAAAACAGATTAAACAGCAATCCTTTACTATTGCTTTGCATAGGGACCCAAAATCCCCATCCAATGTATTGACCAGGGATCGATTTCCCAAGGTGGTGCATATGATATCTGAACGATCGTTAGGCGCGGAAACGTATCCACATTATGAACGATCGTTCACTGATCGAAGAGGAATCTACACGTGTATGGCTAGATTTAGTCACGTCAAAACTGTAAATGTTTTCTTGAACAAGTATGTCGAGCCAAACAAGCTCAGCAACATGGCAAATTTCCGAATCACTTGAAACCTCCTTTATCCAGCGGTAAAAGTTGACAAGAGGCAGCTGTGAGTACCGGCCATGACACTCGGCGTCACACTGGAGATCAATGAGCTCCAGCTGCAGGTGGTCTGGAGTGCGATCAGGGACAATGGAGAAAGCAGAGGAAAAAAAGTGTGATCTCCTTTTTAATAACTGCAAAATCATGAAGGCACTGATCCATTCCTCAGCCAGAGATGAGATGTCTGCCACATATGGTGGACCCTCAAGATACGACTTTTCGACATACGACCAAAGTTTTTATTTACAACCAGAATTTGTTTATGGTTTCCTTGCGCCCTCCTGTGGCAGAAAGCGTTTATGACACAAAGACTTCTGTACAGCCAATACAAAAGCTATTGCCTCGGAATTGCACCCAAGGGCCCCAGAGGTGTCCAGAAACTTCCTCTGACCCAGATATATGGGCATACATGGGGGTGTAAGGAAGGACCCCAGAGGTGTCTAGGAATTTCTCTCTGTGCTGAGGACGATCAGAGATAAGAGGGCATCTACAATAGAGCAGAGGAAAGGGGCTGGTAGGCTAGGACTATGTTATAACTTTATTTGCAATAAACATAGGAATATTATTGGTGTTTCTTGTATGTTACACATATTTTACTACTTTTTTATTATGAAAAGTTATGTTAAGTGGTAATTTGGGATATCCAGAACGGATTATTGCTATTTCCATTATTTCATATGGAAAAAATGGTTTTGACTTACAACCAACCCTTCGGAACTAATTAAGTGACGTCATAGGGGTGGGCACGAAGCATCAGCATACTGACCAATGCGCAGAATTGCCACAGGAATTTGACGGACAGGTGAATTTTTATCTTTGGTTGAGTTTAATTAGATGAGAAACTCACCCTGGGATAACGCAACCAGAACACCCAGGAGGTTAATAGTAATAAAAAAGATTTTCCCCCATCGCCCTCCAGGACATTTATCTCAGAAACACAAACCACAGGGGTTACTTAAAAGGTCCTCTGTATTTTTTCCTAAAAGACCTGACATACACAACCCTGTTTATGGGCTCATTCCCACTATAAGTGCTGATTGTTGTTGACATGGTAGACAGGTTCCATACGTCACGGGCGGATCTTCTCTCTGCTACTGCTTTGCGTATGTCTGCTGGGCGGCATGAATCTGGCTTACATACACACAGCAGAGATATACGCTGTGGCTGACATTCATACTACACAACTTTGCTGGTTTGGGCTCCTGGCTCTGAGGGCCGCACGGGACCAGTAGGTGTAGGAGCATTCAGAGGCAAAGGTTGTCCGCTGTTGCAGCTGGAAGGTGAAAGAACTACATAAAAGCCGTCAGCCTAATTCCCTACTGTTGTTAGCTACAGCATCCCACATGGACTGAGACTGGGGGCCAGCAAAAAGACAAACAATGGCCAGAAATGGCCCGCAGGCCGGACATTGGACATGCCTGTCTTAGAGAGTCACATCCCCCCTACTCATTTCTGACCGAAAGAGCAATCGGAGATGGATTACCTCCTGGCGATCAATAGTCAGTGCACACTCTATAAAATATGAAAAAGACAATGTGCTGCTCTTCCTTTAATGAACTCGATATTAAAGGTAAACTGAATCCAATCCCAACAAGGCCCATTCCCCCAAGAAACTTCCTTCAAAGTCTGACGGATCCATCTCCTGCTAATCATCATCCCATCAATTTCTCAATAATTCATTCCACAATGATTCAGGGAAACCATAAACCCCAAAACCAGCAATTACCCCATACAGAGAAAACTCTCTTCTGCCTGAAGAGCTTACAGTCTAATAGTGAACACATTCAGAAGGAGGGTATCGCAGTGTTGTAGTAGGAACATGAAGGGGACAGCAAGACCAAGACCAGAGCCAGAGGGATCCCAGTGACCACTGCCTGTTCTATGCCCTGGTCCTTCTTATCTGCACGTCTACCACATAGACTTTCCTATTCACCTCTATGTACTATGCCTGGACCTTCCCATTCACCTCCATGTACTATGCCTGGGCCTTCCCATTCACCTCCATGTACTATGCCTGGACCTTCCCATTCACCTCCATGTACTACGCCTGGACCTTCCCATTCACCTCCATGTACTATGCCTGGACATTCCCATTCACCTCCATGTACTATGCCTGGA
>CM070034.1:157037144-157052492 GCA_036250615.1 Ptychadena robeensis
CCTGAAGTGTACAAACTCAACTCCATACCCCCTCTACCACACTGAATGATACCTATCCAGCTCCATACTACTTCCTGCATCCTGAATGGTACATACCCAACTCCTTACTCACTTCTGCACCGTGAATGGTACAGACCAAGCTTCATATCCCCCTCTGCACCCTGAATGGTACATACCCAGCTCCGTTCCAGGGTTCCTGCCAGACATGTTCGCTTGTAGATTCGCAGTGACAACCGCCCCTCCTCTAACCAATCAGAGACCTGCGAACTCACGTGACCCGCTGCTGCCAATCCGCTCTTGGCATTCTCTGTTTCGGACACATGACCCCCTGACCGGGAGATGCAACGTGCGAGTAAGGGGGATGACACGTGATCACTATCGGACCAGCGAAAGTCAACATGGACCCGACCCGGCAGTCAGTCAGCCCCTCCTCAGTCCATAATCCTGCTTTGCATCTGCCGGGGGTGGAGCCGTGAACTTGACAGATTGGGGCGGGATCTAGCTTTTTTGGGCGGAGTCTTAAACTTGTTAACCAGAGCTGGATCCTAGATTAGGCGGAGCCTTGACGCGCCTGACTCATGGGCGGAGCTTAGCTGTGTGGGCGGAGCCCTGTTACACATAAATGTGACGGATTTATTTCTTCATAGCGGAACTTCGGTCACCGGAAATGAGTGAAATCTCTCTATCGGCCGCTTAGAATCTGAAGTATTACCTTGCGGAAGTATCAATGACGCTAATCCTATCATGTGGGCGGGACACAATATTGCCCCACCCACAAACACAGGAGGGGCGGGGCCCAGACCAGTAATTCTGAAGAAGGAGCTCGGAGCTGTTGCATAGAACTGGAGTAGGTCCGTGCACATCAATTACCACAGCTCGGATGTACAAGCAGATGCATACAAAAAAAAATAAAGATGTAAAATGAAAGTTTGACTTACCTCTGAGCGGGAATGATGGTGGCGCAGCTCCACAATCCTAAAAGAATATACTTACCTGCTGTTCCCTGGAATCACATGAGATGCCATCTTTATTTTCCAGGCTTGCAATATCAGGAGTGACCACCAGGGGCGTTTAAAATGGTTTTCTATGGGAAAATGGGTCGCATTGTTTTAATGCAGAGCCGAGATGAGAGATTTCCCCGTCTATGTCCCCACTTTGGAGAACGTCCTCTACCACACAGACGCCATTGACCACGGTGCGGGCCGGCATCGCACGGCTCACGGCATTCTTGATCGCGGCCCGACGATTGCGTCCATAGACATGAATGGATGTTTTAAAAATAGCGTCTCAATTCATAGATTTTTTTAAAGCGTCCCCATTCATCGGGCGCAATCATAATCGCGACCGAAAACGCGCCAGATCGCACGCCACAATAATCGCTAGTGATCCCCGCCCTGCGATTCTATAGCTAAAGTGTGGACTATTTCTGCTTTGACTTCTGGGGGGCGCCGCGGCACAAGCCAGGCAGAGAGGAGGGGCTGCGAGGGATCGTCTTAAATTACTCTTTCCAGGTATTCGTTTCATATATTCCTCATTATCTGCGCATCAAGTGTCATTTAACTAATGATGAATTGATGGTGGTAAGTCCGCTTTAACCCCTGGCGGGTAGATGTAGATGCTCCACCCTGTCTCTGTGCTGCCATAGATTGTGCGCTGTGGGCATATGGTGTCAGCCCTGCCCATCTCCGCAGGGGGAAGGAGGAGATATTGTTAGAGCTCGGGCAGGATCATCTAGGATCCAGTTTGTGGCATTTAAACCAACAATAAATCCTAATTTAACCAATATCAAAATCCATGTGTCCCTATGTAAACTACATACTAATCACATGACAGGTCTAGGGATCCCTCCAACCTGAGGAATCCTGTACAAACCGAATATTCATGGTGGGGATCATCTAGAGACCTGGGGGGTCCTTCCTGCTAACATCATGGCCAGATCACAGGCCTGGGGGGGGGGGTCCTTCCACCATCAACTAGGTTCAGATCACTTACACACCTCTGGGGTCTCTCCTCGCCTTACCCAACATTGCTGCCAGACCACACACAAGGGGTCCCAGCCCCTCCAGCTACATATCGCACTTGGCAACACCACAACCACCTGGAATTGGTGACCCTTGTGCACAAATATAAATACATGAGTATACACCTAGCTAACCCCTCTGCTCCTCCACTGAGCTCCTTATGACATCATCACCCATGACATCATCAGATGCGCTGCTTCAAGTGTTCTCTTACGCTGCCCTTACTCACTGCAACTCTCTCACTCCCCCCATTAGGCTATGTCCCCACTTGAGTGAACTCCCGCTTTCCTAATCGCGGTGCGACTGCTGCAACCAAAACTGTGGAGAGCCGATTGCAGCAGTAGGAATGATCCATTCAAATTAAATCACGGGCAATCGCCTAAGTGGGGACAAGCCCTTAGGGTCCCCACACATGTAAAAACGACTTCAGATCGCAGGTGTCCACAAATCCCTGTCATGGCGTCATCACATTGCTCTCCACCGCTCATCTGACGGTCCCCGCTCATTACGTGTGTGGTGATCTTTAGACTTTATTCCACATTTCAATGCATTCAATCTGTGAAAACTGCCCTCGTCAGTCTGCCCCTCCCCCATCTTCTTATCCCTAACATCACCACCAAAGCCATCCTCTCACTCCCAACTGTAAGCTCTGCTGGTCAGGATCTGCTCTGCCTGTGTCAGTTTATACCTGCTTTAGCTTATGTTGCCCTCAGAGATTACTTAATGTACAGCGCTGCATAATATGTTAGCGCTTCTCAAATAAAAGTTGATCAATGTCCACAGCAGCTTTCTGAACGTTGAGTCTCTATTTAACAGACGGGGAATTAGGAAGCTCAGAGAGGCTACAATTGAGTAAAAGGATCAACATGAGACCCCCAACGTGGATCATTGGTGCAACCCAATTCATGATCAGCTGACGTAACGGACCTTCTGATTCGTCTGGACTATTTCTTGCCACGTAGAAATTGGACAAGCCAACACCAATTAGAGGACTAATTAATCAGCTGATCATGGGCTTTGACCTACACTTCACAACTAACCCTCTCTTTAGGTTATTGAACGTGTATAGGAGCAGTAGTTCTCACCCTGTGGGTCGGGACCCTCTAAGGACCATTGCACAGGGTTTACCGAGTTCACTGGAAGCATCAGAGCTGCTGCTAACAAACAGCAGTACTGATGCCCAGAAGCAGGGTGAGGCATTAGGAGGGAGGAGGCATTACTCTTCCCTAACTTCCAATCCTCATATCATTTACATGGAAAAATATAAGGGAGGGGACATTACACTTACCTGGTTGCACCAGAAGTGATGTCATGGAGAGTTACTTGCGGTACGCTTGTGTATTCGAAATACAGGCAGTGACACTTCATCATGTCATTTCCAGGATCACAGACAACCACTGGTGTAGATCAATGACCCTGCCCAATAAGTATATTATACATGAGGGGTGTGGCCACTCCACCCACAATCCCAGAAGCCCCACCCAGTACAGGGACACCACTGCACTCATTCCCCATACACTTTATTCACAGAAGAAGTTGAACTACAAATAATATGAATGTCACAAAGTGGTCAGAACCAGGCAGGAGTCAGAGGAAACTCCCAGAAAATAATCGTTTTGGTTTTTTCCATCTCCGACCAGTAGAAGTCCCGACTGGAAGAACTCTGAGGTCTCTCCCCCAATCTGCTCCCTCCGCTGCTCTGCTGGGAGGGGGACGCACTGCGACAAGCGGCTGCCATTCCCGGAGTCAGGAGATCTGGACGTTTCACGAAGCCGTTCCAGGACTGCTCAGGCTTTCATCTCGGAGGACACGTTGTAGATGGAGTCGGAGTTCTCAGAGACGAGCTCCTCTGCAGAGAGAAGGGAGATCTGATCACAGACAGCCGGGTATATGGTCAGGACCCCTACAGTGAACGCCTGTGCTGACCCTTAAACCAACCAATGACATGACAGCACCACATTGCTAGGGAGGCCTCAAACTATAGCCCACAAGCCTTTTACGGCCCTCCATTCCATTTTGTGTGGCCATCGCACATGCTGGGACTGGTGGGGATAAATCTGACAGGTTCTGCAATCATAAATCAAATCCTTGGGTTCAGAGTGCAAAATAGCTTCTACCAGATCTACAGTGCACCTCCCCATCTCTGCTGCTGTGGTATGTAAGGGGGGGGGGGTGTAATGTATTTTAGCTGCAGGTGAGGGGGAATGGTTGATTAATATGATGTGTCTCTCCTGGTGCATGCGCATGAGTCTTTCTCCTGGTGTGTGCGCCCTTGCACGTCTCCATATTCCAGCCCCTAACAGTTTTAAGGGCCAAAAACTTGCACTGTATCCGGCCCCCCTTAAAAAGTTTGAGGACCCGTGCTTTAGAAGTCCATATAGTAGACATACAAGCCCTGAACTTCAGGATCTGCTTACCTGGCAGAACACATTTCCACAAGCCGTATGTCTTCCCCACCGCCGTCTGCCAGAGACGTAGAGTACCGTCCTCAGATCCGCTGGCGTACAGTTCTCCGTCTGGACTGAAGCGCACACAGTGGACGGGGCCAAAGTGACCTTTGTAGGATTCTACAGAGACAGATCAGTAAAGCATTCCAGACCACATCCACCCCTGAGATGACCGAACAGCTGCCCATTCTCCAATAACCTAGTTACATAGGCTGCCATTTGTCAGTAAATAGTCCCTGAAGAGCACATTGAGATAACAGGGAGCAGGTTAGCTGCTTTTTGCAGTAAAAAGTTACCACAAGCCACACTCAAATACTACTAGGAGGGTTAAAGGACTGCTGAGGGGTTCATTATATGTAAAGTTCTAGAATCTTTACCGCAAGTCTAGACCAAGGGCCCACGGGCCTGATCTGGCCCTCCACAGCATTCTGAGAGGGCTAAGGGTGCCCAGCATCATGCAGCTGAAAAGCTGTCCAGGACCCTGTGAGGTGTGATCGGCGGGCAGGGGTGTGAGGCAGCAAGGGTGAAGCTGATTGACAGACTGAGCACCAATCAAGCATTTGCTGCCCGCCCCCTGTGTTCTAAGAGTGAGGCACAAGGGGGAGAAATAATTAAGGGGTCCATGTGTGAAAGCCATTTTGGCTAGGGGGGGACAAATACGATACACATAGCAATACTTGTGGATGCGGGATCAAGGCGAGTTTCCCCCCCCAGTAACTATCCAGCCCCAACAATCTCAGGGACTGTGAGCTCGCACCTTGTTTATACAGTTGAGGACCCCTGCTCTAGACCCCCATTCCTTACTAATGATGATAGAACAATGGTACATACCCAGTTCCTCTCCGGTGCTGTAGTCATACTTGTACAGCTTGAAGTCGTCTCCTGCAGCCACAATGCAGTCCTTCTCCGGATGGAGGGATGCGGAGTTGATGGGCGCTTGAGCTTCAAATGTCTTGATCAGCTCAAAACTGAGGAGAGAAGAGAGGTAACATTTGCTGTATCCTTCCTGATCTGCCGACACATCCATTTCTGTATCACTTCAGGGAATTTCAAGGTCCAACTTCTTCAGAGAAAGTTAAATCTGACTTAATGTATACAAACACTGCTGAGACACTAAAGCCCCCCATACACCATACAATTTCTGTACAATCAACCTTTGTTCTACCAAAACCATGTAATATGAGGAGCTTTCTAATCCTTCCAATCACTATGTATTCTATCAGGGAGGACCTGGCACTACATAGCAGTGATATATACCTTCCAATCACTATGTATTCTATCAGGAAGGACCCGGCACTACATAGCAGTGATAGAATACATAATGATTAGAAGGTATATATCAGGGAGGACCCAGCACTACATAGCAGTGATCTATACCTTCCAATCACTATGCATTCTATCAGGAAGGACGCGGCGCTACATAACAGTGATATATACCTTCCAATCACTATGTATTCTATCAGGAAGGCCGCTATATTACATAGTATTTGGTAGATCTAATGGAAATTGTATGGAAGTATCTAAAAAAGGTGCATGGGGGGGGGCATAAGGGCCCCCATAGATAGATTTCCTTCAGATTTCCTTTTGTTTTACCAAAACCGTGTAATATGAGGGACTTCCTACACAATCAAGTCTACCTGTGTTCAATCGCAGAGGACCCAGCACTACATAGTTGTTGGTAGATCTAAAAGGTGTATGGCCAGCTTTACAGCTATCCAAACCCTGAACATATATCCAAACCCTCCATGGACACAGGATGGAAAAAGAAAACAGCATTATAAAGGATGATGAACCCAGTCAATGTACACGACCTACCTGCACACAGACGGCAATCTAGCCAATCAGGCAGCAGCTGCGGCACTTCACTGACCTGCATCTGGATTATATTTACATTACATTGATCTGTCGGGATACCCCTACGATAAGCGCAGTGCTTGGCAGGGGTCCCGACGGATCACATACACCTTACATGCCCAGCGGATGCTCTGCTCAGACACCAGCCAATGCAGGGGTTAACTACTGCACTAAGTTAACCCCTAAATCGATGGAACGGCTCAGCGCTGTGAGAACAGAACATCCACCGAACAGGTAAAGTGTGCCCTTAGCTGGCAGCGCCATCTTGTGGATGTTCTGATTATTTCTAGAGATAGTGGAATTTGGTCTGGACTATTTTACTATCTGACTTTACAAGGAAAGTAACCGATGTACCAAAAACCTGGATCTCAGTGGACTGCCAGGTCCAGGATTACATTGACACAGGACCGGGAAAAGCTCTGTGTCTGCAGCTCTGTAGAAGTGCTGCAGGCACACAGAGAGCCATAAGTTGTGCCCGATCCCGGCACAGTTTGATTCATGATCTCACGTACTGACTTCAGGCAGAATGTCAAGAAGATTAACTGAGTGATCTGTGATCACGTCGACTCAACTACGACTTTGGGGACTCTACTTCATGAAGTCGTTACTGCCTACTAGAAGAGTTGGCACAGGTTGGTAATTCAGACCATGACCAGAAAGAGGAGTTCTCTACAAGGAGTTTAGCATGAGCTCCATAATGGTCTTCACAAGGTCCTAGAGCAGCTCTTAAGTTGTAAACCTTGTCTAAACACTCAGACAATTGAGAGCCAATGTCATAGCACCAGCCCAACCCCTCTTATTGCTTCCCTGTGAGCGATAGCAACTAGACTGGCTTCATGTCCAGCCACTCCAAATTACCACTTCCACAGCAAGACAGGAAGTACGAAACACACCCCAATGATATCAGAATATCACTTCTGCTCCAATGTGGAACACTCCCAGGACTTCTGAGACAGGGAAGTGGTAAACTCCAACAGCTCTGTACCTGGAAAGTACCCTTTATCTTTATATAACTTCCCCATCATCATATAGTAAAGTGCCCGAAAGCCAGATTCGACCCTCAGTGATCCAGAAGGCCTGGAAGTGCCCTGTAGGTCAGAAGCTCTTGCAGCAGAAAGAACATCGTTGTAGAAGAATAAAGGACACAGCAGCTCCCTACATACCTGGATGCGTTGTAGAGAGCAATAGTTCTTCCATAGGTGATGACCAGCGTCTCTCCATCCGGAATGTACTCCATACTGCTGACCGATAGATTAAAGTTTAGTGTTTTCACCTCCGTCATGCTGACTCGGTCCCACAACCTGAATATGGTAAAAGCAGAGGTTATACCTACTGAATCAGAGGGGGAGGCGAGCTGCTAAACGGAGGATTGAGGGTGGGGTTCAGGTCTTACTGTTTTGTGTACAACACCATGGTATGTGTCAGAGCCTCTCATGAGCTTGTACACAGAAGGTTTGACATGCTCAGAAAGATACCCGGAGTCCATACAGCATCACTGCCCCACCAATGATTCCAATGGCAGCTTACCTCACTGTCTTATCGTCAGCTGCAGAGAGGATCTGGCGGTCATCATTATACCACAAAGCCTTCTTAATAGCAGACGTGTGACCCCCAATCTGCTCCGGATCTACCAGAAAGCATAGAAGAACTGTCAGCTGACCGAAGAACACCAATCACTGGAAACCAAGAGGCTAGACACCACCTACCACTACATAGGACGGCGCTATACACACTTACCGGCTTCTGGCTTTGCGAGGTCATAAATGCGCAATAGCTTGTCTTGTCCTGCAGTCAGGAGATGGTTGGAGTCCTGTAATAGGAGGCGTTAGAGTGTAAGCTCACATTTCCTACATCCATGGGAAGCCTACTGATCAATGTTCAAGTTATCAAATCCACCTTGCAAAGCTCATTTGTGAACAAGAATCACTTACCTCAGTGAAGTCAACACTCTTGACTATGTGCTTGTGCGCCAAAGTCAACAGCTCGTCCCCTGTGACCGCATCCCAGACCTTCCTGCAAGAGACAATAGTGTGACCGCACTGCAGCTACAAGACGCACAGGATTTTGGCTGAAGATGCTCATGCCAGGGGCCCTTCACTGGAGGACACTGCGCCCCCTCCCCTATGCCAGGGGCCACACTGGAGGACACTGCGCCCCCTCCCCTATGCAAGGGGCCTACCCTGGAGGCACTGCGCCCCCTCCCCTATGCCAGGGGCCCTAACACTGGAGTAACACTGCGCCCCCTCCCCTATGAAGGGCCCCTACATACTGGAGACACGCGCCCCCTCCCCGATGCCAGGGGGCCCTACACTGGAGTACAAACTTCGCCACCCTCCCCCTATGCCCAGGGCCCAACCCCCCCACACCCCCCCCCCCCCCCCCCCCCCCCCCCCCCCCCCCCACCCCCAACCCCCCCCCCCCCCACCCCCCACCCCCCCCCCCCCCCCCCCCCCCCCCCCCCCCACCTCCCCCCCCCCCCCCCCCCACCCCCCCCCCCCCCCACCCCCCACACCACCACCCCCCCACCCACCCCACCCCCCCAGCCCCCCCCCCCCCCCCCCCCCGCCCCCCCTCCACCCGCCGCCCCTCCCCCACCCCCCCCCCCCCCCACCCCCCACCCACCCCCCCCCCCCCCCCCCCCACACCCCCCACCCCCCCCCCCCCCCCCCACCCCCCCCCAATCCCCCCCCCCCACCCCCCCCACCCACCCCCCACCCACCCCCCCCCCCCACCCCCCCCCCCCCACCCCCACCCCCCCCCCACCCCCGACGCCCCCCCCACCCCACCCCCCCCCCACCCACCCCCCCCCCCCCCAACCCCACCCCCCACCCCCCCCCCCCCCCCCACCCCCCGCCCCCCCCCTCCCCCCCCCCCCCCCCCCCCCCCCCCCCCCCCCCCCCCCACCCTCCACCCCCCCACCCCCCCCCCCCCCTCCCCCCCCCCCCCCCCACCCCCCCCCCCCCCCCCGCCCTCCCCCCACCCCCCCCCCCCCCCGCCCTACCCCGCACCCCCCCCCCCCCCCCCACCCCCCTCCCCACCCCCACTCCACCCCCCCCCCACCCCCCAACCCCCCACACCCTCACCCCCCCCCCCCCACCCCCCCCTCCCCCCACCCCCCCCCCCCCCCCCCACCCCCCGCCCCCCCCCCCCACCCACCCCCCCCCCACACACCCCCCCCCCCCCCCCCCCCCCCCCACCCCCCGCCCCCACCCCCCCCTCCCCCCTGCCCCCCCCCCCCCCCCCCCGCCCACCCCACACCCACCCCCCCCCCACCCCCGCCACCCCCCCCCCCCACCCACCCCCCCCCCCCGCCTACACTTTATTTACACTTCCCCCCTCCCCTATTCCATTTTCCTACAGCTTTATTACACTTCTCCCCCTCCCCTATGCCATGGGCCCTACACCTAGGACACTGTGCCCCCTCCCTATGCGGCCAGGGGCCCTACACTGTAGGACCTGTCCCCCTCCCCTATTCCAGTGCCCTACACTGTATGACCTTGCACCCTCCCCTATCCAGGGCCCCTACACTGGAGGACACTGTGCCCCCTCCCCTATGCATCCCTACACTGGGAGGACCCTGTGCCCCCTCCCCTATTCCAGGGGCCCTTCACTGGAGGACACTGTGCCCCCTTCCCCTATGCCCATGGGCCCTTCACTGGCGACACTGCGCCCCTCCCCTATGCCAGGGCCCTTCGCTGGAGGACACTGCGCCCCTCCCCTATCCAGGGTCCCTTCACACTGGAGGACACTGCGCCCCTCCCCTATGCCAGGGCCCCTTCACTGGGGACACGGGCCCTCCCCATGCCAGGGGCCCTCACTGGAGGACACTGCGCCCCTCCCCTATGTCAGGGGCCCCTACACTGGAGGACACTGTGCCCCCTCCCCTATCCGGGCCCCTACACTGGAGGACACTGGCCCCCTCCCCCTATGCCAGGGGGCCCTTCACTGGAGGAACACTGCCCCCTCCCTATGCCAGGGCCCTTCACGGGCCTGCCGCCCCCCCCACCGGCCCACGAGGCCTGCGCCCCTCCCCTATGCCAGGGGCCCTTCCTGGAGGACCACTGCGCCCCTCCCCTATGCCCAGGGGCCCTACACTGGAGGAAACACTGCGCCCCTCCCCTATGCCAGGGGCCCTACACTGGAGTGACCTCCCGCCCCTCCCCTATGGCCAGGGGTGGCCCTACACGGGGCCCTCGGAGACACACTCCCGCCCCTCCCCTATGCCAGGGGCCCTACACTGGAGGACCACTGGCGCCCCTCCCCTTGCCAGGGCCCTACATTGGAGGAACCTGTGCCCTCTCCTATGGCCAGGGCCCACACTGGAGGACACTGCGCCCCTCCCCCTTGCCAGGGCCTCCATGGAGGAACCTGTGCCCTCTCCTATGCCAGGGGCCCTACTTGGAGACCTGTGCCCCTCTCCTATGCCAGGGGCCCTACACGGAGGCACTCGCCCCCTCCCCTCATGCCGGGGCCCTATATCGGAGGACAGTGTGCACCCCACCACAGGGGCCGTCCCACAAACTGTATATGGTGACCCGACACACCCCACGCACATCAGAGACAGCTCAGTGGCAACCCCCAAACCATCCACTTCAACCCTATTCCTCATTCTGCCTTACGCTGTGACGTCTCCGCGGCGGTTGCAGCGTTCGTAGCGCCTCTGTTCACGTGGCCCCCCAACAGCCCCCTTGTGGCCCAGGAAGTCCCGATCCAATCTCGGTGTCACCCGGACGTGGCATGGGCTCCCTCTGTGAAGAGAAGATGATCAGTCACAGAGGAAGCGCCGCCGGGGAGGCGCAGACCCCTGAAAAGGCTCAATGCCGGCTGTCAGCTCCGCTATTACGGGGGGGGGGTATCAGAGTTACGTGATAGACGTCCCAGAGGTATCAGTCCGGGCAGCGCGCTCTCCACCCTTTACAACGCCCGCGTGATGAGGTCCTACGGGTGATCCCCCGGAGAACGCAGGTCCACCCAGCCGGGTGTGCCCCGGAGCAGTCAACGGAGTTTGCCGCATCGCCATGTCCTACCCCCGAACAGCAGCTGGCAGCACCACACTCTACGGGAAAGCGCGACACACCCGGAAAGACACAGAACGCGACGAACATTTGTACGTGGCCCTGATATGCGGGATCTCTGACCTTACAGGGGGCGTCCCTGACTTAGTCTCCGCCCACTCAAATTAGCCGTGGTGGAGCCGACGCAGCTCTGTTGTTGCCACGGTAACCGAATGAATTAACTGCGGCTGATGTATCCCCACTGGCCAAATCAGAGACTCCCCCTTACCCCACCCAATACCACATCTAGAGACCCCCCCCCCCCCTTGAACCCTACCCAGACCACATCTCGGGACCCCCCCCAGTATACCCCACCCAAATACCACATCTAAGACCCCCCCCCCCCCAGTGTACCCAACCACCCGAGACCACATCTAGAGAGCCACCAGTGTACGCTACCCAACGACCACATCTAGATACCCCCCCCTAGAGACCCCCCCCCCCCCTGAACCCTACCCAACGACCACATCTAGGGACCCTCCCCTCCCCATATCCCGACCCATACCACATCTGAGGCCACCCCCCCCCCAGTGTACCCCACCCGATAACCACATCTAGCGAGCACCAAGTGGTTCCCCACCCAACTACCACCTCTAAGACCCCCCAGTGTAACCCACCCAATGATAACAATCTAGAGACCCACCCCCCAGTGTACCCACCCCACGACTACTTCTAGAGTACCCCCACGCTCCAGTGTACCCTACCCAATGACCACAATCTAGAGACCCCACCAGTGGGTAACCTACCCATGATCACATCAGGACCCCCTATACCCCCACCACATCTATAGCCCCCCCCCCCCTTGAAACCTACCCACCAACCCACATCTAGAGACCCCCCCCATTGTACCCCCCACGACCACTCTAGAGAACCCTCCCCCCCCCAGTGTACCCCTGCCAAGGATCACATCTAGAGACCCCCGCCCCCCCATGTACCCTATCCCAATTGATCACATCTAGGGACACCCCCCAGGGTACCCTACCCAATGACACCTCTAAAGACCCCAGTGTCCCGCACCCAACGCTACTCTAGAGACCCCCCAGTTTACCCCCCACCCATGCCAACCGCTAGAGACCCCCAGTGTACCCTACCCAATGTCACATCTAGGGACGCGACCCCAGTATAACCCACCAACCACATCTATAGACCCCCCCCCCCCGTGAACCCTACCCCACCAACCACATCTAGAGACCCCCCCCAATTGTACCCACCCACACGACCATCTCTCGAGACCCCCCCCACAGTGTACCCCTTCCAATGATCACATTAGAGACCCCCCCCCCCCATGGACCCTACCACCCATGATCACATCTAGGGACAACCCCAGGGTACCCTACCCATGACAACATCTAAAGAACTCCCCCATGTACCCCACCCCCCGACTCATCTAGAACCCGCCAGTGACCCCACCCATGACAACTCTATATACCCCCCCGTGTACTACAATGATCGACATCTAGCACCCCCCGTATAACCCACCAACCACATCTATAGACCCCCCCCCCCCCCCCCCCCCCCCCCCCCCCCCCCCGGGGAACCCTACCCCCCAACCACCATCTAGAGACCCCCCCAGTGGGTACCCCCCAACGACCACATCTAGAGACCCCCCCCCCCCATTGTACCCCCCTGCCAATGATCACATCTAAGACCCCCCCCCCCTATGTACCCTACCATGATCACATCGAGGGACACCCCCCATGGTACCCTACCCCCTGACAACAATCTAGAGACCCCCCAGTGTACCCACCCAACGACTACTCTAGAGACCCCCCCAGTTTACCCACCCAATTACCCCATCTAGAGACCCCCCAGTGTAACCCCACCCAACGACTACATCTAGAGACCCCCCAGTGTACCCCACCTCAATACCACAATCTAGAGACCCCCCCCCCCCGTGTACCCACCCATGAATCACTCTAGGGACACCCCCCCAGGGTACCCACCCAATGCCCACACCACAACTAGGGACCCGCCCCCCAGGTATACCCCACCCAATGAAACATCTAGAGACCCCCCAGTGTACCGCGGACGCTCACCCCATGGACCACACTAGAGGTCCCCCCGTGTACCCCACCACGACCAATCCGAGACACCCCCGCTGTACCCTACCCAACAACCACATGTAGAGACCCCCCCCCCCCCCGTGTAGCCTACCCAACAAACACATCTAGAGGACACCCCCAGTGTACCCCACCCAACGCCCCACATATAGGAGACACACCCAGTGGTACCCCACCCAACGACCATATCTCGAGACCCCCCTAGTGTACCCACCCCAAGACCACATCTAGGAGACCCCCCCAGTGTACCCCACCCACAACCCTATAGGGACCCCCCCAGGTACCCCACGCCATGACTTCATCTCCAGTTCCCCCCAGTAATCCCCACCCAACGACCACATACCATACAGTGGGAAACCACCGCTCACATCCAGGGACCCTCCCCACAGTGTCACATCCAGGAGCCCCCCCCCCCTCCGGACAGTGCGCGGCAGCCAGCCACAGTCCCGAGACCCCCACAGGGTTCAGGCCACCAGCCACATCCAGAGACCCCCCCCCCCACAGTTGTAACCACCAGTCACAGTCCAGAGACCCCCAAAGTGTGGCCACCACAGCCACAGCCCGAGACCCCCCAGTGTGTGCCACCACCACAGCCCCAACCCAGAGACCCCCCCACAGTGAACCACAGTCCACATCAGAGGACCCCCCCCCCCCGTGTACCCCACCCCTGCCACATCGTAGGAGACCCCCCAGTGGTACCTACCCAAGATCACATCAGGGACCCCCGTAGTACCCGCACCCACCGCCACATCTCGGGGACCCCCAGTATAACCCACCCCCGACCCCCACCACCACCTCTGGGACCCCCCCCCCAGGTACCCCACCCCAATGACTCTCTAGGAGTTCCCCCAGTGATCCCCACCACACGACCACATACCATACAGGTAAACCACCAGTCCACATCCAGAGACCCCCCTCCCCACAGTGTTCACATCCAGAACCCCCCCCCCCCCCCCTCCGTGTGTCACCAGCCACAGTCCAGAGACCCCCACAGTGTTCACGCACGCAGCCACATCCAGAGACCCCCCCCGCCCCCCCCACAGTGTAACACCCCCCCCACCGTCCACATCCAGGACCCCCCGGGGCACCCCAGCCACACCAGGCCCCCCGTGCCCCCGCCCTCCGGACCCCCCACAGGTGGCACGGGCACCAGCCACATCGGCGAGCGGGGGACCCCGCCCAGGGGTGTGGGGCGCCACCAGCCCATCCAGAGACCCCCCCCCCCCCCCAGTGTGCACCACCAGCCACATCCGCAGGACCCCCAGGTGGCACCACCGCCCATCCAGAGACCCCCCACAGTGGTAAACCCCAGTCACATCCAGAACCCCCCCCCTAGTGTACCCCACCCCCACCCCGGACACCATCTAGAGACCCCAGTGTGTCCCCCACCCAAGACCACATCTAGAGACCCCCCAGTGTACCCTACCCAATGACTCGCATCTAGGGCCGCCCGTATACCCCACCCAACGAC
This sequence comes from Ptychadena robeensis, assembly GCA_036250615.1. NCBI lineage: Eukaryota > Metazoa > Chordata > Amphibia > Anura > Ptychadenidae > Ptychadena > Ptychadena robeensis. The sequence goes on from CM070034.1 coordinate 157,052,052, forward strand.
CACCATCTTGGTCCCCCAATCTACTCCCCAGCCCTATCCAGAGATCCCCATCTATTCCACCAGCCTTATCAGAGATCCCAAATCTACTCCCTCAGCCTGATCCAGAGATCCCCCAATCTACTCCACCAGCCTTCGGTCCAGAGATCCCGCAAGGTGCTAGTTCCAGGCCCGCCTGTGGGTATCCAAGCTCGGCCCAATCCGTACGGTCCACCAGCCTATCCAGAGATTCCGCCCAGAGTCTACTCCACCGCCTTATCCAGAGTATCCCATGATCCGGTCCCCATTCTTGGGGTCCAGAGATCCCCCAATCTACTCCACCAGCCTCGCCAGGAGTCCCATCTACCCACCAGCCTATCCCGAGATCCCCATCTCCCCCCAGCCTTATCCCACGAGATCCCAATCTACTCCACCAGCCTATCCAGAGATCCACCAAATCTACAC
>CM070034.1:157251198-157268374 GCA_036250615.1 Ptychadena robeensis
GGGCCACCAGAGGCGGGAGAACCCACTCGGGCAGATAATCCTCCATCACTGGGAGAGGATTGGAGAGGGGGAAATAAAATGGTGCCAGGACAAGTCAATCCACAGTTGTGCGTGCCTCAGTCATGCAGTAAGGTCAATCAGAAAAAACGGGGGAAGGCGGCAAGACAACAGAACGTGGAGATCGAACGGCGCACATCATGGAACATCGATTGCTACATGCACGAAAGCCGGCTCCTGGAGTCTCATGGGCGCTTCCATCAAACGTGCTGGCACGAGAGGCGGGAGGTGCAGGCGGGTGAAAGCGGCAGCCACAAGTCCCGGAAAATAAAACCAAGGAGAAGAAAATGCTAATAATTTAGTGTAAAATGTACAACAGGATCCCCCTCCGGCACGCGCTCACAGGATCACGCACTTCGACTTGGACTTTTTCTTCTTCTTCTTGCCCTCCTTGCTCATCTTCTCTTTGTGCTTTCGGATTTCTCGTACTAAAGTGTAGAAAGCGTCGTCCACGCCCTATGGGAAAGCAGGAGACATTAATACAGGGAATGCATAAAGTCACCAAATTCAGAGACCAGCACACCCCCACCCCCTGCTCCAGGGTGTTACACCTCCGCCCAACCCACACAGCCAGCACCAAGCCACTGAGAATCGGATGGTACCACTACACAAGAAAGTTTCAATTCTATACTTGGAAAATTCTGATCCATTTTTAAAGACAAAAATAGATTTCAAAATAAAGCTGAGTAGGAATGGGTTAAACATTTCATTGGAAGAGATTTCATTTCACTTCCTGGACTGTAGACAGGAAATATTAGAGGCCATTCCCAGAGGTCTCTGTAAAGGAGGCTATTCGGAGGAGACCCTTCTAATAGTGAGTCTCGGCCTCCTGCATACCCTCCCAGCGTTCATGGTCCTACACCAGGTACAGGAACCGAGAAGGTACCAGTCCTGGTCAGCATCGTTTTCTTAGGTTGGATATCAGGGCTTGTGCCCACTGCCGGTTTCCCACGGTGCACATGTGTCCGCAGCGGGGAAAGACGCGGGGGGGGGGGGGGGGGGGGGGGGGGGGGGGGGGGGGGGGGGGGGGGGGGGGGGGGGGGGCGACACTTCACATTCTAATAAATGGGACATTGTCCACACTGCACTATTTCAGAGGCACACCCGCAGTGCTGATTTGAAGCTGCAGAACACCGAGTCTTCATTGCAGCACCGCGTGGAGATTCCTTCATTGAAGCGCAATAGAAATGTCTCCAAGCGCACAAACCGTGCCGTTTTTTGAGTCTTTGCTCTGCTAAATCAATAGGCCGCGCTGCCATGGGAGCACATCCCAAGCCATGAGAGTGTGCCCTAAACCGCAGACAAACCACAGGGAACCCGCTGGCGAATGTCACGTGTCTGTTTGGAATAACGTTCAGTGCAGGGAACCCTCCGTGGATACACAGCCTTACTAGTCAAGCCACAAGGATAGTCAGCCGCCACCAACAGTAACAACCCGACAAGGGCCCCAATCCTCTTATGTCACCCAATCAGCCCTCAAAAGATTTGAATGTTTAAAATTGTTTAGTTAGAATTTTCCACGTTCAGCATGTTTTGTAGGTCACGCCGACACATCAATTGATCTATCGCCCTAAGAGTCATTAGCCCAATGTGGTGCACCTCAGGCTATGATACAAGTGTGTATACAGATATGTGACAGCCAATAAGGCCTCGTCTCCAGGCATGCGTTCATTAGGGTTATTGTAACATGGAGATGGCGTACCCATTTAAACCTGTGCGCATGATTCCTACATTGCGCACCAGAAATACAATGATCAATAGGATAATATCAATAATGATCAATGGAGGCAGGGCTCCTCACACAGTGCAGGTTATAATGCACCCGTGTAGCTACAGGTGACATCTGCGCCAAACTCTGGGATCAGGAAGCAGTGGAGACCAGACCCAAAAAAGGATGGGCCGTGTCTGCACTGCGTCTTTTCCTCCCACATAAACTTCTTGTAGACTTGACCTGTAGACGGCTGCCATGGACACTGCTCCCCCCTAGGTTAACAGCCCACGCAACACACACACACGCATGACCCTCCCCGACACTTACCGATCACATGACACGGCACTTTTTAATCCTCACACAGCCGGGGGTCTTCTCCTCTTTGCTGAGCTTTTTCAATCTGTATTGTCGGATCTCTCTCACCAATGTATAAAAGGCATCCTCCACTCTCTGCATTGCAAAACACAACCCCCTTTACCAACAGTGGGACTGAGGTACACGGAGAGGATCACAGATGCTTGGTGAAAGGATTTTGAGAATTTGGTACAGCTGGTGATGTATATGGTCTGTACAGGAACAGGCAAGGCTTCTGGTAGCCATGAGGTCCATCTCCTGCTAGGACACTTTCCAATACAGTTCAGCTCTAGAGAATAGCTCTAAATATTTCTTTATAGGAGAGGATAACCTATAAACAGACATGCCTGCTTATGAAATGCCATGTTTTCAGTTGGCAACTTTAAATCTCTTTTATATATAACCCACTTTAAGCTAAATGCCATACTACCATCTTCTCTATGCAATGCAGGTAAGATCATGTCTGGGGCGGAGGGTGTCCTAGCACTGTATATAGCAGGGGTGGGCAAACTGACTTGTGGCCCACAATAGATTTTTAAATGTGACATAGGGCCAGACCAAGAGCCTGCAAGGGCCGCCCGCATAAGCACCCCAACTCATAGCCAGGACAGTATATTTAAAAAAAGAAAATAACTGACCTCTAGGAAACAAGCCAAGTAATTATCGTCTATTGCGGGGAATGAGGGAGCCAGTGCGTCTTGTCACCAAGGTCACAAAAGGCCAAATTTATAGACTAAAGGGGCGGTTTTGGCCCCCAGGCCTTACTTTGCCCACGTCTGGTATATAGCCTCCTCCAGCATGGCACCCTGCCTCTGTATACACCCCCTAAGTTATTAGCCCTGAATGGAAAATGGAGTGGGGGGGGACTTTCATAAATCCTATGAATTTGGACGCGGATTAGACCGCCATTGGACTAATTACAGATTGAAGGACAAGGGTACCAGACACACTGTATCCCGTACAGATCCATACCAGCGACAATGAATCACGAATAATCAATAATTCTCTATAGAGGAGGATGTGACCGGGTATCCTCCTCCTCCAGTTAGGTTTCACCAGCAGGAGATCCAGATAATAAACGAGGACAGGTAATAGTATGGATTTCTGGAAGGACGGGAGCCATTAGTGAGGAAGTCACGCAGATTACACACCGTGCTGGATTACGGAAGATTCAATCACGTCGTATCAGATTAAAGAGGAAATCATCGCAGATGTAAGATTTGATTGTTTGGCAGGATTGTTTCATCAATGCAGAGAGAGGAGGAGAAGAGAGACCGACACCAGAGATCAGACCGTTCCGGGAGAGTGCGATTTATCAGAGAAATGATTGTCGGGTATGAGCGATCAATAGCAAGACATTCACTACAGCAACACATTACCCAGCATGCTTTCTGCCCCACTCGGGGCAACTATTACAGCTTCATGGTTCACAAGCCTGAATTGGTATCAAGTTAAACATCTGACCATAACATTTCCTGATACTTAAATAGGTAAAGTTCCTTCACTAAGTAGATCATTCCATTTTCCCACCTCATACCGCTCCTTGGCTGCAGGATTCTAAATAGACCCCGTGGTACCTCCAGATCCTGCCCAACACCCGAATCATTTCATGTAACCAACTGACATTCTATGCGTGTCCTTCACCCAGAAACCCCAACTACATTTGGCTTTACAACCCCAGTGGGGGGTTATAATAGTACCTGGAAGTCCACAGAAAAGTTACCCTACTGCTACACCATGAATAAGTGTACAGATACAAGACCCATGTGGGCAAAATAGCTTGTTCATAACTCAAACACTTCAGAAGTTGACCAACTGGAAGAACATGGTAGAGTGTACAGATTACCTGTCAGATGCTAGTACTGTGTATACCATTATCCCCAGGGGCACTACCCCTGAACAATGCAATGTGCTCCAGAAGAGGAGAATCTACCCCAACTGGTCACGGCAATAAGGCCCTCCTCAGCCTTGTAGGGTCAGGGTAACGTACAGAATTCAGGAATAGGATAAGGATTGCCTTTTGCCCCAATACCTGTGATAAGGAAACCTTATCCTGGCTGGGGAGACCTTTGCACTGAAAACACTCGAGTAAAGGTGGACTGAGCCCTCCCAGCATGGAACCTTACATACAGTGACTTAGAATCCAATTTATCTGTCTAAAGGAGACCAAAATCAGACAAAGCAGAGGTTAGGCATGGAGTATGTGGGTATGTATGGGGGGGGGGGGTGGTGGTCCTAAACTCATCATTAGGAAACTACACAACTTCACTACAATCAGAAACATTAATACAGCGCAGAACACTTCTCATCCATCAGAGCTAACACCAATTACTTTTCTAAACATCCTCCAGCTTCAATGTACTGATCTAGGCAAGCATGCACCACAACTCCCAGCTTGCACCGATCCTGGCACATTATGTGTATGTATAATGCCAGGGATTATACTCTGTACAAGTTCTCTATGGGATCTCACACACTGCGTGTATTATCTGATTGGCTTAACAAGCACATTTTAATGTCGTCATGAATTGAATTATTGAACTACTTCATATGTGACTACTACTTGGTAAACATTCTTTTATAAGAGTGAAGTTGATTGCCAGAACCAGAATGTTCCAGCGATTGGCAGCCTATGGGCTTTAGTTTGTTGCGGCCAGGCAGATTTACTAACCAGGATACACCCTATAGAATGACTCCTGTACAAGGTCACCTAGCACAGGGTCTCCATTAGCTGTAGATACTAGACCCTCTTCCAGTCTGAAATATTCTGTATATGTAATGCTTCAGTAGACTTTAGGGGGGGGGGGGGGGGGGGGGGGGGGGGGGGGCAGGAACTTACTACCAACCCCTGGCACACCATACAACTACAGATTGTACCATGTGATTGTTTTGGAGGGTATAAGTTTCTGTATGCAGCACTACAGAGCCCAGCATGCAGGGTACCACAGCTAAACCCAGCCATCAGAGGATTCAACCTGAAGATAGAGGTTTCATCTATGAACAGTATTTATAGGCAACACCAACAACCAATCCCCGGCCAAGAATTCCCATAAATTAAACATCAAGCGGGATGTGAAGCTACATGAAAGGACAACTTGCAGGTTTTATTAAGCGGGCCAACGCCCCAGGTGTCGTGAGACGTCTTCGATGTACGTTACCTGTCTTGTTTTCGCAGAGGTCTCAATAAATGGGATTCCGTAACTCCGCGCCAAGTCCTGAGCTTGCTTGGTGTCTACCGTTCTAGAAGGCAAGTCACATTTGTTGCCGACTAAAACCATCGGTACATCCTCAGAGTCTTTTACTCGTTTTATTTGTTCTCTGCAGGAGATGGAGACAAAGTGGCGTCAGGTCAGCCGATATAAGTATTTTTAAATTGTCCTCCTGTGATTCTTTTATCACATACAAGTGTGTACCAGGTTTGTTGGTGCCCAGACCTACATTGTATAGGTGATGCGGTACAGACCATAAACATGGGCTACTGAATGTTTTCGCCTATTCTGGGTTCCAGACCCTTGTCCCCTCCTGCAAAAATCTGGTGTGTAGGAAACTCTCCTCTGCACTAGAACCATCTCAATGTACTTCAGGCCCAAGTACTCCTCAACAGGTCTAACAATGGCCATCAGTCCAAGTTATTCTACATAACCGTATCATCCTAGTCATTCCTAAAGCTTCTTATGAAAGAACCTTTCCAGACCCCGAGCTTTGTTTTCTGACCCATCAGCTGAAATAGCCCCTCTAATCCCACCTCATCATCCCCTTTAAGCTATAGACACCTAGAGAACTTTTAAAGCCACTTACAGTGGTGCCCAACACTTACCTCTACTAGTCATTCCTTCCAGCCTCACACCCACCTATCCTCCACTGTATAAAAAGGTCTTGTTAACTAAAGAGAACTAGTAACCCGAACTTCTACAGAAACTTTGTTGCTTTACAAGAATCTATCAATCATCCGAAGGTACCTATAATGGTGAATGTCCTCAAAGGATTTAGTGTTGTTAATGGCAAAGACGCAGAGAAAACCCTCCCCCGTCCGCATGTACTGGTCTCTCATTGCACTGTACTCCTCTTGACCTGCCGTGTCCAGGATGTCCAGTAGGCAGGTCTCCCCATCGATGACCACTTGCTTCCTATACGAGTCCTACAAGAGAAGACAGATGAGAAGAGGTGAGACTTGGACAAATGCTGCACAGAAAGCTCTACACTTCTATACCAAAAAAGGGGAAACGTGGAGTATTACCTCAATGTCCACCAAGCAATGACAGAAAGGGTGTTAACCGCCTTGCCTGTCAAGTTTCGCCTTGCCTGAGCAGGAATATGGCACACTGGTCTATGCCCAGCAAGCTGACCAATGTGTACAAGGGAGGAGGGAGGGGAACACCAGCAGAGTACTGTGTACTGCGATCGCCCACACTGCACCGCTTACCATGGCGTGATACAGGGATACCACTAGGAAGGTGAGAGCTGGTAACACCACCCATGTGTCTAATGGGGGAGCAATACAGCCATAAGTATGTAAACTTCTCAATAGAGTTCAGACCTTTCCAGTAAAGTGTACTGGTCATCACACAGTATAGAGAAAGATAGAAGATCTTTCTATTATATTCCTCTATGACTGTGTGCTAAGCCAGTTCTATAAAGTGACCTGTCGATTAACCCCCCTAGTGGTATGCCCAACGGCATGGTACAGGCAGTCAAAGTGGAGTACACAGTACTCTGCCATGTTTCTCTGGCCTCCCTCCTCCCCTCTAAACATGTGGGGTGGGAAACAGACACAACCCCCTTAACATGGAAGTGAATGGCACTGCCCCCCTCTGGAGCGGCACCAATTATGCTGAAGAGGTGGTGCCAGAAACTTGGTAACTATACCAAGATTCATAATCATCACAGCCTAGCCAAGGACAGGCAGGTATATCCAAGGGCTTGTCCCCCACTTGCGCAGCCGGCCATGGTTTTGAACATTGCCGCAGCGATCGCTTCCATTAATTTTAATAGACCTGTTCCCTTTTAGGCGGGAAGCCGAGCGCCAAAAATCACACCCATAGGGCTTATTTCCACTAGAAGCGGAAGCCCGCGGTTGTGCACCGTGCGGATACATCCGCGCCCATTCTTTTCAATGGGCTATTCCCTTGTCCGCGGAATCGCGCGGCCGGCCGCCTAAACTCGGTCGACCGAGTTTTTAGGCGGCGGTCCGCGTGATTCTGCGGCCGCCCAGCACTGACCGCGGCCATAGGGGTGAATGGCCGCTGCTAAAAACCGCATGAGATGCGGTTCTTAGCAGCGGCGGTTCTAAGCGGCGGCAACCGCGCCGCCAGCTTCCACACAAGTGGAAACTAAGCCATAGGCATGAACAGACGTGGTCAAAAGTCAGGTGTGGGCGATGGATGCGATCCAAAGCGGCTGCATCGATTCTGCATGATTAAAAAAAAAGCAGACGTGGTTCAAAACCTCACCGCCAGCAAAGTGGGAACAAGCTCTTGCTGTAGCTTGGAGCGAGTTTATGATAATTTGTTTATATAGTTCCAGCATATTCCACAGCGCTGTACAATACATTAGAGTTGTGATGTAACACAGGTACAGGATGTGACACAGGAGGGGTAGAGGACCCTGCTCATCGGGCTTACAATTCAGGAAGGATCTTTCCATCATACAGAAAGCAGGACAGCTACAAATACTGAACTCTGGTACCATTCTCACCTCTATAGTTGGATCATATTCATCGACAAAATGGTTCTGGATGAGCTGTATAGTCAGGGCGCTCTTCCCAACGCCTCCAGCGCCGACCACCACTAGCTTATATTCCGTCATTTTTCAAAAAAAAAATAAAGTCTGCAAAGAAACAGAAAAGTTTTGCGGTTATTACAGCCAAGTTCTTTTACACAGACCTGGATGGCAGCGTGGCCATTGGATAGATTGTATGAGTGTCGCTCTTTCAAGACTTCACAGTATACAAACATCCCACCCAGAGGAGACAGAGGGGGGTCTATAGCAGGAGGACCAACAGCCCACTACTCCCAGCAGTAATTACAGCCTGTGAACGTACTAGGGGACCATTATAAACAGAAAAGCCATGCAAACACCACTGTACACACAGGGGAAGGGCACAATGTGGCAAACATGATATTTGTAGTTCTTAAATAAGTAACGCATCTATTTTGTCCAGCCGCTCCATGCCACACAAAAGCACCAACAAAACTAAATCCATTGATATGGTCCTGACACCAAGACTGAGGGGGAAGAACTACTTCAACTTCTGTAGCCTTCTCTGGCAGTTTGAGGGAAGGCAGAGGACTTGGGTCAAAGGGTGCACCATACACCCTGCGACAGGTGTTCGATACATGACCCCGCGAACACCACATGGCAACATTGGCCGATTGGGAATCGGGCACCTAAAGTGGTGCTCCTTAATTTCCCATCCATTCAAACCTTTGTAAGAGGACCCTGATGTCAAACCAAATGAATAACATTTTTGCAAAGACAGGGGTGGCTGCATTAGATGGGCGCCAGATAGATGGGCGTGAATAAGCATGGCACTCAAATCCGCCATTGATCTAGCACCTATCTGTCTATGGGGACCTTAAGGGAATTCTGGAACAAAAACAATGCAAAGTGTTCTCTTGTCTATGTGATGCCATTGTGGGTTTATGCCATAGTTTCATAGCCAACTGCTGCTATAGGTCTAGGACACACATGGGCCAGGGGCCATATCTGGCCCATTTAGCCATTTGATTAGGCCCCATGTCATGGTGTCAAGACACCTGGCTTTCTTCTGCAATAAGAGGAAATTACGTCTAGAGCAGTGGTTCAACCTTTTTAGAGCCACCACCACAGAAGTGACATCAAAGTGTCACTTCCTTTACTTGAAGTGTCACCATGGCATTCCAAATACTGGAAGTGACACTCCCTTTCGCCATAATCAGACAAAGTATAATGTCCTCTCCTTATTAGCCCACCCAATGTTGTGCAAGGAGGGAGAGCAGCACCCCATCCCACCCAAGTTAAAAGAAAAGGGGCATTACTCTCCCTCCTAGCTTGCCACCCTGCTTGTGAGCAGGAGCTCTGCTGCTTTCAGTGAACGTCAACCCCTGAGAAATGGTTGTTGGACCCTCGAGGGGGTCCTGACCCACAGGTTGAGAACCGCTGGTCTAGAGGATAATGTTATGGTCTTCTAGAAGCAGTAAATTGCCTATGTCTAAATTTAAGTTGACCATCTTAAACTAATTTTTTCATATGTACCCATTACCTCCCTGACGGGGCCATTCACTTTATATGGAAAATGCATTATTAAAATCTGTTTACATTTCCCAACCAAGCTGGGAGGGCTCTGGACCATGTGGCCCTTACAGGTGCTTTGTGAGGCCACTTATAAATTAGAAACCCATTGTGTCCACGAGTCACAGTTCACCCACCCCTGGTGTAGGAGGTGTAGTTGCATAGGTAGGTACACATTGAATGATCAATTAAAGACCAAGCAAAGGCAGTATCCCTACAGCCTATACATGGGTCACATGGTGCTAAACCTAAACTGGCAATTTTTGGATCCATTGCAGGCTTTTCATATAGGTGCCCACCTCCTCTCTAGAGGAACGTGCGGACAGGAATGAAGGCACCTCTTCAAGTGGGACACAAACTATTACATGGACACAGCCTACAATCAATTCAAACTAAAGAGGTCAATATTTTTTCATATGCTACAGAGCACAGCAAAGACTCAATTATTAAGGAGTCATATCTGACTCCAGCGCTACACACCGACTCAAGTATCCCACCCAACTGTGCCACCAATGGGACATGTCCTGAGATGACCTCGCTGTCTTCATATCCACCTAGCACAACATAATGACAAAGTGAAGCCGCTCGCAGGAATGCTTTTCTCTTCAGGTGAACAGGTGACTATTGTTTGATTGCCGGCCACAAGAAAACAAACCAAGTCAATAAAGTTCAGCGGCAACACTAACAGAAAGGGCCTCCCTGGGCTCCAAGAAGTTCCCGTATAGGGTAAGAAGTCAAGGTTCTCATCTGACTGGAAGAGTCATAGTGCCGAGTAAAGATTAACCCGAATGCCTGAGAGGGATGTCACCTTGCCAGTCTTGTTCCACCTGAATCCAGCCAGCGAGCGGGACTCCCAAGTCTCAGAGGCTATGAGGAGTCACGTTGTAGCACGTGAGGAGTCATTTGATCTGAAGACAACTACACATGCCTCATCAAATATCTAAAGGGGAATTTATAGCCCTCCCCAACACCTCAAAAACGCTTCTACATGCTAAACCACCAGAAAGTGGCCCAGATTTTCTAGCCTCTTATGGGACCTCCAGGAGGCTTCAGTGAGACATGGTATTGGAGTACCGAGCACACCAAATCTTTGATTTTGAAATTAGGAGGCCTCCAACCATGCACCATTTAAGGTTCATTAGGACTTCCATTTCCTTCATGCTACTACTTCAAAGCACGGATCTTCAGCCATGTAAAGACCCCGCCCCCCCTGCTCACCAACTATTACATGCTTGTGTTTCTCCATTCCTGGTCCATAAACCTGGCCAAATGGGATGTGTCAAGCTAACTAGAAACAGGTTGCTCCCAGGTCTACACCACCATGTTTCTTTGTAGATCAATCCTGAGCAGCCAACTAATTGATGAAAGTCTGCAACACCATTACACAAATCTGATCTACAGATCATTAACAAGTAAACCATGGCCAGACCTCCGGAGGACACCATTGAGGTTTTGGTTTGACTCTTTGAAAATGAACCCAAATAGGACACATTTTATGGAATAGTCAGCAAGGATTTGCATAAACTCACAACTTTTCAGAAAAGAAACTCCACACACAAACCAAACGAGATGGAAGTCCACCAATTGGCACCAGTTTCCTGACCGCTCTTTACATAACCTCCACCCAAAGCCAGTTTACAGTGCAATAATACACTATGGGAGACCTCAGACTCCATGCAGCCCATTCAGTCCATGCTTTTTTAGTACAGCGACTCTTTGTAGAGAAATATGCTAAAGTGTGTCCGGGCTCCGGTTTACTACAAAGGAAACATTAAGCTGGCCACACACCCTTAGATCTCTGTCAGATCTACCAACAACTATATAGTATAGGGTCCTCTGTGATTGAACACAGGTGGAGTTGATGGTTTAGAAAGTCCCTCATATTACATGGTTTTGGTAAAACAAAAGGAGATCTAAAGGAAATCTGACAAATCTAAATGTGTATTGCCCCCCCCCCCCCCCCCCCCAAGTCATTTAACCTCACCATAGGACTGTATCACACATTATAAATAGGAGCTGACGCAAGAACTACACAAGCCTACATTGGCCATAATCCAACGACATGACCTTTATAGGAGGATCAATGAGGACTAACCTCAGATGACCAAGCACTGCTTAGCTGGTAGCACTACCTAAAGAGTCCTTTCCAGAAGATTTTCTGCCCGGACAGACACCGATTGTGTAGCTGAATGGCAGCAGATTGAGGATTTACAAAGAATGGTGAATGGTGGATGGCAAACCAGCAAATCTACACACTCAGGATTGGTCACTGAAGATCATGGCTGGTGGAAGTGGCCAGTCGGCATTCCATGAAGTTAGTAGTATACAGTACATACTTTGCAAATATTACCTGACTAATGGGTGATGTCAAAAACAAGTGTGAGTTCCAAGGTAGACCTCCCTACATAAAGACCTCCATGTCATGCAAATATCCAATGTACAAAAGTGTCGGGTCAGTGATAGGCTGGGAAGGGCAACTCTAGATAGATGCCCTCCAGCCAGTAAATGGAAATTAGAAAGCTTACTTTTTGTAGCTTCTAGTTCCAGTAAAGAGGAGAAGAGGAACCTCAACATTGGGCTCCGGACTTCCATAGTTTAAGACCCCTTTATTTTTTAGAACTCTGAAGGAGGACTTGGCCATGAACTTAATTTTATTCCATTTGGTTGGGTACGGTGTGCAGAGTACCACACAATGACAGGGACCGTTGGCACACAATTGGCACTAGTGTGCCAATCTAATTTTACTCCCTACAACCTCTATATCCAGTCTCCGTGCTGGATATAGAAATATAATTACAGGATCTGCAGCCATTCACGGTGGATCCTCCCAAAAAATACAGAACCTGAAAATTGTGAATCCACAAAAATGTCAAAGTGACGTTGAAGAGTTATCAGATTTCCAGATACGGGCTGGACAACCAGGCGCCATTCATCTATGGGAGGAGTGACGCAAAGTCTGGGAAACAAGTGATGTTAACTTACTTCAGAGAATGTACAGTTGGTGACCGACATGTTCTATGCTGATAACATACCCCCACAGTTGATTACCAGGGCTTAATATCAGCCAGGAAGGGCGCCAGGATTAGAAAGGAGTGCACAGATCCGTGAAACAGCAGCTGTCACCCTGAAATCACCTCAAAGTACACCCAGTTGTCCTACAAGTTCCATCTCCACACTTCAAGTCTTGGAGCTGAAGACAACCCAAGAGGTCTGAGTCTTGCCTAACCCCTGACTAACGTCTATTTGTAATTGTGTTGGAAGAAACCTAACAGAATGTCTGAATTTCCTCTACAACACAGAAAACCCCGACTTGAAAATTGATAAACCAACTTCACTCCATCTCCCTAAAACACCCCACTCACCACCTGGTGATCCTGCCAGTACCAATTCTTGTGTGTGTGACAACATGCCATAGACTACCTATGGAAAAGCTGCATTGTTAACCTGGGGGCAGGAAGCACCATCTATCTCCATACAACATGAGGTAGGTGGACATGTTGCCTGATATTGAGGCGACAATTCAGCAACCAAGACACGATTGACATTTAGCAGAGAATGCATACATCCCACTTACTGGCCCCTCTAGGTTAAAGGGTTGTATGCTATGCAAGTCAATGTATAGGGCAAAACGTATGAAAACTACACTAGTGTCACGTCTGGTCCCCCTTCATGTGTATGTGACCATCAACTTTAGTTGAGAAAGATCTTAAAATTAGAGTTCCCCAGTAAAACCTATATACCGATTCACCAAATACAGCTCCAGGAGGACCCATTTGGTGAACGGTGAATGTGACATTCACCAAACCATCCTCCTGATCGGTTTTTATTACAGGGAATTACCTTTGGTGAAAGTGAATCACGGCCACAAAAACCAGATACAACCACCACCAACCAGCAGCATGCGTCACATCCACCTCCAGGATTCCACCACAAACAATACACAAGACACTTGCAGTGCGCTGCGTGCAGTTGGGAGGAATGCGGAGAGCCATTTATACGGTTGTCACACGACCACAATGTACACAGAGACCGGCGTAGGCCGGCCGGCCGAGATAACGCAACATGGAGATCACAGTACAAACCTCTACTATGTCCTCTGTGACACGTGCATTACGGTACGCCGGCGTGCGGAGGTGGTGAATGGAGATCTTAGGGCAGCAGAAAACACAAACATTTCCGAAACTGTTAGAGTAAAAATTTCCAGGAAGTAGTTTATGATTAACAATCTCCTCCATCACGCGGGATTCCAGCTTCTTTCTGGTTGTTGGAGAGAGACGTTCTGCTGCCTCAGCAGATACTGGCCAGTGAGTGCAAGCTTCTGGCCAAGAGATCGGAAGAGCACCGGGAATGTGGGTGAGGTTTGACCTAGTCAATGTTCTCCAAAGGTTTGGAATAAAGCAGCAATTAGGAGAGTACCTAGTCCACGACTGGATGGGGTCTCCAGAACTCTGGTAGGCTTTGGTCACCGTTTGAAGGACACTAGCAGGAGTGGAAGCCTTGGAACTTACGCCTAGCAGTAGTAGTGAGCACCTGAACTACCTGAAGGCTTCTAGGAAAGGTTATGAAGAGCAGCTTCTCCGGTATCTAATAAGGAAGAAGGAATCATACTTTGGTGGCAGAGAAACTTTGGTCAGCAACCTTTGCTTGCCTGCGTGTCTCCAACACATGAGACAACCCAGTTACTTCATACAACATGTGACCCAAACAGGCATAGTGACCCCACCCCTATCCTATCTGACCCAGCACCTATCCTTCCTGATGCGGCCAGGCATATTGACCCCTACCCCATCTGACACAGCCAGGCATACTGTCCCAGCCCCTATCATATGACCCCAGCAGGCATACGGACCCAGACCCTATCCTATAGGACCCCAGCAGGCATACGGACCCAGACCCTATCCTATCTGACCCCAGCAGGTATACGGACCCAGACCCTTTCCTATCTGACCCCAGCAGGCATACGGACCCAGACCCTATCCTATCTGACCCCAGCAGGCATACAGACCCAGTCCCTATCCTATCTGACCCCACCAGGCATACGGACCCAGTCCCTATCCTATCTGACCCCAGCAGGCATACGGACCCAGACCCTATCCTATCTGACCCCAGCAGGCATACGGACCCAGACCCTATCCTATCTGACCCCAGCAGGCATACAGACCCAGTCCCTATCCTATCTGACCCCACCAGGCATACGGACCCAGTCCCTATCCTATCTGACCCCATCGGCATACGGACCCAGTCCCTATCCCATCTGACCCCATCGGCATACGGACCCAGCCAGGCATAATGACCTGACCCCTATCCTATCCGACCCACCCAGGAATACTGACCTAGCCACGATCTGACCTGGCCAGGTATATTGGCCTGGTACCCACCCCATCTGACACAGCAGGGCATACTGACCCAGTCCAATGACATTAAACCCAGCCAGGCATATTGTCCCATTCTGATTTACCCTTCAAAAATTCTAGCCTGCATAGTTTTGGCTGATGGGGCAACTACTTTTAGAAGAACCTCAAGAAAGATCTGTGGTGGTTATTGTAAATGACTGGATAGGCAGACTCTTAGATGGACTATTCTAATTCTTCGATGGCTGTGGAGCATCCATCACCTTGGAGGCCACTGGGCCCAGGCTCAACCCCTCTAAACCCTCCATTTGCATTAATGAAAACACAATTTTGAATTCCATGTGAACAAATCCTCAGAATCTCCCAGATTTAGGTGGAATTGTGATGCAAATACAAGTCTGTTACTCATCCAGGAGAATTAGGTTGGATTTCCTAGACGTTACAGCAAACTGAACAGGAAGGAATTTAGCAGAGCCCAGGCCGCTGCTGGGCGGAGACACCTGCACCTCCACCACGGAGCGGTGCCAGACAGGTGTACGGGGTGTGGTAACCTGTTACACCGGCTCACCTGTACCTTCTACGTAAAGGGAAGTACCAGGAAATGTACACAAGCAACCAACAGACTGGGAACCACCACAACCAAGACTAAAGAGGTGCTTCACAGACTGGACCACCACTGACCCCCAGAAAAATTAAAAGACCAGTCTACATAACGGAGGACTCTGGACACACAAGGATAGAGCTTTTTTCCTTAAAATGAGCAGAGGGGGGAGAGCTGGGGTTACACATGATGTGCAGGAATTCTACATTTCCTGTCAGCTGTCGCTTCCCTTGAACATCTTGAACGCACATTTCTTACCTTCACACAAACGCAACTTTCCTGAAATATTGAGCAAAGAAATCTGGAATCAGGCCGCTGGTGTCTCATACACCTGGAACTCTTTGTATAAGGTCACAGGCCTTATGGTTCCTGAAATCTCATTCCAAATCTAAAGCAGGAGACCACAGAAAACCTGGACCACCATCACACCAGTTGGGCATCCTTCCAGATCTGAGGTGGACCCAACCCCACAACAGAGACAAGTCGGATTGTCGAGAAGATTGTTTGACTGGGTTTCCAGTCAAACTCTGACTATTAGAAGGTGCACACACTAAGACTTCAATTCAAAGGATTAGAATGAAGATAAATGTGATCCTGGAAAAGGTACAAGATTTCATCATGGAGGGGGTAGACTAGGGAGGTGAAGGAGCACTTGACCATCCACTATCTGCTGCAAAGGAAGGTCCACCCTCAAATGCCCCATCCACAGTGCCAATGCTTAGGGGGTCAAGAGACTGGAGCACATTCATACTATGCTATGTGTGCACAAATCCAAGGAAGCCAGCCATACATGGTCATCTAGGATCTCAATAGGCTCAGACACATCAGAAGGTCCAAGAGGGAACTTCAGAGCAGGTAACACATGAACAGCAAAGTCCCCTCCCCCATAGACAAACAAACTCAATCTCCTGAACAGATGGCTTGGGTGGGTCGTATCTTGTACAAAGGGGGGGCATCTAATGTAGAACTCCAGGGCTTGAGCAACACCAACAAGGCCAACTCAAGTGAGTGTAAAGTAACCAGCTACGGCCACTTCCCAAATGAAGATCCATTGGCAAAGTCTCCTCATGTACTATTGTGTGCCATCTCCATATTCTAAACCAGCCTTCTGCCTCCAGATCCCCCTCAAACCACTAAAATGGTGCTAACAAAGCAGCATGGACGGCTGATCCAACAAACAAGTGTAATGTCACTGGGCAAAAGAGTCCCAGTCCTAGCTCTGGTCTTCAAGGCTCCTTTAGAAACTTCATGGAAGAACTTCTAAAGGGGCATTTTATTGGCCATGATGTGAAACTCCTTCCTAGCATGGCATGATGGACACTGTCCAAGCTCGGCATGGTTGAAGGGGTTGGACCAGATCTGAGAAGTTTCTGTTCCAACAAGAACAAGCAATGCCTCTCCAGAAGATAACTCCACCAAGATTAGAGATAGCATGTCAAAGGTCAATCCACAATCACTCTCTAGCACCCAACAGGCAAGAAAAGAAAGCTCTCCTTCTGACCTATGGAATATAGTCTTCCGTCATATGACCCCCACCACCACCAAACAGGCCACTACAGTGTGAGCCCTACTTCCCAATAGCCAATAGGTGATGGTGTGCTCTATGGACCACCTGAGGTCACCATCACCCATAGACTGGCATCGCTTGATAATGCTATTGGCCATTGCCTCCATTATCAGACTTGATCTGTGTATGTAGAGAACACAATGGGTCATCATAATAACCCAACGATCATCAATATCTACGGACGGGTGTTACCTGACCCATTGCTGGTATGTACCAGATTAAGAGGGCTACTGCCCCTATACCGCCAGATGGTGCCCCCCCCCCCC
>CM070034.1:157270427-157284986 GCA_036250615.1 Ptychadena robeensis
CCTTAGTATGCGGTGACCCCGCTCTATGATTTCACATGGCTACCACTTCATGGCTGAGATGCTGTTGTCACAATAGCTTCCACAATATTATATCCTGTGACCATGAAGGTGAGGATAATGTGGGAAAGTGGAGGGCACTTTACAGCACCGCCTGCACCACACGTACAGGAGTGAATCAGGGGACACTTATGATCTCACCCCCGGGCTTGTAGACATTTCTGTCTTCTTGTGGCATGCACTTGCCTTCCATTGAAGGAAGCAGCCTGGCTATACTGTCTCTCACCTGAACAGTGGCGGGGCTTTCCTAAGCAGGTCCTTGCTCACATCCCATGTATAAGGGCCCAGTACGCTATGACTTGGTGTAGATACGGTGCCCTTTATTGTTGTTCTTTGAGCCTCTTACAGTCCACGTTACTTCATGGAAGCCATCTGGGAGCAGCCACTGTTGGTTTCAATCTCATTCTTTCAATCTCCTCCACCAGGTGTCACTCTTGGCTAGGGACGATGTCCTTAGATAAAGCGCTGCACTCTCCAGGTCTCCAGATCCGCAGGCCGGCATGGCCTATGTCCCATCAAATCCACCAGAGCTCTCTTACTGCTCTCTCCTACTGCTGAAGACCCAGCTCCTCCCACTGTTGTGGCCTTATAATCCCTCTGTCCCCAGGCTGACCACTCCCAAATGGGTTCTCATGATTACAGGAAACAGGTTCCAGAATGTTCAGTAATTCACCACACATCTGTCCTGCCCAGCTCACCTTACCACACTACTCACTAAAAGTGAAACAAAATTAACCAGCCTGAACCCCGAAGGGAACAGGTCACTATATTGTAGTCCATTCAGCAATAATACCTTGGATACGGGTACTACCAATGTACATGTTCAGGAATCAACCCACCACACGGAGACACGCGTGATGCTAATAACCCTTGCTTTATTAACCAGAACAGCAGAAACAGGAAAACTAATACGGCAACTCACAGCAACCCAACAGGAACTGTTCTTAATGACAAGTCCACTTTGCAGTCTTGGACTTTGGCTGCTTCCACCTGTCCTTCAACACACGGGGACAGGTCCTTGGCGCAGGTGGAAAGGGAGAAAATCCCAACCGCTCACAGGGACTAGACAGCGATAACGCCCGGCCAATGCTTGGTGCGCTGGATATGAGCTCTACAGTGTAGGCCCCGCTGGGTAGTCTCTGGCCCACCCCACTTGAAGGGAACACTCAGGATGGCCTCGAGTTAGGCCATTCTCCTGGCAACCGGGTCGGAAGATACTGCGTGCTATTGGGTCCACAGGCTGCACGCACGCCTGTACAAACGGGGGAGCATGGGGAACCTGGAGCCAGCTCGTGTGCCCGGTCGCCACTGTCTTTTCAGGTATCCCTGCTCTGGACTGACTTCCCACTTCCTGTATCTGAGCCTTTAACTCCAGAGCCTGCAGAGCCTCCTGGGATATTTCCTTAAAGGGGAACGCACCGCACAGTGTTTGGGTGACTACACTACACCAATACGATCCTGAGGCCTTGTGTCATCTTTTTACAGAATAAACAGCATCCGGGGCCCCGAGTCACCCAATCCCTGAAGATATGCCTCCCGTACCCAAACTCCTTCAATCACCTCTGGAACTCCCTGGCCATAGGGTTCAGGGCTGTTCCTTCCACTATGCAAAGTGTGCAGGGGAATAGGGGCCCTTCAATCACTAGGGGGCTCCAAGCGCTGTCAAATTGTGCTTCCTCCTGTAGAATGACCACAGATTTAAAACCTGATGGGCTAGGGACCCCAAATTTTGCACGTTTGTACCAAACCTACAATCCTACCAAATCATGGGTCACTAGCCCCCTTGGTTCCAGAGAATCGCGACCCTAAAGTGGGTCATTTTTTTCCATAGAGATGAATGGGGAAGTTAAACATGACACTTTTAAAGCACAGATTTTGAGCCTTTTTGTTTCATTAACCCGTTGGGCTACAGACCCCAAGGTTATAACTACAATCCTTCCAACTTGTGAGTCTCTAGCTCCCTTGGTTCTGGAGAACCATGACCTTAAAATTTTATGTGGAAGTTAAAAATGGAACATTTAAAGCCTTATTGGTAACTAACCTGATGGGCTAGAGACCCCATTTTTTACCCATAGAGATGAATGGGGGGGAGTGATTTTTTTTTGCAGTTACCCAACTTTGAGTTCAAAAGATTAAAACGTTCAGGGAGGATTTAAGTCATCCCCTTCCCTCCAAAACCACCTTGAAACCTGGTCCTGGCAATTCAGGAACTGGGCTGGAAGTGCTCCCAATGTCAGGCTCATTTTGCTCCAGGACACGTTGATTAAAAACATTAAACTTTTTTAGAAGTAAAGAAGGTTTTAATCATGCAAAAAGTTAGTCCCAAGCCCTTTTGGACTAGGAGCCGCATCAGTTCAAATGTTCTGGAGAGTGGTTCTCCTGCCCCTTCGGGTCTAAAGAACCCAACCTGGGCTACATTAAGCACAAAAAGTCTGCACCTTTGGGAACCAAACTTTGGGCCCCTGTATCTCCTGATCCTGGGGGACTAGAGCCATCAAACTTGGTGGGTATCTAGCACAATAGAGGGATACATGCATGCCAAATTTTGCATTTCCAACCCCAAAGGAGCAGATGATGTCCCAAATCTTGGCCCACATTCAAGTCAAGGCCTTTCCTCCTTGCCCAATTCTCCAGAACCAAGAGCCCTAGACCCCAATTTTTGGGTTTGTTCACAGATGAGGCTCCAAGTCAGGGCTTTAATGTGTGGGCATTGTGAGCTTACAGAGGGAGCACATCTTGACAGGGAAGCTAGACTTTGAAAATGTTGTGCTTCTCCTGCTAGTCATTGTGTGCTTACAGGGGGAGCACAAATCGACAGATCGCCGGGAAAGTAAGGTTTGGGTTTTTAGGGCTCTTTACCACCTTTCCTGTATTTAAAAATCCCAGATATCTCTCGAAAACTGTAGATGCTACTCAATTCAGGGAAGGTCCAGGAGCCAGAGAGATGGGAGTAGAGAACTGCAGCAGATTGGAATAGCTTTTGGAATAGCTCATCATGTTTATACCAACACACCTAGGTTGGCCCAGGACAGGCTCCCCGTTCCCCACGTCAGACCTTTGCCACCCGCCCCTTCTGGGAAATAGGAGGCATTGGATGGCCCACACTGGTTCTGGTCCAGGTAAGGGATATATTTTTTTACCCCTTGGGTATGACAGTTGTCAACCCACACCAAGATTTTCTTGGACCTGTATCCTAATACTTATAGCTATTTTTCATATCTTTTGCAGTGACAAACTAATGTACACATGCTTAATATGTCCTGAAGAAGCGACGTATATGTAGCGAAACGCGTCGACAAAAAACATTTAGCATGTTCCATTGATTTATGCTTGATGTACTTTGGGCAAAAGGATCTATGAAACCTGTATAATATAACTTTTTTGCCTTGTCAGGGTTATGTTAGCAACAGCTTTATGACCTTTAGGAACCATAAAAATTGTTCCTGAGATGTGACAATATTTTTTACCTCACAGAATTCAGTTATAGTGAATATGACGTAGGTTGCGCAATCAACAAAACAGAGCGGGAATATTCACACAAAATATACATTTATTTAGCATACACGGAGATATATACACATATAATAAAAGATAATAATACGCAAGATATAAATGACCATCAAGTCAGATATCAGAATGACAACATCCACATGTAATTAACTCAGAATATGTGTGTGTGTGTAAGGCAGAAAAGGCATCAGGGCATGCTGTGCAGTGTAGTTCTTCTTCAACTGGTAGTAGGTAATGCTTGCAGTTGTAGTTTCTCAGCACAGCAAGTTGGGAATTTTCCATTTATGTCAGCAGAATGCCATGTGACACGAACAGAAAGCTATTTGCAAGGTGAAATCTGTCGTCCATCATCCAAGGATTTTTCAGGAAGCCTGTACCTGCCATGATCCCCCATGAACAACAACTGAACCCATGGCCAATAAACCTGAGTTATAATTATGTGTAATTGAAAGCTATCCCTGATGGAGGACAGTCTGTATGAATATTTGTGCTGCTGAAGAAACAATTATGAAATTATGAAGAAACAATGGAAGAACATGGCTCATAGGGAGACACCACTCTGTCCCTGTTTTCTAGTTATTCTTCCTTTTTTGTCACGTGGCCACAAAGGATTTTGATAAAGATTTCAAATGGTCATTTATGTTCATTTTAC
The DNA here is from genome assembly GCA_036250615.1 of Ptychadena robeensis. NCBI lineage: Eukaryota > Metazoa > Chordata > Amphibia > Anura > Ptychadenidae > Ptychadena > Ptychadena robeensis. Next base: position 157,274,647 of record CM070034.1, read on the forward strand.
ACAATCATGGAGCATTGTTTACACCTTGTGATGTCACTTGCGAGAAAACTTCCCTTATTTTCAAATACAGAACTTGACAGGTCTGCTCCTTCCGAGACCCACGGTGAGCCGGACAGAGCGTTCATTTCAGTTGTAGGAACCTAGTGTTCTTTTTTTTCTTTAAAGTGTAACAAAGATCACGAAAGAGCAGAAATAATCAAAGGGTTTAAACTCCTTAGCATCATAGCGTACAAAAAAGGGGCCCCCAAAAAGATCTCGCATAGGGCCCCCAAAAAGCTAGAAACGTCCCTGCCATCAAGACTCTTTTTCCCCAGAAAGGGCATGCCGATGATACTGGTATATGTCAGACCTACCATATATAAATATATAATAATAGTGTATGATGTTGGGGGGATATAAGAGTGTCAGCTCCTAGGTACAGAGTCTGGACAGTGTTCTCTGTACAGCACTGTGGAAAGTTTTAAAATGTGAAATAAAGTTTGCAACACGATATGGACTTTGTTCTGGAACCACCCATAGGAAGAGGTTCCCTGCCTTTTATATTTACACTTTCTTTTTCCTGGAATCACGTCAGTCTGGGTGCGAATTTTCCAGGGACGGAGCTGCATCTGCACAGCGGAGGATTTCTTTGCATTTTTCCACCTTAAACAGCTGCCAGGTAAGATTCACACCGTGATCCTTGGTGGCCTTCTACAACAGCCATTTCTTTCCTATTGTATGTAGGGACAGTCACATTGTGGACTGGTAACAAGTGGTGTTGCTTCGCAGCTGTGACCAGGGCCGACGGGTGGGGAAGGGCATTCTTCCCACCTGACCACCAATGGTAAGGGACCATTCTCCTCCCGACACCAACAAATGTAAGGGACATTCCTCTTTCCCACTGACGCACCAAGTAAAGTGGACATCTCCTCTCACTGACCACCAATATAGGGACATTCTTCTCACTGACACCAATGTAGCGGACCAGTCTTCCCCACTAGATCACCAGGAAGGGACATTCTTCCTGATCACCAATGTAAGGGACATTCTTTCTCACTGACCACCAATGTAAGGGACATTCTCCCAATCCCCCTGACCCGACCATTGTAAGGGACATTCTCTCACTGACCACCATGTAAGGGACATTGCTTCCCACTGACCACCAATGTAAGGGGACATTCTTTCCTTCATTTCTCCCACCACCATTAAGGGACATTCTTCTTCCCCTGACCCACCAATGTAAGGGACATTCTTCGACACCCAATGCTAAGGGACATTTCCCCACTGACCACCAATGTAGGGACATTTCCTTCCCCCTTACCCCCACTTGTAGGGACATTTTCTCACTGATCACCAATGTAAGGGACATTCTTTCCCACTGACCATCCAATGTAGGGACTTCTTCTCACTGACCACCAATGTAAGGGACATTCGTCCCCCTGACCACCAAGGTACGGGACATGCTTCCTCCCCCTCAACTGAAATCACCAATGAAGGGCATTCTTCTCACTGACCACCAATGTAAGGGACATTCCTCTCACTGACCTCCAATGTAAGGGGCATTCTTTCCACTGAAAGCTTTATAAATAATTTCTACAACTTTCTTGTCATTTCTTTTTTGTATAGTGTTTGTAGGCCACAGGACCAGAAGTTACAATGGCTGAAGATACCACCACTAAACCCATACTGGTAAGACCATATGAGAATATATATATTGGTTCTAAGATAACAATTTTATCAGAAACTATATAAAATTATGAAAATTGTCCTCCCGGGTTCAGGACCAACAATCAGATAATATGCTGAAGGTGTCAAATTCTTTGGAATGCCCAGAAGAGAATAATAATATAAAATTTAACCCATTGTGTTTCTCACCCACTATTCAGCACCTCTGATGATATTCCGCTACCCCATAGATAAGACTTCTGCTTGTTCCTGGGTCAAAATCCAACACCTCTTATCTTTCCAACCAAGCCACATCAAATATTTTTCAGGATGGACATCATGCTGATTGTCTTGGCATTAACAAACCTTTTGAGTGGTGGGCTTGGCAGTGATGAAGGGATTCTGTGCTATATAAATATAAGAAGATGCTCTATACAATCCAACCAAAGAGGATCTTGGTAATGGAGTTTTTGGTCTACTTTGGAAGACTTTGACCCAGGTCCACTAGGCTTGGGCTCAGATACACAAAGACTACTCTCTCACCTTGTTGCTGATCTGGACGACCTAGAGAACAAGTCCAATCTGAACATTCTGGTGGGTATTCTTGAGTGCTACAAACCCTCACAATATGCTGATATCTCCTCACAACTCCTCCTTCATATGCTAGCCATGCACTATCTGGGACCCATGCATCCCACGTGTTCAGACCAGTTATTGCCCTGTCCTTGGTATCCATTAATGACCACAAACGCTTCAGGTCTTCTTATTTCACTCTTCTGGTCACAGAAATGTTAAATTTTGATGACATACAGATGGTATTGTAGCGTTGACCACCCAGGAGACACCAAGCATTTCTGATTTCAGGCGCATACTTCACCCCAGACCAATCTCTGATTTTAAATTTCTCCTGCAGGGTGCCTGTCGGACCTTTTTTTATGGGTATTGTGGCTATAATGATGACCTGAAGGTTTGAGAATTTCGCTATCAATTGAAGTCAATGGCGGTTCGCCACAAACATGTGAACATCGGGTGTTTGCAGAAATGTAATTTGCCGTTCATGAACGGACTCAGCCGATGTTCATATATCACAATCAAACACCCGTGTGAATGGCCCCCTAATGACTCAATATCATCTTATTTTTGCTGTTCATTTATTTTCAAACAAGATCATGATCAAACATCTGGAAAACCACAAGTTCCAAAAAAAAATGTACAAGAGAGACCGACGTATATCCAGAAAATGCAATTGTATCTTTTTTTATTGAAGTTAGGATTGTGATGGGGACAGGAGGCCGGCTGAGCTCTGGGTGACTAGTGATATAGGTTGGTCTGGTGACCCCTAGTCAAATGACTTCAGTACTCTATATGTATCAGAGGGGGGTTTGCAGTTAGTGGCACATTTTGGGTGTTCCTGGAAGGTCTCCTATCATCCTATTGGCTCTAGAAGAATGTTAACACCATTTGTTATCATAAATAACATTTAGAGTAAAGTAGAAAGGTATCATTTTATGTTTTTGCTAAACTACATGTTTTTCTTTTGCCTTATAGAAATGTGAGAGTGAATCCGACACCAAGAAATCATTAATTACTTTCATTTTTAGTTCTAAAGAGGAAATTTGCTCCACAGAAAACGATAAAGCAATCAGTGACTATGCAGAGACATATGCAGATTCAAAGAACATTATTCTTTATTCACAAAACCGGGAAGCACTTATCAACCCGTGTGTACCATGTGTGGCCCTGGAAAAACAAGAAAGAATTTAAATAAAAAAAAAAAACCCATCCCAAAACAAGGAACCCCTCCTATCATCATTTCCACAAGCCAACTATGGATGTAGTGATGGGAAGTTTTTTAAGGTCAAATGTAAAGGATTCACTGAAGGAGATGGTCCCAGAATTATTGTATCTGATGAAAGATTCATGTGGAAAAACAAGCCTCTTGCTGTATATGGGCGAGAAGATGAGACAATAGAAGAGGCCATTAGCAATGATAAACGGTTCACAAATGACTTTGAGTTCCGTCTTAAGGATCCAAACGAATCCCCATTAATTTCAAGCAATGTGCCTTTGTCGTTTCTTAAGTCTTATGTGGTGTATAGTGTTCAGGTAACCAAGGAAAAGAAGTCAAATGGCAAAGCTAATCCAAATCCAAAGACTAAAGCAGCTAAACAACTGAAGAGCTCTGATCGGAAAACTAAAGGGTCCCAGAAACCTGATGAGATCCCACAAAACAATATTAAGATTTACTTCAAGCCCAAATCTGAGCCAGGGGTGTTGGAGGAAATGCCTCCAATCTACCAGACACCTCTCAGTCAGAAATTTTCAGGTGAAATCGATGCTCTCTGCAAAATGTTTGGTAGAATGACTGTAAGACAAGATATACTTAAAAATCACATTAAATACAGGAAGCCTTTGGATGCTGAAACCTTTAACCTTTTGAACCAGCATATGGACAGCGTGGCTCTGATTTGTGGCTCAAAATGTGGAACCTTTTTTCTTTTAACTGACAGCCTGGGCTCACCTGTTTCCATGTCATAGAAGATTTGGTCAAATCAGAAGATGACTGGAAGAATAAGCCCCAACTTAGCATTTCAGTAATATTTAACTACAATAAAGCATCAGATCAGAGTAATCCACCGACATGCACTGCTAGTCTTGAATACTGCAGTGCGAAGTTCGATTTTGCATTTTTGCGTATTTCTTCGCCTCAGGTTAAGAAAGGCTTACTGCAGCATGTGGCTCCTCCACCAAAGAATGGCGCCATTAGTATAATTGGCCATCCAAATGGTGAAACCAAAAAAATCGATCCTATTTGTTCTGTCATCAACTTTTCACAAAGAAATGAGGAAATTGCAGCGCAGCTCTATCCCGGCAGCCCTTTCATACATATACTGAATGAATGCAATTTCACAATAATGGCTGACCCCAAACTAGTGACCTATGACACGTGTCTTTATTGGGGAGCCTCCGGGTCCCCGGTTTTCAATGATGGAAATCTGGTGGCAATTCACACAGGGGGTTATCCTACTAAAATTAATGTAGAGAAAAAAAGCATTATAGAGTATGGTAGAAATATAGTCGACATTCTCATTTGTGGGGCGATTTATGTGGATGAGCTTTGTTCATATTTTAGGGAGATAATGAGAACCGAGAACAATCTGGGCACCTACCTTAACACCTACATAACACAAGGGGGACACCCTGAGGGCATGCAGCCCATTATTAGGCTTTTTATCCAATGTTTAAAAGAAAAGGATTTGCCACAGGTGCAGAATATTAATCTTGATGATAGTGGGATAGCTGAGTCCCCAATGGACATATCAGAGTAACTGCAGTTCCAAGAATGGCTGCTGGGACAAGAATCCAAATCTCATAGAGAAGTTTCTTCTGCAGATATTACTCCATAATGGGTATATATAAAATCCTTCAGTTATATTCTAAAACTGTTCTGAATGTTATTGATTACAAACGTATTACATAAAATCTCTTTAAATCACTTTATGCCCGATGTGTAGTGTAGATCCCACTGATAATCCTTAATCTTCCTGTTTTTTTCCACCCATCTACTCACTCATGGCTTTCCATAATAGACATACCAGACCCAGGAACTCAGCACAGAGATGGTGGGAGGCCCTCATAATATACACAGCGGGTATACAGACCCAGAAACTCAGCACAGGGATGGTGGGAGGCCCTCATAATGTAAACAGCAGGTATACAGACCCGGTTACTCAGCACAGGGATGGTGGGAGACCCTCGTTATGTACACAGCAGGTATACAGACCCAGGAACCCAGCACAGGGATGGTGAGAGCCCCTCATAATGCACACAGCAGGTATACAGACCCAGGAACTTTGCACAGGGATGGTGGGAGGCCCTCATAATGTATACAGCAGGTATACAGACCCAGCAACTCAGCACAGGGATGGTGGGAGCCCCTAATAACGTACACAGCAGGTATACAGACCTGTGGACTTTAAAGTTCAACACAGGAATTTCAATCTATATAGTCAACCATGACAAGGAGAGACTGTCAGATGGTTTATCTCCCCGGCACCCATCAAACATATCAGGTTTAATTTGCAGCCATTTTAGTTACAAAAAAATGATCGCTCTCTAATTACTCCTATAATTTAATTGTATCTTTTTGATTGGAATACATTTTGCCCAGGCTTATTTAATTTTAGTTATGGCTTGGTGGTAGGAACAGTTTATCTAGTGATTATTAGATCCCTATTTCTTCTTTTTCTTTCACGTTAAATAGATGACCTTGTCTTTCTAGTTCCTCAAAAATTGTTAGAATTGAAAATCAATTGGTCTAGCACATGGAATTTTTGCATAAGTTAAGTTGAAAGTCAGGTCGCAATATGCTAGAGCAGTGGTTGACAACAATTTGCGGCTAATAAGCTGCTGGGGTGTAGAGTAAGGAGCCTTTACAGCACCTTGTCCCAATTTTACACGCTGGAAGGATGAGAGAGCAGCCAAGATCTCATGTGTGGTTACCAAATCTACTCCTTCCATTATCCTCTTGTATGCTGGAAGGGAGGAGATCTCACAGCTGCTTCTCCAGGCCTGATCTTGTCTGCTTTTTTTCTTCCAGCGTGTTTGTGAAGGTGGCAAAGAGAGGAGGCATGCATGCCGAGCCAGAGCAATACTTAAGTAGTGTTCTACATCCCTCAACATTTCCATGATTGATTTAATTAGTTTAGCATCAGGTGTCATAATGTTATCCTGTCATGAGGAGGTATATATGTTGACTCCTACACCTCCCGGTTACTCACAAGTAAGCACATTCAGAAAGTAAAATGCATCAGCTGCTCTACATGGAATAAAAGATATCTGGATTTTTTAAATAAACTGAACGCTGCATCTCTGTTGGATCAGTGTTTTTCAACCGGGATGTTGCCTGGTGTGCCGTGGATATTTGACCCCACCCTTGGCCCTCCTATCTAGCTGCCTATTATAGTATAAGTCTTATACTATAAGAGGCAGCTAGATAGGAGGGCTAAGCAACCGCATCCTCACTATAAGACCTATACAGCCGATCCGTGTTATACACGGACCGGCTCTGTGAGGGTGCGGGTGCTTAGCAACACGCGTCCCCACAGACCAGGGGCGCTGTTTTTGCTCTGCTGGTACACATCTGCGTTCCAGCGGGGCACCTGCTGATGACGTACTTCCGGCGGGGACCGGAAGTGCGCAGCCATTATGCGTATCGTCGGTGCCCTCCAATTTTTTTCATGAAACAAGTGTGCCTTTGCCCAAAAAAGGTTGAAAAACACTGTGTTGGATGACCATAAATTTAGTAATTTAATAATGCATTTAGCTTTATCGTTACCTGTATTCTAATTGAATGATTACTACCCTGTACTGAAGAGCTGGCACTTTATTGTATGTGCTGTTTCTTGTAGCTCCTGTATGTCACAATTGCAACAAATCTTAAAAATGACATATTAAACATTTTGATCTCTATCTCCAATTTGTCAGTTTTTTGTTTGTTTTTGCCAACCATGTTTAATGTATTTGCTGCCGAATGAACTAACGTTTCCTCTTTTGAACAACTATTCTGGTACAAAAATACTCTTTAGTTTGTGAACTCCCCCAGGAGTCAGCATGCTGTAACTCTAAATCTTTTTCAATTACATGCTTACCTTGCAAACTTGCTTTCTGGATGACATAAACCCCCCTATCCCCCCCCCCCCAAAACAATCCAAGTTCTGCTGACATGTTCTTAAAATACACAGCAGTACCGTCCTTATTAAACACCAAGCGGAGCTATTAACCTTATCAGTGGCCTACCATTAGAATGTGTTTTAAGACTGGGTCCGCTCAATAAATCTGTTTTCCCTAAAACATTCAGAACATCACGTCACAACCTCCAGGCTCCATGCATTCTTTCACGGGTGACCCAAGGTAGCAGTGGCCCCACCATGACACCAGACAAGTATAGGACAAGGCGCAGAGTCTAAGGAGGCCCTGATATTCATCAGAGCACCCCACAAGGAGTGATGGATTTTGCTGCGGGGAGCCCCCAGGTTGCGGTCCCTAGTTACATTTACTGATAGCGGCTGAAGTGCAGGGTCGGCAGGCAGAGACGTAGCCAAGGCAGGGAAGTCTTATATTGAAAATCGATTTGTTGATCCTCTGTCTTTTTTAAATGTACAACACGTTGAGTAAGAAATCGATCTCTGCTAATTATCGAATATGAGCGGAATTGCTGTAGTGGTAGGCATGCCTTGAATGCTTGGTAAAATTCATGTCTCGATTACAGTGCAATCGATCAAAATTTACGGTTAAGTCCAATGCAGTTCCGATCAAGATTCAGTCCGATATTGATTACTTTAACCTTGATTGAACTAAGTACAAATATTCAATAAAGGTCCAAGTGAGCAGAAAATCGATCACTTTTTGTCAATCTAAAATTTTTTTTTTTAAATCGACAGTGAATGGGCACCTTAAAAGATCTCTTTGTTCAGGCTGAGTTAACTAGTGAGAAACTCACCTGTCCGCCGGGTCTGTCCCAGATCGCGTCACTGGTGACGTAAAGGGGGCGGGGGTAGGCGGTGCCATAGACATCCATGTAAAAGGAGGGGTGACGCCTTTAACAGCATAATACATGGGACCTCCGGGCGGGCACGAAATTGTGGCAGAGCACAACATGCTCCACAGTGGTTTCCTGCCCGTCCGGAGGTCCCGTGCATTATACTGTAAAAGTTGACGCCACATGCGCAACGCCCAGGAGGTTAAATACAAGGTCACGTGGTCAGATTGGACAGGGCTCCAGGTGTGTGATAATGAGTGGTAACCAGTATCCTCCAGCAGAGGGAGCAGGAGCCACATCATGTCCCACAATCCCTACCACCAGCAGAGGAAGCAGATCTACGAAAGGTCCTGGTCCTCTGAGGTATTGGAGGAGACACGACAGAACTGGTAGAGGGCATCGCTGCAGATACAGAGCGCTGAGTGACACTGCAATCTGTGACAGTACCCCTCCTCTTAGGGCCCTCCTCCGGCCGGTCCCCACCAGGTTTCTCAGGTAAGCAAGTGTGAAACAACTTAAGAAGAAGCAGGGCATGCAAATCCCCCAAAGCCATCCAAGAGCATTCCTTCGGCCCATAGCCCTTCCAATGCACCAGATACTGCAAGACACCTTGGGAAATTCTGGAGTCCAACCTCAGGCTATGTTCCCTACATTGGGGTGCATCCTGAACCGATCTCCGGACTGATTCCAAATGATGGTGGGTACTTGCAGCTGCTGGAACATCACTAGGCACAGCAACCAGAAGGGGACACCCTAGGGTGGAATCCAAAATTGACGAAAAAGTTGTTTTTTGTAGTGGACTCGCAGGAGCTCGCAGGATTGTTATGGGTGAACTCGCCCCATGTCAGGAAGGCACAGCAATCATCATGCTGCCACGTACAGGCACGGATATTGTTCAAGGGACTGATTAATCCTCTCTGCTTGCCCATTCCATTGAGGGTGGTACGCAAACAATAAGTCCAGTTTTATTTGCAGTAGTTGGCAAAAGGCTCTCCAGGAACGGGTGAGTGGGAAGTCCATGCAGTCAAAATAGTTCCTCAAGGAAGGAATACCTTAACCATGGCAGGGGAACAAGGAAGTCCTTTTTAGGGGAATAAGTGAGCCATTTTGCAAAAGTGATCCACCTCTACTCAGATTGTGGTATACTATTGAAAGCCGGCAGGTCAGTGATGAAGTCCATATAAATATGTGTCCAGAGACGTTGGTATTTTTGGAACCTGTGTGGTAGCATAGCGTGAAATCAAAATTCCCCAACGAGCCTGTCAGTCATTTAGTCTCTGGGCAGGTACTGCAGGCTCTTGTGGTCTGTATAGATTAGTGTTGAGCTCGAATATTCGAATGGCGAATATTTTTCGCGAATATCGTCAATTCGAGAATTCGCCAATATCTCGAATATGTCGGCGGATATTCGCAATTCCGAATATTCGCAATACGGCCATGTATTGCGAAAATAATATTCGCATTGCGAAAATAAACATTGCATGTGACCATTCATTTTAAAGAATTTTGAAATGCGAATATTATTTTCGCAATGCGAATATTATTTTCGCAATGCGAATATGATTTTCGCAATACATGGTCATACCGCGAATATTCGAATTTCCGAATATAGAATCGAATATTAGTAGAATTATTCGCGAAATATCACGAATTCGAATATTGCCCATGCCACTCATCACTAGTATAGATTGTGAGAGAGCCAGCTTCATGGCCAGGAGTTCCCGATCTCCAATTGAATAGTTTTATCAGGCAAGAACTTATTAGAAAAGAAACCACAGAATATGAGTTTCCAGCAGAGTTTCGTTGGGATAGCACTGCTCCTACCCCTACAGCGGAGGCATCAACCTCAATAAAAAATGGAAGACACAGATCGGGACGAATCAAGGCAGGGGCTAAAGCAAAGGCCTTTTTCAGTGATTCAAGAGCCTGGACGGCCTCAGGAGGCCAGATCTTGGTTTTTCGCCCTTTTTTAGTTAAGTCTTTGATAGGGGCCAAGGGCGAGTAGTTCTTTTTAAACTGCCGGGAGTAGTTTGCAAAATCCTCTGAATTGGTTTAAAGCCCCCCAACCTTCCAACAACTATATAGAGCCGGGTCATCCCTGATAGAATACATAGTGATTGGAAAGTATATATCACTGCTTTGTAGTGCCGGGTCC
>CM070034.1:157303320-157313376 GCA_036250615.1 Ptychadena robeensis
GTAGGACGGGGAGTGAGCTTGAGCCATCTAACGAAAAGGCCCACAGTAAGTTCTTTTTTTTTTTTTTTTAAGATGGTTTATTGATTTGTCAGTGTTTACAAAGAAAACAACAGCTAAAGACAGAAAGAACAATTCCACCCACCTTCCCACCACAGGCATCTTGATGGCCAGCCCAAACCAGTCTCCTCAGCTTGCTGGCGTCTGAGTCGGATGGAGGTCCTGCCCTGTAACATCAGCAGTGCCATCCATCTGGCCATCAGACTCTCATTCATTTTAGTCCATAAAACCTTAGAAAAGTAGTCTTGAGATATTTGTGGCTAAGTTTGACGTTTAGCTTGGTGGTTTGTTCAGTGGTGGTCGTTTCGCATTTCTGTCTCTGAGTATGGCACACCTTGTGTTTTGGGCACTCCAGTGATGTTGCAGCTTTGAAATATGGCCAACTGGTGGCAAGTGGAAGCTTGCAGCTACCAAGCTTTTGTGGACTCTTATCAGTTCATGGGCAGTTATGTGCGCCTTTGTTGTTCACACGACTTCTTGCGACCCTGTTTGCTGACTACTTTTCGAATGAACGGCTTGATTGTTCGATGATCAGCTTCGAAGCTTTGCAATTTTAAGAGTGCTGAGACCTAGGCAAGATGTCTCACTATTTTTGACATTTTCTAGCCTGGTCAAAGTTCACCTCTTTGACCCATTTCGCCATAAGGAAAGGAAGTTGCCTAATAATTATGCCACCAACTAACATGTAGGGGTTGATGCATGAGACAACACCACTTCTTATACAGAGATGCCAAATCACCTAATAGATTAATTGGTAGTAGGCTTCGAGGGCATGATACAGCTGGAGTAAGACAACATGAGGATGATGTGGTCAAAATACTCATTTGCCTAATAATTCTGCACTCCCTGTATAAATAACCCTTATTGTCCTAAATCTTCTCCAACAGGGATATAGCAAAAACATTTAGCAACAAACTAAATGCAGTCAGGATTCCCAATTTGTAGCCCATCATGGTCCCATTCCAACTGTCAGATAGTGCTTTGCTCTTGTCAGGTTTTGAGATATGTCATCCCTCACATATAGCTTCTTTCGCTTTTATTTTGAACCCCCAGATATCGTTAGCAGCTTATCTTAAAAAAGATCCCCTACACAACCTTTTGCATAGAGCTTCTCCACCCCCAACTTACTCTCTGACTGCTCTGACTTTGCCTCTGTCAGCAACTGTAACTTAAGGTGGGTTTACACGTGTAGATTTTTTTCTTCAATCAGCCAATTGTTATTTTTTTCGATGTCGTTGAACATCGTTCATTCATTTATCGAATGTGAATGAAAATACATTCGAAATTGCAACTAAAGATAAACAGATAAAAAATTTGCCAACATGTTCGATGACCTTTCGAAATATTCTTTGTTGGAGGCCGATCAAAATGTATCCATCGAACAAATTGGCCATTTTAGACAAAAAAATCTACACGCGTAAACCCACCTTTATGCAGCACAAGCCACTACAGTTTGGAAGCCTGGCAGTTGGCGAATCTTCTCTACAGAAAAGAAAAATTGCTCAACTTCAACTGTTCACAGCTCTCAGCTGAAGTATTTAAAAAAATGCTGAACCAGAACGCGGGCGGTGCTAGAATTGTCCTGTGTTAAAGAAAAATTGTATTGTCTATGTGAAGACTTCTGTATTACAATACGGATTTATTAATGGATTACATCTCTCCAATGTTATTGTTGATCACCTCTCTGTTCTAGAATGGTCACCCTACTGGCCAAGAGGACTGTGCGACAACCTCTAAAACAACACAACCGAGGAGTGATCCAAAGAATGAGGTGAGAACCAGCATGTCAGCTTGATCCTCACTCCTCTCCTTTGTGCTCTCATCTCTACTCTTCATCTCCTCTGTGCCTCAATCCTGATCACTACTAGTCTCCTCTGTGCTCTGATCCTCACTCCTCCTCTCCTCTGTGCCTCAACCCTGATCACTACTAGTCTCCTATGTGCCCTGATCCTCACTCCTCCTCTCCTCTGTGCCCTTTTCCCTAAGGCTTAAGTGCCACATGTGCTAAAATACCGCAGTGACCAAGCCACCCATCAGCGGATCCCAGCACATAGTGGAGCCTTAGCCTTGTTCTTTTCTCTGTGCCCTAATGATGAGTTCATAAAGGCTGCTGACCAGTGCTGGTAAATATACACGCTCCTCAGTACCATGTACAGACAATAAAATAATATTCATGTTCTTCCTCTAGGAGGAAGGCACAAAGTCATACGATTCAAAGGAAATCACTATACAGTTCAAGTGGAACACTGGACCTAATGATGTATTGATGAAAGTTGGTGCAAATCCAGACATGGCTATAATTGATGCTCTTAAAAGATCTAAACACTTCACAAATCGTAAACTTAAGAAAGGATATTCTGTATCTATAGAGGGCATTAAAATCCGTGCAGAGTACCATCCAAGTACTCCATGTGGAGCTCTGGACAAAGATGAAGAACTCGTATTAAAGCAAAAGAAGCAGACGCTGACAGAGACGCCATTGTACCCGAGCTGTACTGAAGGTCATTTCATTAAAGTGAACAAGCAAGGGAAGACTATAGGTGGACAACCCAGAATCATATTACATGATAACCAGTCAAGGAAAGGTGGAATGCCGTTGGCTGTGTTTGGATACAATGGTCAAAAGGTGGAGGAAGCTATCTTCCATGATAAGAGGTTTGAAAGTTTGGATTCATTTAGACTTCAAGGGACAAAGTGTGAAATATATGAGAACCATGTACAATTAGACCAGTTGACAGATGACACATACACTGTTATCCCATCAAGAGAAAACAAGGATAGAGAGGTTGTTGAGCCCAATGTTGTTGCGACCTCTAATACCACAAATAATGACCTCAACATGCATCCATTGGAGCCCACCGAAGCAATGAGAAAGAAACATGAGGCTCTGACTAAAGTTTTTAGTGAGTACGTCAAGAAACATGGGGGCATTCAAAAAGCATTACGTATCATTAATGAGAATTACTGTAACAGTATGAAAGAAAGCTCCTTATCAACACATACCCTTAAACTGCTGGGTCAGCATGCAGACAGTGTAGGTTGTATTGTGTATAGACACAATGGCCACATTATGCCCCGTGGCACGGCCTTCCTTCTTAAAGGTTGCCTTGGTCTTACATGTCACCATGTAGTACAGGAGTTTCTGAAACCTGATTTTCTTTACAAACCTGAGATTATATTTGATTTTAAAGAGCAAAGACAATCTATTGAGGGACAACAGAGTTTCCCTATTTATATAAAAGACTACAATAAAAAGGAGGATTTTGCCTTTTTTGGTATTAATGATAATCCAGAAAACTGCCCACGGGGCTTGTTGAACTATGTGTCCCCCCCCCCAGTTAGCGGCACTGTCAGCATCATCGGTCATCCAGATGGTCAGTTCCAACAGATTGACCCAAAGTGCTCAGTGGTAAGCCTCATTGATCACGATGATGAAATGCCTGAAACGTCTGAACGTTGCCCATCATTCGTTAATTTGCTATCACTGTACAATGCTTTGAACATAGCAAATCCCAAACTAGTGACCTACAAAACTGACTTTTATTTTGGGTCCTCTGGTGCCCCCGTTTTTAATATCTATGCAGATCTTGTGGCAATGCACCAGGGAGGGTACGGAGTTTCGGTTTCAAGAAACAAAATAAATCATGTGATAGAGTATGGAAGGCCTATTATTGAGATGGTCATTTTTGGAGCACTAGAAATAGAAGAATTACGAACAGCGCTCAAGGAGTGTGTTGAACAAAACCAGTTGCTTGATGACTATATTAAAAAAAGTCACCCAGGTCACATGCAACCATCTATCAGACGACTTTTACAGCTGTGGGCGGGGCCCTCTACAAGCCCCCAAACCACTGACAATGATATTGATATGGAAAGTGAATAAAATCTAAAATATAATAAGTTTTTGCATAGTGTAGGGGGTTCACCTCAGATGATTAACCTCCACTTCCTATCACTGCTAGAAATCAAAATTTTTTGAATTACAAGAGTTGGGGTCTCCATACACAGGTTGATGCCAGCTCGATCGATGAACCTTCAAGCACGCGTGATGATGTCACCAAGCTGCTCTTGAGCATTTGTCGATTGAAAGGAGAATGGATGCGCACCACTTGGTCCCCATCCAAAGTAATGGAAATCAAACAGAGTTTACCAACATGTTAGTTCTCTATTTGATTGAGCTTTCTTCAATCAGGACCAATTGATCCCGATTGAGCTGGCCATACACCTTTAGATCTCTGTCAGATATTCTTTAGATCTACCATCAACTATGTAGTGCCGGGTCCTCTGAGATTGAACACAGGTAGATGATGGTTTAGAAAGTCCCTCATATTACATGGTTTTGGTAAAACAAAAGGAGATCTAAAGGAAATCTGACACAGGAATCTAAAGGTGTATGGGGACCCTTAGGATGGCCGCAATCGATTCCCGATTCCAATCGATCATCAAAAAACGATATAAAAATCGACCCGTGTATGGGAACCTGTAATCATTCCAATACTGCATGGTGGCTCCAATGTCACACTTACAATAAAAACAAAGAACATCTGACATATCACACATGCAATATATATGCAAAACCACAGCACAACTGTCACATGGGGTTCATTATCATTAAGCGCTAAACATGCGGGTCACTTCTAAGAATGGTTCCCCCCTTTCCGCACTATATACAGGTCTTGTGTCCCTTGTACCCCCTGTTCAATTTGCATTTTGGGTGCACCTTACATTTATATTTCAGCAAATACGAGAAAAGCTTACAAGCTTTTGTTACGGTATATCAGGAGTTCTAATACTTCCTAAACAGGGAGCCAGTTCATGGCCACTTAGACTGTCGAGGTCCAAACTACAGTTTAGGAAAAAAAACAACTAATTCCCATGCACAGTGCACATAACTTATTTGTAGTACAAAAAATATACAAGAACAATGAGAAGTGTGAACCTATTTCAGCTGACAAGATATTTAACCTCCTGGGCGTTACAGGCTTTTCCCAGTTGCGGAGAACACTGTACTCTGCCGTGTTTCCCCGCTCTCCTCCTGGCTCACTACATACCGCCAGTGTCAATTAACATGGAGATCTATGGTGCCACCCGGGACTCGGGGCCAGAAGAGCTCCGTGAGCCTGCAGCTAAGCAGGAATGCTGCAGGCTCACGGAGAGCCGGCGTTTGTGCCCAATCCCGGCACAGGCTGATCCAAGATCAAACTGCGCCCGTATTGGCTTTAGGAGTAATGCCCAGGAGGTTAATATCTGGTGGGGTGAAAGCTATCATGTCTGCTGCAGATCTGTGTTCAGGGTGATGCTGCTGGCAAAAATAAGTATGATAGGTATATGTGGGTAAGGGGGCAATCAAATATCAAAACTATAAACCAGCGACCATATAGCTTTCACAGTACAGTACAGTTCTGAACCCCCAGACCCCATACATCATTACCAGCAGTCCACATTTCAACCTTTCATTGTCATTATCCAGCTGTCACACAGTGCTTTTCTCTTGTCAGATTTTGCTAACCCTGCATATGCCTGCTCTGACTTTAAACCCCCAAATCTACACCACCCTTAAGCCCCCCATACACGTCTAGATTTTCTGTTCAATCAACTTAAAAAGAAAAAAAAATTTGGATCAGGGAAATTGGTGATTGATTGTAATGTATGTCAACTGTAGTAACATATATTTGATCAAATTTTTTGATCAACTGAAAGTGTAATTGAACTAAGGTTCAATTTCAATATATCCGATTCAAATTTTCCAGCATGTCCGATTATTTTTCGATCGAAAATTTTCCCATTTTAATCATTTTAGGTCGATCTAACCATGTGAGCTGCCATCGATTTTCAATCAATGAACAAAAAAATTATTGCATTAAGTTGATTAATAATAATAATAATAATTAGCATAAATTGTATACACTTAGCAATAAAATCGGACACAATACTGGTAGTCCTAAAAATTTCATTTTTACAGTAGTGTATACATGATAAAGTCAAGTTGTTTGTACAGCTATTTAATGTGTAAAGCTTTCATCTCAATAGAAAAAAAAACCCCTTGCAATACAGTTTTTCGGCCACAAGATGCCCCCAGTGTACACTTGCCGTCAATTCACACATCACCAGCTTCATTGGGGAGGATTGCGAGGGCAAACGGGGGTCCAGGGGCCAAATTAGAAGCATCAAAAAGGGGAGCCCGGGGGCTTTATTTGGGTACCCCTGCACAGTAACACACATGGCTTTTAGACTATAGCCAATATTATAACTGGGGCAATTAACATGTAGTCAATGTAAACACACATAATTTTCATTGGTTGGTTGTTTCTCAAGAGTTCGGATTGCCCATATGGACAGACGGTCTTGATGGAATTTGGTATTATTTGTGCCTGACAAACAGAGATGGCGCCTTTATTTACTATGACAGATAATTTCTCTATTCATCATTCATTGAATTATATAATTATGGGTTTTATGTCTAACATAGCAATCAATTTTAGGCACCTTTTAGTTTGTAAGCTCGGTGGGCAAGGTACTATTCTACTCCTGTATCCTATTTTTACTATTACTATTTAATTCGGCTAAGGCTCCACTAAAGCTGACAGAAAAACACATGCGGTAAGCTGTGTGCATAGGACGCGGTTTCCCTGCGGTTTACTTGCAGTTTCTCCACGGATTACCTCCGTTTTTTTTTTTTGTACATTTCCGTCAATGGACAAAAAACGCATCCGCATCCATTGATTTCAGTGGATACGGACAGGAGGTTTAGATGTGGTCACGGTGCTGCTCGAAAAACACAGTTAACCGCATATTTTTCTGCACCATGCCGCACCCAAACTGCGGCAGTGGAGACGGGCTTATTGGGGGTAATTAGAGCAGTCCGGGGCACAGCAAAAAAAAAACACTCCCAAACCGCCAAAGTGGAGCCTCAGCCATATACTCTGCTTTATAAATCAGATATTATTAGGCAGTTTGGTTATGTTTTAGGATTGATTCTCTTTTTGGCTTTGTATCGCTTTTAATCAATAAAAAATGGAATCAAACTTGGTAATTTTCTGCTTCATGAATGTGATATTGTGTCATTATTTGGTCATTTTTGGAGACATGAACGGAGTCATACTATGGTGGGGGTTAATATATGGCAGGAGAAAGTTCATTTAACGGATCACTTAATATGTCATATGTAAAATAAATGAAGTTTAATCTGCTTATATGTTGCCTGCCCCCTCCCCTAATCAACAAGCTAATACATTTTCAAGTAAAAGTGTAAAGCTGCCCAATACACGGGTCAATACCGCTCGATCGATGAATGATTGAGCGGGACCATGCTGCGCTCGAGCGTTCACCGATTAAATGCTCCCCACTTTGCGCAATGGATTCCGTCCCATACTCTGGATTGGGACTCGGTTGCCCCCAGGACTTACATGCGCAAGAGATGACACAACAGAGACTGATGGAGGTCCAGGAGTCTACAGTCAAACCAAGTTCCACAGATCACATATTCACCCAACGATCTGTAACTGCAGCAGTGCCCTCTACCAGTTCTACTGTGTCTCAGAGGACCAGGACCTTTCATAGATCAGCTCCCTCTGCTGGTGGAAGAGATTGTGGCACATGATGTGGCTCCTGCTCCCTCTGCTGGAGGATACTGGTTAGCACTCATTATCACACGTCTGGAGCCTTGTCCCATCAGGAAGTCTGAGGAAACAGGGAGTTGCCTGAACAAAGAGTTCTTTATGTCTCTGATCCGCAGGTTCTCCTTCTTGATATTGCCTTATCGTTACCGACCCCTGGACCATCTTCGAATACCGCCTGCCCTGACTACATCTCTGTCTGCCGTCTCTCTGTACCTCGCTTTGGATATTCTGCTGTCAGCCGCCGCCAAGTAAGTGTAGCTAGGGATCGCAACCTGGGGGCTTACGGCAGCAAAGTTCCATCACTCCTTGTGGGGTGCTCTGGTGAATACCGGGGGGCTCCTTAGACTCTGCGTCCTGGTTTATGCTTGTTTGGTGGCACGGTGGGGTCACTGCTCTCGTGGTTCATCCGTGACAATAAGCTGTGTTATAACCAGAAGCAACTATCATACCAACAGTGGATATAAGGGGACTGATGCAAAGTCAGAGGTAAACCAAAATGGTATCCAGAGGAATCAGGCAACAAGCTGGTCAGGGCAGGCAGCAGAGAGTAGATGGTCAATGATGAGAGCAGAGGTCAATTACAAATCTTTTCATTGCAATCCGCCTAATCAGCCAAACTGCACCGTGAAAGGGAACAAGGCACTCTGAGCCATAAAATTTTCATAACATGCTTTATTTTACAACCACTGATGTGACTTTTCCTAAATAATGCTTTCAAGAGCCTCGATGAGAGCTTTGGTCATGTTCTTTAACCTCCTGAGTGGTCAACACTAGCCTTGAAGAAGTTGCAATCTTACGCCACGAAATGCGTTAAAAAGGTCTATTATTATTTTTTCCCCCAATAGTCCATCTTTTATCTGTTCTTCCTTCATCTCCACTAATTTAGTGCAATATCTTAAGTGGCCACTGGGGGCGCCATATAGTGGTTTTTGTTTTCAGCGTGATTACCTATTTAACCAACATCTATCACTGTCAGACATGTAGACCTTCTGCTCGCCGCGGCCCACATCTGCTATATTATAAGGACTTTCGGTGGCGATAATCAATGGAAAAGTAAATGATAGGTCTGTTATGATTACATGACCCTGACCAGCAAATTGGAGAAGATGAGTGCCATAAGCTGGTCAAACTGATCATATGGTC
Organism: Ptychadena robeensis; assembly: GCA_036250615.1. Taxonomy (NCBI): domain Eukaryota; kingdom Metazoa; phylum Chordata; class Amphibia; order Anura; family Ptychadenidae; genus Ptychadena; species Ptychadena robeensis. The sequence continues at coordinate 157,312,140 of CM070034.1, forward strand.
CTCTAGGTTTCTCTGACAGTAGAACTTTTCCTAGAACTTGAAATCCCTACAATGCAATTGGTATTTTTAATGCTCAGCAGTTGACCATTGAATTTGAAATGCAGACAATTATGAAACTAAGACTTAGATTTTTAGCCCACAAATATAGAATTGCACATTTCTTATCATCGTATATAACCCTCACAGTTCTTACACTGATCTGGTAAGATGGGCATACATGGTCCCATTTATGTTGTTTCAAATGCTGCACATGCAAGTGTGAATGTGTTATGTATCACAGCTGCAGACACAGTATTTTTACACAGTATAAGTGGAGGAACAATATCTCTTAAGTGAGCAAAGTTTGCTGACCCCTGGACTAGACCCTAGTACTTGGGGGACATGACTGGTTGTGGTCTCCAAAGGAAAAGGACATTTGGTCAGATGGCTTCAGCTACTGAAATCCATGTTCCTCCTTTAGGGAGTTCAAAGTCCCGAGTCCTTAGCCTCTTTAGAGGTGGAATATATGAAAAACGGGCGTTTAGGATTTACAAGTGTGTGTGCTGATCCTTGAACCAATAACCTCATTAGCTACAACAGTGGTGGGCAACTGAGTTGATATGGAGGGCCACAAGTGCGGCCCTTGGCATCACTAAAGGGCCGCACATAACATCAATCCACACCCTCCCCCCACCAACAAATCTCAGCAGGCGGATCCTGACAAGCAGTCAAAACCCAACAGCAACCACCCCCCTCCTGGCCTGGTTTCCCCAATCAACATTGACAATTTTACTCATGTAGGACCGCCAAAGTTGATTAGGAAAGCTGGGCCAGCATATGACCACTTCACAAGTGAGCTGCTATGCCCTATGCATTAACAGTTAGGTTTTGGGGGCCACATGTGGAGGACCAAACAACGACCAAAGGCCCCCCCCCCCCCAAGCCGCAGGTTGGGCACCTAGGAGCTACAATCTATGATGTGAGGAGTTTCTCCATCACACTGGCTTCACTAGTCCAGCCATGCTCCTGGGTGTAAAAGTGACTTTTATTAAGAAAAGTTTCACACTACGCCATTTTTTGAGTCATTTGCTCACCAGGGATTCAGGTCCCAAAACTTGTCCAGGATGAGCCAAAGATGAAAGGCACAACTCTTCCCATAACACCTGAGAGAAACCACACCTCCAAGGACACCTATGAGGTATCTGGTCTATAGACCGGGGGCTCTGGATGGAGGTCAGATAAATGTCTCTATATTTAG
>CM070034.1:157372206-157402923 GCA_036250615.1 Ptychadena robeensis
GTAAGTCGAGTATAAAAACTGGGTTAGAACCCCCAGCAGATTTCCTCGGTTTGATATGTGTTGCTTGCTGTATGTTAAAGCAAACCTACCACCGGAAATGAATCATTACATGAATGGCAATAGAAGTGGCAGTAATAAGCAATGCATTTAAAAAGGAAAAAACTTACTTCTAAGGAGTCATTTAAAAAGATCCCTCACAGCCCCTCCTCTCTCCCTTGCTTGTTATGTGGCGCTCCCGGAAGACTGTTTTGGCTCTGCATTAAAATGATTAATACAAATTTTACCATAGAAGACCATTATAAACACCCCCAGTGGCCACTCACAACATTGCACTTGAGCTAACCCCCAAAAGCCTGACAGATAAAGATGGAATAGCAGGTTAGTATATTTTTAGGATTGTGCAGAGCTTATGCCACCTTTAAATATATATATAAAATTTCAATAATATATTAGGGCTAAATCGATGTGGGGGTAGAGTTCAGTTGGTCAGTTTCTTTCAAAACCCCAAAGTATGAACTCTTCACCAAATTTGCAGGCGATGTGTTGAATTGGTGTCCATCACTTTAGCCCATGTTTTTATTGCATAGAATAGGTTCAAAGTCAAGTTGACTGAACTTTAAACTTTATTGCATTTAACCTCTTGAGCATGAAGACACACCTGTCTGCTGAATTCCCCTGTGGATCGACATACACGATCCTTCCGGGTCCAGGGGGGTAGGCGGCGCCATAGACCTTCATGTTAATGGAGGGCTGTCTCTTTTTCGCAGCATGATTCCGATGGCTCATGTACGGGACCTCCTAAAGATTGTAAATGGCGGCATTTAATATGCTCCTCCACGATCGCAGAAAAAAGCGTTCCATGTGGGCAACGCTCAGGAAGTTAAACTATGAGGAAGAGCAACGCGGTCCGTGTTTTTAGCCTTTCACTGTGGCTCTTTGTTGTTTGACTCGCAGGAGAGGGAGAGACTTGTAAGAAGAATGTTAGTGAGACCGGTGTTCTGCTTACTTATAAAAATGTTCTGTGAATCTTGTGTCAAACATTTTGAAAGATAAAATCTCTATGTATTGGGCCCCAATGGCAAATTCCCCAATTAAGTCTGGAATGGAGGACGGCGTGCAGACCACAAGGAAGTGAATGTTCCCACTGCATACTGTTCCTGCACTTCCTGATTTGCCTTCAGGATAGAGCGGCAACGTCCCTGGCACTGTGCTCCACATTGCTCTGCATTGCACTTGGCATCAATTTATGAGTTGGGTGACCTCATTTGGCAGATTAAAAAAAAAAACGGTTGATCCTGTTCTCAAACAGGTTATTAGGTCAATCTATATATACTGTGAGGTGGCTGAGGATTCTTGCGGGTATCCTGTTGTGAAATGTGGACCCCATGCATGGCGTCTGTTGGAATCTCCTCAGATTGTAGTCCTTATTGCATTGGTTATAGATAATCCGCTCCCTTTTAAGGCCCCCATACACCTTACAATCTTACCATACAATTTCTGTACAATCAATTTTTCTTCTACCAAAATCATGTAATATGAGGACATTTCTTACCCTTCCAATCACTATGTATTCTATCAGGGAGGACCCAGCACTACATAGTTGTTGGTAGATCTAATGGAAATTGTATGGAGTGATCTAAAGGTGTATGGGGGGCGTTAGTCGTCTGTCCCTCTCCCAGTCTGACAAGTAGACTTTTTAATTTTTTTATGGAATTGGTCCCCGCTTATCTAAGCATCTTTTGAATGGGGATTTCAGACCCCAGATCAAGACCATATCTGAGGCCGATGTCTGCAGTACAGGAAGTGAACATAAGGCTAACAAATTAAACCCGAATTGGTTTCCAGTGCTGTCATGGCGATTGGTGTTGACGTTCTTACGTTACGTTATCGTTCAGCGAATTGATGTGCACCACTTTAGATGCTTGATCGATTCTTTGGGGATAGAAGGCCCCCATCCAAAGTGATGGTGATTGAACAGGGATTTCGTGACCTGTGGTATCCCTGTTCGAGCAACCTTTTGTTCTAGCAGGATCGACCGCTTATGGTGGGCAACCTTCAATTGACCAGTGTATGGGTGCTGATGAATCGGCAGGGTAGGCACCTTCCCTTTTTGGGGTTGATGGTGTGCAGATATGGGGGGTTCTGGTGTTGCGTTGATGGTCTTGTGAAGTTCTCCTTTTGAATCCGTTGTACTTTGGGGGGGGGGGGGGGGGGGGGGGGAGAAAGGCCTTCAGGGTTACAAAACGAGTCCAACTGAATGTGAGCAATTACTGTTGGCATTAGGGAAGTTTGGCAGGGTTGGTGATGAGTAAATATTAGTACAATCAGATGCTTGATTAGATTGGCTTGGTGTTCCCATAAATAAAGTTAAACAAAGAGTCATTTAAGCAAAAAAAAAAAATACTCTCCCCCATGGTTTCCACCATAGAGCCATTCAAAGTTGGTGCCGAGTCCTCTTCTGGTTCCTCAGTCACCGCAGTGTGCGCGGATCCACAATTATGGCCGTGTGCGCATGCCCACACCATAATGACCTTGAGTGTTCAAGTGTAGACTAGTGTTCAGGTCATTTTGTACTACATAGCCCATAAGCGCTTGCGGTCCATTGGTTCTGGGCACCCACTGACTGTTTTGATAACAGGAAGCTTAGAGCAAAGGGACCCCTTAAGCCAACTTGGGGTTATATTGAGCATTATCTGGCCTGTCTCTGAATACAGTTCAATCATTGCGGCTCAACATCAAATAAATGTTGCCTAAGGTGGTCTGTATGCAAATGATTTTACTTTAGACTAACCCCACCCTTCAGGGCTCATGATATTTGCATAACCTGGGATTAGCCCCCCTGCTTGCAATAGGAACAACCTAGTGTTAGAATTTTGTTAATGGTAAAAGTAAAAATAATGAACTTGCAAAAATGGAGGCACAAAGCAGGCTTGGCAAGGTGTAGTGATCTCCTATGGGAACAGGAGTTGCCGTGTGTGCGTGTCCCTCCAGCTGTGTGGATACATTGATGACCTTATTGGTGATGTGATGACCTTACTGGTGATGTAGGAAAGCCGGCAGGAGGATCAATGGGATGTTTTTTGGGCAGTAGTTGATGCGTCTCTGATCCTACCAAACATGTCCTACGATTCATTCATTTTTTATGTTCTTGCCAGGGTTAGGCGGAGTACATGGGGGGAGGGGGGTTTAGTGCTCTGATGTTTTTAGGAAGTAATCGAAGGACACCTCCCACAAGTTATATTTTTATAGAGCAGTGACAGGTTTATAATGTAAAGAAACCATTTATTTTGTAATTTTGTTACAAGGACGTCTAGGGCCCCTCCCAAATAAGAGCCGGATGAACTTTAGCACGGCTCTATTTATGTAGAATCCAACCTCCGCCAGCGTGGACCTTTTCATATGCAAATTAACCATCACTCGATCACGAGGAACCTTTTGTCTTGCCTGTGTTTAATAAACAAAGCCACGCGATAACCACGTCAACAGGAACTTCCCAATCACAAATTTCCCTGACCCCCCCCCCCATTGATCTGTTTAAGTTTATTGAACAGAAAATCTAGATGTGTATGGGGGGAATTTTGGGAAATTGGTGATTGTATGTTTGCCAACTGTAGTAACAGATATTTGATCAACTTTTTGGGGATCAACTGAAAGTGTAATGAATTTCAATACAACCAATTAAAATTTTCCAACATGTCCAATCCTTTTTCAAAAAATTTTTGGTCCAATTTTAATTGTTTTAGGTTGCTCTTATGCTAGGCATACACATGCCGATAAGCGGCCGATTTTTAATCTGACCGACGGGCGTGCGCGCTCACGCCGTCGGTCAGGTTAAAAATCTGCCGCTAATCGGCATGTGCCCACAGCTCGGCCGGCCAGAGAACGGACATGTCCGATCTTCTCTGGCCGATGTAAGCCGTGGCAAGCCGATGCCATAAGCTGCAATGAAGATGGCGTCTTCATGCATCTTGTGGCCGGCACACAAAGGGTGCCCGGCCGATAGAAGGGGCCCCAGAATGCAATGGGATGCTAACGTGATGACGTCATCACGTTAGCATCTCAGCATACATCGGAGCAGGTCTATCTGATCTGCTCGTGTGTGTATGCCGAGCATAAGCATGTGGGCTGCCATAGATTTTCGATCAATTAACCAAAAAAATTGATTGCATTAAGGTAATTGGATGAAAAATCTTGTCGTGTATGGGGGGCTTTAAGGGCTGCATTTATTTTCTGATCCGTTGATGCTGCATCACTGCTGATCTCTTAAATAAACAAAACCATGTGATGTTTGTGTATAAAAAATAAAATATTGAATTAGCCGTCCACGTGGTAACATTTAATGCTAATTATTCTTTATTTTCCGGGGGATGGGCAGAAACACCTCCGCATTTCATAAACCCGCGCCCGGCGCTCTATTTAGAAAGGGGATGGATAGATTTTGGTAAAAGTTTTAGGCGGGTAATTATAATGGACGTCAAATTTGCGTAGGTGATCGCGGCCCGTTTTTCCCTCCACGTGACAGGTGTATGGGCAAGTTGGGCTAGAATTGGTCCAATTCCCCCTGCCGGCTCTGCAGTAATTTCCAGGAGGAGGAATACAATGTTTTATTTTCGTCCTCCAGCGATTTGCCAGTAGAAACTCGTCCATTTTCCACAGAAACAGCTGCAGTGGCGTCTGGATTAATGTGGTCTTGTTTCTGTGGCAGCAGCCCCTCCCCCTCTATTCCATGTGAACGCTCTGGCCTGTTTGAAGCTCGGAGACACGTTACGTCTGGATTCCTTTTTCCTGTCTCATCCGGCTGAAACCAGTCTGAGCCGGTTCTCTGGAGCCGGCTGTCTCGGGTATTAATGGAAACGTGACTGACTCCGCACATTGGCCTCAGACCATGTACTGCAGCAGCGGCGTCACCAATCAGGCAGCTCGCCGGGGGAGAGTAAAGTTACAATGAAACTACTGAGAATCAGAAATGCAACATTGTTGCAGGGTTACAGTGGCTTCCAAAAAGTGTGGGGGGGGAATACACCAATCCCGGCTCATTCCTCAACTCTTACACATTATAGTGGATGTGAAATGTGATAACAAGTTCTAATTACAATTTTGTTTAATTTGCCTAAATTTCGCTGAAATGTTCTCTAATTTTTGTTGCGGTCGGGTTAGACCTTCTGGCAGGTTTTTATTTATATTCCCCCTTTTAATGTTAACACAGTCTATGGAACCAGACGTGAAGGAATCCACATTTGGTTGTCGCTATGAAATGAATAGATGGGAAATTTGCGAAATTTTCCTTTTGGGAAGGAGGGGGGGGGGGCTTCGGGGGAGGAATTTACTTACTTCCTGTTCAGTATTACTGGCAAAGAGAAATCTCTAATAAAACAGGGAGTGGTTAGGTTTTAGGCATTCACAATTTTTTTTCAAATAGGAATGAGGACGCGAGGCGCACAACCTAGTGCAACGAAGTAAAGTGATGATCATTCTAAAATAAGTTAAATTCTCACAATGAAGGAGATGGAATGCAGGCTTAGCAAGGCGTGATCTCTTCGGGCCGTGTGGTTACCCGGATGATATCACTTCCTGGTTACAGATGCTGGAGGGCTCCCTAGGATCAATAGGATGCTTTTCGAGCGGCAGCTCTTTGTCAGCCAACATTTTTTACCCCCCACTTAGATATTGAATAGCTAATTTTTGTGATTTCAGATACCATGTATAGGTCCACCCAAGTATAAGCCAACCAACCTCAGAAAATGTTTGAAAATGTGCGCATTTTTTTTTTGAGGGAGCGCCTCAGTTTTTGTTATGCTGATCAGGGCTTTATAAGAGGTGTGGATGTGACATGTGCTGCTCCTCAAAACCGTGGCCATGTCTTCTTGGTTCTGTCTGGTCTTGTTGTATTATTCATCATGACTCATACCACCTGGTGTTGTGAATCATTCAGCCTCGTGATGATGAATGAGTCAGACTGAGGAGGAGACAGCTGCAGCTAGAGAATGCGGCGTGACTCATAACTTCTAATTAGACTTATACATGAGTATGTACTCTGCTTCGAGAACATTCGGAAAGGGAGGAACGATGTGATCATGGCTTACAGCTGTCCTCTGGAATAGTTGGGTGGTAATAATCCTGTGATGATGCTTTCCAGACCCTTTCAGGGCGTATTGATTCGCCTTCACATAGCCAACCGTCCCAGGAGGGAGCTGAGACGCAAAGTGATGTCATCTAGGGCGCAGTCCCAACAAAGTCCTGTTTCTACGAGTCGCACGCCTTCCTCGTTTGAGCTTTGAGTGTGTCTATTTCACAATTATTATTACTGATTGTCCCAGACATGGTGAATGTGTTCAGTATTTGTACCCTGCCCCGCCCATGTTGGAGCTATTCACCATTGCGGATTTCCACCCAGCCAATATTTACCCATTCTATGGAGATCTCCATTTCCTTGGTTGTGATGGGTCATTGGTGCCGAGTCTTTATCTTTGTATCAGGATTAGCGCTATGAGGTGTTGATCAGAGGATTAACTCTGATCATGCTAATGTAGTGTGGCATCTCTCTGACCATGTGCTGGCTATGGTAAGTAGGCTATGCGGGTAATAACCCTGAGGTGTGTGTTCCCGGAAAGCGAATATACAGGTATACAGCATGTTGGGGCAGATAGGAGGCTCTCCTCTGCTGGAACATGTTGTACACCATACACCTTTTTAGATTGGTCAACCTACCTACCAACAGCTATGTAGTGCCGGGTCCTCTGCAATTGAACACAGGTAGACTTGATGGTTTAGAAATTCCCTCATTACATTACATACCGAACTACAACATGTTCCCGCAGAGAGAAGTGTCTGCTTTCTGCTCAAACATGATTTATACTGGTATTTAGAAGGGACCACACAGCTAAAACAAGCCTCTGACTCTAAACGCTGCCCTTCTTGAATTCTGTTCTAGCAGACAACCATGTTTTTTTGAGAGGGCAATTCTTCTCTTTCAGCAAATCATATTTTTCCTTTTCATTTCCCTCCCCAAAACCATTGTGGTCTGCTGGAAAATGCTGTATATTGTTAATTACACGGTCCAGACTTACAAATACTTGTTTTAGCTCTGTTTGGCCCCCAGTATACACCATGTTTAAAGAAAAAGGAGGCACTCTGCTGGAACATGCTACATATTGGTATTTACTCTGGAGGAGGGGCAGTGCTATGAGACAGAGTGAGTGCCTGTGTGACTTTTGAGTCACCATTGAGTGTCTTATGATCTGGTGGGTATGCTATATTTTGCCATGACGCTTCCAATAAACAAGGAACTTTTCCCAATAGTTTGTCTCCTACACTCGTCCGAACTAGAATATGTGACTTGGTTATAGTAGTTGGTTCTCTGGCGGGCCCCGGGTGTCGGCCGTTCTCTGGCGGGCCCCGGGTGTCGGCCGTTCTCTGGCGGGCCCCGGGTGTCGGCCGTCCTATGATCAGCTTCCTTCATCTTCCATGTCGTGCCTCTTCAGAAAATAAACTTTCAGTTGTTTGACTTCCTCTGCGCTAGTTGTGTTGGACGGATTTTCCTCGGCAGTGTAACCCGAGCCTGTAACTTTATTGACAAGTTGTTTTGATCTCCTGGAAGGCTCCCCGGGCGTTCCCCAATCAGACGAATGTGTTTTTGATATCAAGTTACTCTTTAATTGCGCCGACTTGGACTCCGTTCAACTAATTATACAATCGGCAAAGTCTGGTGGAACCGAAGTTTGTTGAGTTTCGCACCAATGGGGAGTTGGGCGGATTTGGCGTCAGTGTTCAGGTAATTTGTAAATAATTTGGGAAGCCTTAGGTCTTTTCCCCAAATGTAGACAATTAGAATGTTTAATTGGGACTGTAGCTCATTAAACAGTTACTTAAGTCAGCGTAATTATGGGCTGTAATGCTGCCAAATGTGGGGAGTCTCGAGGGTTTGTACAGTCATACAGCGGCGGAGGGCTCAGGTCTAATGACTGCAACAACTAAGAAACTGTTCTGCTTCTGCAGTGAATATATTATTGTAACAGGTCTGGGTTTGTCAAATCACGTTGGCTTCGCTGGTGGCTCGGCGATGACCTGCTTCTAACAGATGGTTCTTTCTCAGTCCAGTCCAGTATAGGAATACAGAACACGGCCTTGCATATCCCCACACCACCCCTCCCATTCAAGTGATTTTATATGTAGATCCTGCCAGAATGATGTTTAGCACTACTTCCTGTAAAACGATCTTCCTCCATCATTTGCTTATGGTGATATTCAAAGTTGGGACTGATATGTCTACTACAGAGTGGGCGTGGCTAAAAGAGAAGCTTATAATGAATAAACTGAATGAATAATACTGGACACACCTAGGCTCCACCCACTGAGTAATCCCGTAAACATGAGTGTGGGATGGAGTGGTGGATCAATGGGGGTGTGGATGACGCATCAGCCAAGTTTAGTAGCTGAATCAGGGTTAGTGATGGGTTATGTATAAATGTATTTAAAAGTTTGGAGTGACTGTCCCTGAGATGCAGATGCATCTCCTGTTGGTTCCTCCATGTCCGGAATTGAGGTTTCCTCTTGAAGTCGGTTCTGTGTTTGGCACGGTTGAAGTTTTCTAGTATTTCATGTTGTGTAACCTGTTGTATAATGTCTGCTGTTCAGCTGTTGTGTAACTTTTACATAACCCGGTCTGTAAGCTCTGTTCAGGTAGGTTGGATGCCGGTGGTTGCATACTAGAGCTGTATTGTAGAAGTCATGCGACCTGTTAATTGGCTACCCGTCTGCTGAGCCCGTTGTATTGTAGGGATGTTTGTGAAGTGAATATGGTCACTGCAGGGAACTAGGACCAGGGCCGCCATCAGAAATCATGGGACCCCATTGTGAAGATGTCGCCACATCCTGGCAGCCTGCACACAGTACAGGGGAGCAGGTTGAAATGCCAACCAGTCAAACTGCAGCTGACTATCGGGCCCCTCTAGATGCTCGGGCCCAGGACAGTAGTGCCCTTTGTCCCTGACTGGGACATCCCTGTAACCTGAACGATATCCTTGTACCCAGACCATGCATGCTGATATGTTCTAAAAATGTGTTAATGGCCCTTTAAAACTAGCCAACACTTACCCCTGTATCTGTAAGTGTTGTAGAGGAGTTATAATCATGTTGAATCGGTTCACATTTGTTGCTCAAACTTAAATTTTACAAATGTGTATTTTTTAGATTTTGAGAATACATCCGCTTTAATTTTTGTGGAAAAAAAAAAAATTTTTGAATACAAACTTATCTAGGTCCTGAAGGATGGTTGTCAGTCAAGGGTCCACTGTATCTGGTCTATGTATGTGACAGGTTTTTTTTTTCCAGTCATCTTTGACATTTTTTTTAAGCACAAATCCAACATATTGTACATTGGCTAGGCAGCCTCTGAGATCAGGACTGGGTTGTGTAGGGATTTGTATCTGGTCGTACTATGGAGGATGTCCACAGGGCTTAGAGAAGGAGTTGCATCAATCACACTGCTGCTGGCAGCATCCGTCCATGTTAGACTGGCAGACAATATTTCCATTGCACAAGCCGATCGAACCTGATATCCTTCCAGCAGCGGTCGCCTTAATTGGAATTCATTGTGTCTGCATTGCAGTGTTTTCCCAGATATTGTGCTCGCCTCTCCGGTAATGCAGAATGATTCCTGCACCTGAAACCTTTACACTGCAACTATGCTGGTGTGGTAGACAATGGCCAATCCCAAGTCAGCCGCTTCATTTTGGCTTAAAAAAAGAAAAAGTTGACTGAGCAGTAAGGATTATTGTTGGTAAATACCGATTGGTTAATATATATTGTTGCGTTATAAATATACTCAAGTATAAGCTGTGGTTTTCAACACAATTGTGCTAAAAAAAAAAAAAAGCCGCCCTCGGCTTATACTTGAGTCAGGGTCCCACTTACCTGTCCGGGTGTTCGCTGATCTCGCTGCAGGCATTGGCAGCCTCTGTGAACGGTCCCATGTGTATTCAGTATTCTGTGTGCAACGTTCCCAAGCTCGGCTAGTGAAACATAAACAAACTTGGGCGGCAGCGCCATCTTGGGGTCATATTAATATTTTTTACTGTAGATGGTTACATTTAAATTTGAAATCTCTGCTATCCGACTTTGCATTTCCCACTCTCAGCTTATATTCGAGTCAAAAATTTTCTCCAATTTTTGTAGATGAAATTTGGTACCTCAGCTCATATTCAGGTCGGCTTACATTCAAGGTATATATGTTTTTGTTTTATTTGTTTTTTTCATTCTACATTTTTACTGACTTTTTTACAACTTTTTTTTAAAGCATTTCTGCATTGAAAATCTAATATTGTTGCTCCCTTTAGTCTCTGGTATACTGAGCCGCCCAGTCTCTAACCCGTTCTTCTTTCCATCTACAGTTGGGATAATCCGGTGTCCCGTGTGCAGTCAGGAGTGCGCTGACAAAGACATCATAGAAAACTACTTTGTGAGAGACACCACTGAGGTTCCCAGCAGCACCGTTGAGAAGCCGAGCCAGGTAAGTCCTTTGGGAATGTTTTTATATTGTGGTCTGACACCTACCTAGCAATCCCCACCCAGTACATAGTGTAAGTGATGGTGGCAGAAACGTCCTGCAGATGTCAGGGAATATCAGAGAGATTATCATAAAGTGGGCCAAGTCTGTGTTGGTCTATATATACCCTGAGACCCCCTGCCCCCTCGCTATGTTCATGCTGCTCAGATGCGGACTCACGTTGCGATATTTCAATGTCTTCCTTTTTCTATATCGGCTCTTTCCTCCCTTCAGCAAGTATGTACGAGCTGCGAGGACAACGCGGAGGCTCGGGGCTTCTGTGTGGAGTGTGTGGAATGGCTGTGCAAGAACTGCATCCAGGCCCATCAAAGAGTAAAGTTTACCAAAGACCACACTGTGCGTCAGAAGGAGGAGGTGCCGCCAGGTCAGTGACTCCTTGTCAGGTTCTCAGCCTTTGCTGCTGCATTCCCTTCCCTAGGTTTATACTCAAGTCATTCAGCTTTTCCAGAATTGTTTTTTGGGGGTAAAATACAACGGCTTATTCAGGTTGGCTTGTACTCGAAGTTGGGCATAGTCTGCAGTACTGCTGCTTACTCAATGGAAGGTCACATTGTTGACCAGCTTTGTTGCATCTCAGGGTTCAAGTGGGGAAATTAACCCTTTAGAATCAGGAAAATGATTTCCGATTTCATGATTTTTTAAATTAAAAACCCAGTATGGCCATTCCCTTGGGAGCTGACACTACATTCTGCAACTGGTTACTTACCAGTATAGCATTATTAGGTCTGGAGAATATTGGACGCGAAGTTTAAAAGTTGGTTCAGGAAGATTGAAGATTTGGTTTAATTTACAATGGACGGTGTATGCTTATGTAGATTTTGATTTCATTTCCCTAGCAGTCGGTGGCAACAGCCAGCGTCCAGTGTTTTGTCCCTTCCACAAAAAGGAGCAACTGAAACTTTACTGTGAAACCTGCGACAAACTGACCTGCCGGGACTGTCAGCTGCAGGAGCATAAAGAGCATCGGTAAGGGCGCACACCAGTGGGAACTGGGTATGGGGGGGGGGGGGGGGGGGGGGGGGGGGGGGGGGGGGGCTGTGACGTCTATTACCAACCTCTCCTATTACTGTGATTGGTCAGAGGGGCAGCCGGTGTGTCTCCTTATTGATAAAGATATAGACGCGTGCTATCGAGGATAATTTCTAGAATAGCTTCGCAATAATTAAAAATATATTAATCAATAGCCTCCATTAAATTCAATATATTCCCAGTATCCTGTAAGCCCCCCATACACCTTAAAATTGATCTATACAATCTCCATTAGATCTACTAACAACCATGTAGTATAGTGTCCTCCCTGATAGAATACATAGTGATTGGAAGGCATATATCACTGCTATGTAGTGCCGGGCCCTTCCTGATAGAATACATAGTGATTGGAAGGATTAGAAAGCTCCTCATATTACATGGTTTTGGTAAAACAAAATTTGATTGTACAGAAATTGTATGGAAAGATTGTAAGGTGTATGGAGGGGCTGTACACATAGTTACATCTTGCTTGAGTGTGGTGGGAAGCGAGGCCAAAGCCAGTGTGACCTCACGCATAGACAGAATAAGCAGGATAGAACACGAGATAATGAGCAAGGTTATGTCGATATTTCACCTTGGCAAATGGTGAAAGAGACAGAATACCAAAATGTAATTATTGAAGAATTGTAAATAAACAATAAGAGGTGGAGTGTGAACGAATTTGTGGCTGAAAATCTATTAGATGGGGTAACCAAAATACCAGAACATGAACACAATCGATTTCCACTCTCTGATAACATCTGTGTGTGTTGCATTAAAAAACACCCCAAAGATTCCTTATCTGTCCTGGCTGTTGGTTTCTCTCAGTCATGATCAGATTTTCCTAATAATGGCACGTGAGGAGAGAAGTCGTTCCTGGTTCACGATTTACATGTAATTCCAAAACACAAACTTTCTGTTGCAGATACCAGTTTATTGAAGAAGCGTTTCAGAGCCAGAAGGTGATCATTGACACTCTCATCGCAAAGTTAATGGAAAAGAATAAATACATCAAGTTCACCGGTGACCAGATTCAGAGCCGGTGCGTATACAAGTTTAATCTGCTCTTGTTTTACTTTCCCTGGATCTTTTCATCTCTGTGCACATCACGCAGGTCACGACTAATGGGAGGTGCCGTACATGGCTTCCTTATCACATTGCAGCAGCTTGCCTTAACCTCCCTGGCTTTATGCCCGAAGCCAGTACGGGCGCCGCTTGTTTTACAAACAGGCTGCGCCCATACTGGCTTCGGCTTAATGCTACGAATCGAGCACACGCTGGGGTTTTAAAAAGCCCGCACTAATTGTGCATCAGTGCGGACTTGCCGATTTTCTTCCGGGCCCGTGTCTTCAGCTTCATCAAGGGGGGTGGTTTGTGCCATAGACCTCCATGTTAACGTAGGTGGCACCGCTTTTCCCAAACTACAGTCTTTCATAGTGTAGAGAGGTGGGGATTCGTGGCGGAGTACACAGTATTGTTGTTATGGCGGCTATTCACACCAGAAAAATTGGCATTTGATGAAAAACTCCGGATGAACTGGGTTCGTCATGACTGCTAGGGAGGTTAAAATATTGAAAATAATAATTGGGCGAGGCATTAGGCTGGGCTGAGCGGAGGGTGACACCACTGCTGAGGTGATGTATTCAGAAGAGGGCACCATGCTGTCATTCAAGTAGTTAGGTATTTGCTGGATTTCTGGTGAACAATTTATTTTTCTTTCTCCATCTGCAGCGTTGGACACAATAGGATATGTATATATATTTTGCAGACGTTTCCCCATTTACTGTTGAATTTCACATAAAATGAAGGAGAGGAAAGTCCTCATGTGACAGATACTTGTGCTCTACAGTGTACTGTGCATATTGTGTATGATGATGGGTCCTATGATTATAATCATCATCCTAAAAAAAGGAATTATGACGATGCAATTTACCACCAAAGCCTTTTGTATGTACAATGAATCGGCGTCCTGTCTTATTATAGTTGCCGGGTTGTCTTGTTACGGTTGCCATCTGCCTGACCCTGGTTTTCCTGAAGTTCACAAATAAAGAATGGATCAGTGAGAGGGACCCTTCATGTTGGAATGGCCCTCCCTATGTGGGTCATAGAGCCAGGATCACGCGCAGGATTAATATGCAGATTGCATCCTCCAAGCAATTCCATTACTCGGCGCTGCATTGCAGTGTCCTGTCTCCCAGAGCTATTCTATTAATCTATTTCCCGACCTCCTCCGCTCTGTACACCAGGCTCTACATGTAATGAGAATATATTTCTACTCTGACACATCACTCTTTCCTAACCCCCCGGCCCTCCTTTACCCCGCAGGATCCAGGAAGTGAATCAGAACCAAAAACTAGTGGAGCAGGACATCAAAGTGGCCATCTTCACGCTGATGGTGGAAATAAACAAGAAAGGAAAAGCTCTTCTTAATCAATTAGAGGTAAATCATGGAATGCCGATACCCAATACTCGCTGGCATTTATGTAGCTTAATTGCAGTATTGTTCACCCTATAAGATGTAACTTCCCACCCCCAAATTGTGGTGGAAATGTGTGTGACTTGGCGGGGGTGGCAATCCACCTGCTGTTAGGCCAAGTGCTGAGCTTAGCCAGAAGAGGTGGGGAATCTGGCTGAGGGAAGATCTGCCTATGAGGGATGTTCTTCTACCTCTCCACCTCTTACTTAATCTCGGCCGGTGGTAGCACCTTCACAATCTGCCCAGTTGGTGGGCTTGGCATGAGGCTGCCCGCCAAGCTTGAGTTCTAGGTTGTGCTTGCCTGGCTGTCGGGGTGGATTGCAAACATGTGGAGCTTAAGTTTGCAGTCAGGAAAGCTGTTGGAGAGGAGATTCACCTGCGGGTGCTTCTTCCCTCTTCCTCTGCGCCCCCACCTATGTCTCCTTGAACTCCTGCCCGTTGCATTTCCGGCCATACCTAAAGTAAGTGATCAGTTTGCAATCTGACTTCTGTAGTCAAAGCCCCCAGCCGCGGGTGGCCAAAAAATCACAAACCCCTATATGCCGCGGTGCATCTTATATTGGTTTTTGTCTTCTAGCGCATTATATATAATAACATAAGGGTATGCTGTATGTAGATGAAGAGTGTCTGGGTTCCTGTATTATGTTGAGAAGTTGGTGGGTGAATTTACATGAAAGGTTCAAAAAGAATTAATAGTTTTTTTGGCTTCCTTTGCAGTCCCTGGCGAAGGATCGACGCACAAAACTCCTGAAGCAAAAAAACGAAGTTGACGGTTTCTCCAAACAGCTGGAACATGTTGTGTATTTCTCCAAGTGGGCCGTGTCCAGCGGAAGCAGCACAGCGTTACTCTACAGCAAGCGCCTGGTGAGTGGCCAACACAGCTTTGCAGAAATTGTAGAAGTTACACTGACACATAACCTACCTCCTTAGGCTAGGTTTCCACCGCGTTTAGGGATGGTGCCGATACCCTGTGCTAATGGCATGCTTTGATGGGGATGTCGGCGCATCCTATACATATGCATGACTTACTGCCCTGCCTTTTCCTGTGGTGTTCGTGTCTGCTGGCCAAGAGGTTAACTAGGGCAGTACGTCAACCTCCACTGTCCATTCAGCTAACGGACCCAATGAACACTGTGGGAACAGGTGGGGTGGGAAGTCATGCATATATATGGGCTGACATCCCTGTGAAGGCATGGGATTAACGCATTGGTGCATCCCTAAACGCCATGTGTTTAGAGACATCTCTGAATTAATCGGCCTTGTGTATTTCTCCTATAAGACCTTAGTCACCGAAGGGTGGGGTTCATGATAACCATAACTTTATCTTGGATAATGTATTGGTGACCTTAATTACCCGACAATATTCTGCTCTATTTTCAGCGAAAACACTGTGTCCTCCAAACTTAACAAACCGATCACAGTGTATTTCAATGATAGTATATACTGGAGCATACGTTTTAGGCAGATAAAATGTGCTGAACCGATGTGCGGATAGTGTAAAAGGGCGCTAAAAAGAGAAGTATTCATCTAGCTTATGTAGTCTTTGCATAAATTAAGTTCAGGTCAAGTGAGCCTGACTGAACTTCATTGAAGCAAAATCTGTATTAGTTAAGCGAAGTATGCCTGGATCATTTATTTTTATAAAGATTTGAGCACAATCGAGCAACGTGCGTGTTCATGGTATAAAATCGAGCTGTGTATTGATTTGCTTATGTAAATATTATTAATTTTGGTCGTTGATACCTTCCATGAATCCAAATATTCAAAATCTTAGAATCTACCTTAATAAAAAAATTTTTTTATTAACAATTTCTTTTTCTCATTTTTAGATTACTTTTCGCCTTAAACATTTGCTCCGTGCCCATTGGGAGGTGGCTCCTGTGACCAATCGTGTCCAGTTTTTGTGTGATGCAAATTCCTGGGCACAGCATATCTTCAGTCTAGGTAAGTGGCCCCTGTCGGATTGTGCCAGACTGTTGTTACCTCAATATCTGATATCGGGAAGGATGGGGAAAAGGCACAGTAGTCAAATCTGTGGAGAAATCTCCCTATGGTGGGTGGTGTAAACAGTGCTGCAGGGAAATCTCCCCATTGATGTGGGGCCGAGGTACTACTGTGGGGAAATCTCCCAATGGTGGGTGGTGTAAACAGTGCTGCAGGGAAATCTCCCCATTGTGGTAGGGCCCAAGGCACTAATGCAGGAAGATCTCATTGTGGTTGAGCTGAGGCACTAAGGCTATGTTCCCACATAGGTGATTAATCGCCTCATGCTCGTGATTGTAATCGTGTGCGGAAATCTGTGTTAATATTGTCCATTCAGTTGAATGGGCTTGTCAAAACTCAACTGATGGGCGCGATCGCGTGTTGCTGCGATTTTATTTTTTCTGATCATTCTCCATGGATGTGTTTTCTAATATTTTTTTATTATTTTTTTTTATCGCGGATGATCGCCTGGTCGATCGCGCAATCAATCATGTGTGGATAAGGCTATGTGTGGGAACATAGCCTAATGCAGGCAGATCTCCTCATTGTGGTGGGGCCAAGGAACTACTGCAGAGAAATCTCCCTATGGTGGGCAGTGTAAGCACTACTGCAGGGAAGTCTCCCCATTGTGGTGGGGCGGAGGCACAAATGTTCCCATCGTGGGGTTAGGTAAAGCTACTGCAGAGTAATCTCACCATTGTGCTCCGTTCTATTTTGAAGGGCTTGTAAATGAAATGTGTGGGGCATTGAAAATGGAAAAAACAAACTTTTTTTTTTTGTGCCGGGATATTAACCTTTTGCCTCCGTTGTACTCAGGCTCCTTGGTGATAGAAGAGGGGGATCAGGCTCAGCAAGCGACTTCTTCAGATGGGAAAAACGCCCACGGCCCAACACCGAGCAACCAGCTCTCCAAATTCCCATCTCAGATCAGCCTGGCACAGCTTCGCCTCCAGCACATGCACCAGCAGCTTCTCGCTCAGCGCCAGCAGCAGCAGGCACAGCGCCGACCCAGTGCCAACGTCGCCCCCCAGCCTGTGGCTGCAAACAACCCGAGAGTACAGGCGCCCATCCAGCACCCTCCACAGCCAGGCAATCCAGTAAGATTTGTGTGTGTGCATGGCCATATGGGAAAGGAGACCTCAGATGTGATGTCTAATTTGCCATGTTCTCTTGGCTGCCATGGCGGGATTTCATAGGGGAGATGGTGTGTCGTGGAATTTTTACCGGGTACATTTTTTCCAGTGCCAATAATAGAAGGCAGAATCGGAGGTGGTAGGTCTGCTTTAAAGCCCAGACTTCTGTACAGCCAGTACAAACTATTGCCTTAGGGTTGCACCCAAGGACCCCAGAGACTTGCCTCTGAGCCCAGATATAGGAGCATACTCTGGGGTGAAAGTAAGGACCCCAGAGGTGTGTAGGAATTTCCCTCTGCCGAGGACGATCCGTGCTTCATGGCCCCTAAAAAGGTCGGACAGATGGGGGGAGGAAAGAGATAAGAGGACAATTGCCACTGAGCAGAACAAAGGGTCTTATAACATGTTCCTAGTCTACCAGAAACAACAATTTATAACTCTATTTGCTATATAAATAGGAATATTATTAGTGTTTTGTGTATGTTATATTACATATGTTACATCTTTCATTATGAAAAGTCAAGTGGTAATGTGGGAGATCTGGAATGGATTATTGCCATTCCCTATGGGAAAAAGTCAAGGGTCCGCTATATGTGTAGACTAGGTCTTTATGAACATAACATGTGAGATGTTACTGACTATAGGGTTTTGTTTTTTTTATCTTCAGCAGGTCCAGCGTTTTGTGAATATTCAACATATGAATCCGCGAGCCAACGGCATGCTAATATCTGGGCAGCAGGTCCGATACCCACACAATGCACCTCCTCCGCAGGAAGTTCATATGCAGAACATGCCAAGGAGACCAGGAGGACCCAATTCTGTCAGAGTGGCATACGCGCCCCAACATGCTATGAAGCAGGTGTGTATCCCTTTATACTGACCCAAGGTGGGTGGGCAAGGGGAACAATCTGATGCCACGCCCAAATGGGTTGATAAGACCAATGGTTTGTATAGTTACATCTAAAGCATACCTTAGAGACGTGCCCCCCCCCCATTGTGGGTGCAGTGATCTAGACCACAGACTCAGTGAGGTGCCCATCAAGGAGTGTGTCCCCCCCCCCCCCCCCCCCCCCCCCCCCCCCCCCTCCCAGTGTCTGACCGTTTATTCTGCTATGTACAGGCGACCCAGAGGGGGGAGGCTCATCTCCACATGTCTCACTGTCCATACATAGCAGAATGAACGGTCATTGAAACAGGTGGAGAGGAGGCTCATCGTCACATGTCCCCCTGTCCATAGCAGAATAAATTGTCAGTGACGCAGAGGTGGAGAGGAGGCACATGTCCCCCTGTCCATACATAGCAGAATGAACGGTCAGTGACACAGATGGAGAGAGGGGGCTTATTTCCACATGTCCCCCTGTCCATAGCAGAATGTCAGTGTTGAACTGCTCCCCCTGGTGTATTGTATAAAGTAGATTTAGCCAGGGGAGGCTCATTTTGACCGACACGGGTATCAAATCCAAAGATTTTCTGTTTTACCTTTTTCCAACTTGTTAATGTTTCTTATAGTAAAGTGTCTAATATTTTTTCCTTGAAGTGGCAAGTCCCTGTAAACCAAACCCTGGTCAACACAGGCGCAGGGAACATCTCCACTCCTTCCAGCCCGACCATCACCAGCATGGCCGGAGGGGACGGGAAGGTGTTCCCCTCCCCTGTCATTGAGCTGGTGTCCTCGGCTGCCAACTCCTTCAACCTCCCTCCACTGCCTGATGTAAGTATTGGCATCCTGCTCCTCCTACAACCACCGCTGTAGATGATGCTCTGCTCTGAGAAGCTGAATTCACAAGATGGTTTCATGTCTCGCAGATTGACAGTACAGATAACATCATAGTGGACAAGATGATGAGGAAAGATGGTCGCCTGGAGAATTCTCATCAGAGAACAATGGCTCAACGAACCGTCCAGTCACCAAACTCTTCTGTGCCTTCTCCAATAGGTGCGCTACCTTATGTCTTTCATTTTAGTCTTTTTAAATGTATATATTTGTTTTTTGCCTCTCCTATTTTGTAGTGAAAATACAAGAAAATATGTAATAAAAGTTCCAGGAAAACAGTTCAACAGACATAAGACACACCGAAACATGAGCTGCACCCATGGTTTTGGGGAAGAAATTAAGGGGAAATTACTTTTTCAGATTCTCCACAGTGCAGTTTGGTATATGCATACTAATGAGCTCCCCATTAGGTATGTGCATACAGAATTGCAAGTGCAATGAATATATTAGCTGCTGTTCACTGTGCAGGCCTTGGATGTCCTTGTGTTTGTAACCCTCACCTTGTGACCTCCTGCGCAGTGGCTGGGGAATGACGAGTACATTTGCACTGCGCAATGCTTATACTTTGAGTGTCTCTCTGGTATGAAATTGAAATACATTACTTGCTTTGTCCCCCCAGTATATAAAACAATCTGTCTGGGGGATATACCTAATGGGCAATCGTAGGGAATCGGGGTTGGAAGCATTACGGACAACCTGGAGACTCGCTCATTCTGGGCTGGGCTCTGCAGTTTTTTTGTGACATGCTCTATACCAGTGTTTGGGAGGAGGGGCAGTGCTGCCAGCTGAAGAGAGCAGAGTGTGCAGTGGGGAGAGGCTTGCTCCAGCACTCAGCAGTCCCTCTCCTCACAATTGAAATAACTATATAGAACATGTCCTGGACATACTGCGGAGATCCTGGTCTCCTCTCTGCTCATGTATATTTGCTATAAAGGACGCACAGATGTTTTCCCCCCAAATGGTTTTTATTTTTTATGGGGGGTGGTTGGGTCTCCAGTTCTGTTGTGAATAGCTGGAAATAAACTGACCTTCTGTACTCAAACCCTTTTTTATATTAATTTAGCATATGTCCAGTATTAGTGAGTGTTTACTGTAATTTTCGCACTGTAAGACGCACTTTTTAACCCCCAAAATCAGGAAAGTGCCTATGTCTTATGATCAAAGACAAATCCACGCCAGCATCCTCGCCCTCCCGACAAGATTAGCCAGGGAGGTGGAGGAACTGTCCGTTTGTAACACAGTACATATGGGAGACCTGGCATCTAAGAAAGATAATAGATGTGCACAAGCGTCAGCAGCGATTACACAGTTAGTTATGTCAGTGGCCAGAAGGGCCCTCAGTGGGTGTATGGGGCCTCAGCACAGATCAGAGTAAAATGGGGTCAGTATGAGGGATGGGTGTTTAAGTAGCGTGTAGGTGTGCTGCTCTTAAAATGGAGTGTGGCCCCCTGTAACGGACAAATAAGAACAAGGACATGAGGCGCACAACCTAGTACAACAAAGTAAGGTAACATAAATGGTTAAGCAATATAGAATAAAATAAAACAAGACAAGATACTCGCATTAAAGGAGGTTTACAAGTCTTGATCTTTTAGGGCCATGTGCTTTCCAGGATGATGTCACTTCCTGGTTGGGGATGAGATCACTTCCTTCTTCCAGATGCTGGAGGGCTCAACAGCAACAATGGGACGTGTTTTGAGTGGAGGCTTTTTTTCTGAGCCCTGCTGATATAAGCATGACAGCAGAGAGATAGGGCACTGAGAGGCATTACATTGTCCGGGCCGGCTGAAAGAGGCAGACGAACCCAAGCAGACGCTTATGCTCTCGAATTTGGACCATAAGATGCACCCTCACTTTCCCCCCACTTTTGGGTGGGGGGGGGGGGGGCGAGTACATCTTATGGTCTGAAATATACAGTAAATACGTTTTTCAATAAAAAATATGGTGAATAGTTAAATGGATAAAACATTTTAATTGTGTCAATTCATGGTTAATATATACATATTGAATTCATATTAGTCAAATGCCTAAAATGGACTGAATATTTGTGTCCAGAGATGCCATAGGTGGTGATTGATGCGACCGCTGGCTGCCCCTTCTGAAACAGATCCCTTAACCTCCTGGGCATTTAGCCAAAGTTAACTGCGCGTGAGTTTATACTAAAAAAAACACACACATTGGGCATACTCACCTGTCCAGTGTAAGCCCATTGTGGTCCTCTATATTTGCCCACCTGCTGACCTCTCCTGATCCACCCCAAAGCCTGAGGATGTACGGCACCATTGACCTCCATGTAAAGAAGGTGGCATCGCTTTTTTACAGCACATACCCGGAGTCCTCATTGATCATGATCTGAACGGGGACCATAGGAGGGCACAATCTGTGGATTTTATTGTATTTAGCCAAGGGAAATTTTAAGAAGGCAATACAAACGAACCGCCCAGGAGGTTAACATGGAAAATGTACAAAAGGTGAAGTCAAAACAAAAAAGGAGGGCACCAATATTTTGGATTGTTCAATCTAATAAGATATCTCCAGGACATTGTTTTGATGCAGGCAGATCACCTAGAGGTTTAGCTGTTCTGTACCGCTGTATATCTGAATTGGTACTATATTTGTGTTTCTGCCCACAAAGTCCGCGCATGTCTGATCTCTACTGCACATTAGTGAGGATCGTTTCTCACAAGTGTCTGGTTTTCCCCCGTTACAGGTTCCCTGCTGGGTGTGCATCCTCCCAACCGCTCATCAAGTGCGTCCAGTGTGGGCAGCCGAGGAAGGTAAGAAATTTACTGCAGAATGATTGGAAGTGATTCCCTATTATTGGCTAGCTATAGTAATTAATGGAGCAATTTCAGGATGTCTTGTACCATGTCAGCCATGATTAATGTAGAAGAGATCTAATGCTATACTACTGATGAAGGGGGTGGTCTATTTCTGACCCTAAACCAATGCTTTCCAAACTGGGGTGGCAGGACCCCCAGAAACATAAACACGGCTAGTGTGCAATGACCCTTAATCTAAAATTGTGTAGTTTGAACGGGGGATACTCGATAATGTTCCTATCTAGAGAAGGGGGGGAGGGTCCTGCAGGAATAGTTTGGAAACCACTGGTATAAACACAGAGATGTCTCTGCCTATCATTGCTCTCTAATCTTTGTTCTCCTATCAATGAGTACCCAATGCTCCCCTACAATGACCCCATAGTACCCACATAATAACACACTTCTACCATTTACTCTCTTTCTCTACAGCATAGACTGGATTATCTTGTACTTAATAAAAATGATTAAATCCATTTCAGTTCTGGATCTTGCAGCAAGCCAAGCGGAGGGGCTGACTCCACCCACAAAGTTCCTATTGTCCGACTTGAACCAATCCGAATCAAACCAGAGGGCAATGCCGACAGCGACTCCTTTGAATACCCGGTTGTGGTAGTTAAGCAAGGCAATCCGCGGCAACGGCCCAGAAATGTAAGTGCTTCTCCAGTAGGTAGATCTATATTGAGTGGATATGGTTTTTATGTTGTGTAGTGACGGCTACTGAAAGGAGCTGCCCTGTTCAACTACCGAGAAGTAGTACCCTTTGTAATATCCTGAAGCCCCTTAGGGTACATAATAGGGAGTGGCAGGTAGGCATCACAAAATGGAAGAATCTGTGTCCCCAGTGCTTGTCATGTAGCAGCAAGTGGGGCTCTGGGATTCCTTTTAGATGTTACAATAAAGAATGAGGTTCCCAAACAGTATACACACCAATCACACAGACATGTGTTATATATACACACACCAATCATACAGAGACATGTGTTATATATACACACACCAATCATAGAGACATGTATTGTATACTGTATACACACACCAATCATACAGACATGTGTTATATATACACACACCAATCAAACAGAGACATGTATCATATATACACACACCAATCACAGACATTGTTTGATTGGTGTGTGTATATATAACACATGTCTGTGATTGGTGCGTGTATATATGATACATGTCTCTGTTTGATTGGTGTGTGTATATATAACACGAGACATGGATACTGTATACATGGATGTATACTGTATACACACACACAAGTCATACAGAGGCATATCATATACATATATCCTATACACAATCCAGTGGTACAGAGACCGCAATACTTCATATAGAGACACATAAACTACACTCAGTCATGAATCATTCACATAGACAGATACACACACATTACATGCACTCTGCCTACTTGTACAATCCTCTCAATGTTTTGCAGATTTCACACATGTTCTTGTCTATATAATAATTTGGTGCATCTCCCCCCCCCCCCCCCCCCCCCCCCCCCCCCCCCCCCCCCTTTAGCCTGAATACTCAGGAAGCAGCATCTTGACATCCAT
This sequence comes from Ptychadena robeensis, assembly GCA_036250615.1. Taxonomy (NCBI): domain Eukaryota; kingdom Metazoa; phylum Chordata; class Amphibia; order Anura; family Ptychadenidae; genus Ptychadena; species Ptychadena robeensis. The sequence goes on from CM070034.1 coordinate 157,395,529, forward strand.
GCTGCTTGATCGGAACGCCAACCGCACTACCAAACCTGACTTTGCTCCGAGGAGGGACACTCCGGATAGTACTGGTGACCGCCATGTGAAATTATACCAACGAGCCAATGACTGGGGCTCTCAGGATCAGGTGACGGAGAGTGGCGGGAAGGAGGATGACCCTAATGAAGATTGGTGCGCGGTGTGTCAGAACGGAGGCGAGCTGCTGTGCTGCGAAAAGTGTCCCAAAGTTTTCCACCTCTCCTGCCACGTGCCAACACTAATGAACTCTCCCAGGTAAGGAGCAGCCTGGGGCGGTGAGGGACAATGGGGACGTCTGGTACTCTGTCCAATCACATCACTGGTTCTTATGTAATGAACTAGCAGAAGCTTCAGGTTCGTTAGGTTACATTACTAGCGTTTGACACCCAGTTCGTTCTCTGATTGGGTTTGCCTGAAATGCTGAAGGAGCGGGCATCGGAGGAACCCGATATACCCCCGGAAAGCTACAGTGATTCGCTATATCAATAAGTTTTCCAGTTTTTGTACCTCAGCTTATTTTCGGATCGGTTTATACTAGAGTATATGCGGTATGCTGTTATTTTTCCCCAAAATAGAATGTTTCCTTTGTTCTCCCCCATAGCGGTGAATGGATCTGCACCTTTTGCCGAGATCTCTCCAAACCTGAAGTGGAATACGACTGCGACGACCCAGCCCTAGCGGAGAAGCGGAAGCTGGGCGGCGCCACCTTAATGTCGCCAATAGACCAGAGGGTAGGTTTGCCTGATTTTCTTGGTCATGGCGGGTTGCTGGAGTTTCCTGGTGCTGTGTGTCGGAAGTGGGGCTTCCTTGGGTTCCTGGTCCTCATGTGGTGAGGAGGGAGGCATTGCTGTCTTAGGGAGGCAGCAGAGTCTGCTTGTGCTGCAGCCATGGATCCCGGGGCGAGGGACCTTTTTGTACTGGAATCCTTTATTGTACAGCTTTGCCTTTGTATGTTGGTGCTTATTAATACTGATACTAATCTGCCAAATCTGCTGCTTTTTCAGAAGTGTGAAAGAATTCTCCTATACCTCTTCTGTAACGAGATGAGTCTGGCCTTCCAAGAACCGGTTCCCCTCACTGTAAGTGCAATCTTTTATTTCTTCCTCCTCCATTTGATGTATAGGTTCTGATCACAGTATTGTCTGCTTTCCTGACCAGTACCGTCCTTCCCCAAGAGCAAGACCTAGTTACTTCCCCCCCCCCCCCCCCCCCCCCCCCCCCCCATGTGCTTTTAATATAAGCCCTCTCCTAAAGTAAGACCAAGCTGCATTTCCCCCCTGTGCTTCTAATACAAGCCCTTTGCTAAAGTTAGATCTAACCATATTTACCCTGGAATATAAGCCCTCTCCTGTAAACCAAAGTTACCCAGAAAGAGAGAGAGCTGCTGTATTTAGGAAAGACAGGACAGGTGGTGTACTGTTACCCTGTTATGTCTTCTAATCCTTCGCAACCACCCAAGCCAACTGTCAGCAGCACAGAAAGCTGCTGCAGGTCCCTGTGTTTTGCTGCACAGTGTGCAGCTGCCGGGTGAATGCCGGCGCCAGTAAATGCAGTATGTCTCTGATTGGTGGGCACAGGAGGGGAGATGATGATTTCAGCCCAGGCTCCACTGGTGAAATGTAAACCGGCAGCAGCGCCATCTTGTGAACGCTCTGGTTTCTTTTTTTTCTAGAGATGGAATTTCATGTTGAATATTCCACTGCAAGTAAGTAACCCACTGTTCCTCTTACAGAAATCTGGATCTCAGTGGAGTGGGGGGGGGTTACACTTTTTGTACCTCTTTTGGCACAGAAAACCAGACTGAATTGGCCAGCCAGGTTGATGCTTGTGGTTTCGGTACTTCTGTGTGTCCTTTTTTTTTTTAATGCGTTTTTTTTTTCTTATTCTTCCAGGTGCCTGACTATTATAAAATTATAAAACGGCCGATGGACTTGTCTCACATAAAGAGAAAACTTCAGCTGAACGGCTCTCCTCACTACTCGAGTCCCGAGGAGTTTGTCAGCGATGTCCGTCTGATATTCAGCAACTGCTCAGAATTCAATGAGGTGAGATGGAGGATCCTCACGTAGCTTCCCCACAGGCCACCGAGATTTGGGAATTTCAACCGTATTAGGCAACAGAGTTCAGTGGGGTGTTACTCGGTGCTGACGTTTTTGTTCTTAACCTCCCTAGGGGTTAAGACAAACCCTCTGGGCATGCAAAAAGTGCGCTGAACGAACTGGGTTCATCTGCCACTGAAAGGGTTCCTGCATCGTTGGCTCACCTGATCCGGCGTCTGCTTCAGTCCACTTCACATTCGGCGTCGGCTTCACAATCCAATCACTCTGATCAGTTTGTAAATAGAGAACTGTGGTCAGAACGATTCAAGTTTGGAAAATTGCTGTTTCTTCTGAGATCAGAGCAGTCCCCACTTCAAACCCTAAGATTTCTGCTTAGAAAGCAGTTTTCAGTTTGAATAAAAGTTAAAAACACTGTGAAATAAAGCCCCCCCCCCCCCTCTGTCATTTAACTCCCCTAGTGTGATGGTCCTGATGACATCACACTGGGTGTGGGGGTGCCAAATTCAAGAGACTTGTACTGGATACAGTGATAACTGTATCCAATACAATTCACAGTAAATAGAAAATGCACTAAACACTGTGCAATTGAATTAAATCTAAATGCATATTGTTTTGAAAAGCTTCTTTATAATACATCTCTCATACTAAAGATGTATTTTAGAGATTTCATCAACTGATTAGTTTTATAAATTATTATTATTTTTTAAAACATGATTGTGTGTTTCAAACATTATATTCCGGATGTCTACTAGACCCTTGTACGGACAGATTTTGGGAAGTTACAGGCCTACAACATAGAAAAAAATTCTGTTCAAGTCTATGGTGCGCTTTTGGTACAGAAATCTGCACCTCAGCAGTGCACTAGGGAGGTTAATTTGCATTATAGTGTATAGTCAGTCTAACTGTGACTTCTCAGAGGCTGTTTAACCTTGTCCTCCATAGTAAAGTTCTGTATGGTGGGCCGCATAGTACGCTGGAGGCAGAATTATCAGATATGTGTTCAGCTTTATAAAACCTAAACGTGACCCTTATTTGTTTTAGTAAAAGTTGGATTTGATGCTTATAACTTTCTAGGTAAAATCCTGTTCTGTTTTTTTTGTTAAGTGAATGAATAAAACCCCAACAAGTTTTTTAAAGCGTGGTCTGTTTCCCTTACAGCCTGACTCTGAAGTGGCAAGCGCAGGCATCAAGCTTGAGGAGTACTTTGAGCAGCTGCTCAACAAAATCTATCAGGACAAGAAGTTCCCCAAATTCATGCAGATGGAACCCAGCGTGGAGGAAGAGGACGAGGACTCCGAAGACGAGTTCATTCAGCCGCGGAAAAAAAGAAAGTTGGACGACCGGATGTTTTTCAGATGAACTTCTTTACAGGAAGCCGTGTACGAGACGATACCTTTAGCTGTTATTAGAACTATTTGTGGACTGGCTGTGAGCCTGTGACTTCACGTCCCTCCAGGACCTGGCTTGAGCACGCCACGTTGTGTTGGCGATTGTCTGTGACTGTTGCTAATGTCTGGAGGGATCAGAATCCTCATGTTTAACGAGTGTGGACACACGCACACCCCCGAGACTGTATGCGGCCGCTTTAATTTACTGACCGACTAATTCTAGAAATATGATTTGTCCTTTGTGTTCTGAAGATGCAGCCGATCCGTTGACTGCTGGAAGAAAGAAATGGAGCTCCGGAGTTGCTCTTGTTTTGCTTGATGTCTCCTGAGTGGAGTTTGGCTCTTGGCCTCGCACTGACGCAGCATCGTTATACCAGTATGAGCTTTTCTTTAATTTACCGGCTAAAGCCAATTATAGACCAAACAAATAAAAAAAAACACAAAATTGGGTATTTGACCAAAGATTTGTCGAATCATATAGTAGACCATATACTGTATTTTTCGGGCAATAAGACACACTGCCAGCTGGCATCTCTCCCATCTATCTCTGCCTCTGTGAATGCTGCACTTGTGCTGCAGCTTTCACACACACATCTGCACGCAGCTTTCCCCGCGGCACTTCCTCTTCCCTGAAAGGTGAAATGCTACTAGTGACATCTTGTGCCTGAAATTAATATTGCAGGGATTTTTTTTTCCTAAATGATTTGGACACTTCAATTTTTCTTTTCCTGCTCTAAAAATAGGGAGCGTCTTATGATCCAAAAATACAGTATGTCAGGATAGCATCAAAATTTGCAGCTCTCCCTGGAGGTTATATAGTTTTTCTTGCCCCAACATATGACATAGGGGGCGTTAGCCAGGGTACACAAATGCCAAGTGGGCATCACTGAAGGGTGCCACGGGCTGCTGCATGTATGTCCCTGGCATTATCAATGAGACACGAGCCGCAAAGGCCTTGCTAGGAGGATATGGAGGTGGCGTCCTTTGTTTAGGGCGCATCTCTGGCATGACAGTTGATGCCGAGGATATGTTCCTGATCTTCTGGAGAGCAGGAAATCATGTTGGATTTATTTGTAATTTGCTGCAATTGCCCCTGGCGCCCAAAAGGTTAACCTCCCAATCATTAAAAATGTTTGCATCTGATTGCAGTAGAGGAAATGCAAAGTGATTACCGTGTAATTGTTTTGTGTTTCCCGCCCAATCTAGCCCCTGTACGCGTCCCCAATGTCATTGCTGGAGACTCGGGGAAACATTTACGTATATGCTAATGGAAAGGGCTTCTCCCCGGCATCATGAATTAGATCAGTGAGGTGGAACTGGTCAGACACTGCAGAGCGGTGGGGGCTCAACTGAAGATGAGCTATTCCCAAATAGTGCTCGGGGCTAGCAATTTACGTTATTACAATTTACCCCCCAGCAAAACTTGAGAATACCACCATGGGGGGAGGATATAGTTTATTTTCATAGAAATGTAGGCGGTAAACTTTCCACAGGAAGAACCACACATGCAGAGGTCCTGAAATCCAGCTTCTGGGGTAACGGGTCTCTCCCACACGTGGAACACACAATGGAATCCAAGCCCTGACCGAAGCTTCCTGGCCACATTATCAGTTCTTGGCCGTTTCTTTCACGTTAAAGGGAAGTCCACAAAGGAGGAAATGATCTCTGGGCACTTCCTGTTTCCATGTGCGGTACTTCCTGTGGACATTGCATGCAATACTTCATTGGAATAAATGACACTTTTGATGTATTAGGTGTGTAAGAGCGGTTGCCCCCCATATTATGGTACAGTATTAAACCGTTGGAGCGCTGACGTTGCCCCCCTTGTTGTTCCCAGTGTCTGGTCCATTTTATTTCCAGTTCTCACAGGGGGCAGAAGTTTGAGAAGTAACTTCTGGACAGAGAAACGCTGAATAGATTTAAGTTTTTCATTTTTTTTCTGTAAAGACTATCGCTGGTTCTGCTCACTTTAGATTTGTTTTTTGCTGTGTGTTTTTATAATACAAGGATTGGCTGAACCCCGATCACACGTCCGGGAACGCAGAGGAATGACGGACGCACTCTAGACAGACGCTCTGCTCCATTCGGAATAGGTTGCTATTTTTCTAATCGTATTTCTTCCATTCTATAACTCGATGCAAGTGTTTAAACTTGTCTCCTATGTCATAAGCTGAGTGTGTGAGGCCCTGGGTCCGCACACTGTAAAAGACAAAAAACTCCAAAGCTTCTCCTCGAGGAGATAAAATAAGTGTTATTTTGGGTCCAGAATTTAGTTCTAAAAAAATAACACCTTTGCCTCTCACTGTAGAATTCATGCTAACTTATTTTTCCCCTTCGAAATAAAACAAAAAGGAAAAATCTCCTGTGTCTTCTGTGTTAGGAATGCATTCCGTAGTTTTGGATGTGGACCGATGTGATGGCATTTCTCCGGGATGAGGTGTGAGTCCACTCACAGTGGTTCTGATATATGAAGACTTTATGGACCATTGAGCTTTGTCTGCTTTTTGTTTTCTCTCCCTTTTAATTAGAGTCTAAATTTGTCCTATCGTGTTTAAATGTACTAACTGTTCACTGACTCGCTACCTGTCAAATGTAAAAAAGTTTTCCTTGTTTGGGACTTTAGAAGGGACCAGATAGGAAGCTATTTGCTTGGTACAAAGTATCTCCATAGTCGTAGGCTGGGTCTACACTATGCCGCCCCAGCAACCATGGGGGACGTTATGGGCACGTCTGTGTGTGCCCATAGTGCCCGCCCGCTGTTTAGGGCACGTCCTATACTTCACTATTGGCAAACCACGCCCACAGAAACACATTGCGTGCGGCCACACACGTGGCTCCCGCTGCTGCACCATATAAACAGTATAACCTGGCAGGTCATTCCCCATAGGAATTCAGAGGGTGGCTGCACTGCATGGTTTTCCCGGCAGTCTACTCGTCTGTAGTGTAGACGCCACCATAGCTACGTTTTATTAGGCAGAATAGAGACGTTTCCTAGTGTAGACCTTGTTTAAAAACAAAAAACATATCGTTCATTAATAAGATGTTATACGTGTCATAAACCAGATGCTACAAATATGTTGACGCGTTACCCCCAAAGTGGGCTTAAGACATAATTGTGGATTAAAATTTGTTGGTATCCTATGAACACGGCCTTTCTTTTGTCAGTGGACTGGGCAAAGGTCCAACATGGTGTCCCCATTCAGGGCAGACGCATGCTGTGGTTTAGTGATGCCTGAAACATCTTGATGCAGGACCATAGTGCAAACTGAGTTTGAGAACAATATTAACAAATGCATTATGCTGGGCGTCTGCCAACACATTACCCATTGAAAGTACAAATAGACCCAACTGCTATAAAGTACATACCCTACTTCCTCATGTTTTATTTCCTGATGCCAGCATCTGAAGTACTGGCGAAGCAAAGCCACTTTCTCCTCTCATCACTGTAACCGACAGACCCTCCAACTCCTACAGAGCCTCTGTCTCTTCTGACCGAGAACTCCATGGGGGGGGGGGCAGTGATTTCTCCCAAGTTTTGCAGATGTGACGCTTAGGTCACAATCCTGTGGGACCGGGCAGGTGTGACAGTTGGAGGGGCGATCTCTTAAAAATCGTCCCTCCTGCTGTCCAAAAAATGTTTCTTTTTTCTTCAGTAGTGAATCTCCGCAGTATCGGCTGCAGTGACCTATGAGGTGGGAGATCCACTTTAAGCATAAACATAGAAGCAGTGATTTGGGGGTATTGGATATGATTGCAATCTCAACTGGAGATTTTGCTACCAGGTTCAGGACCATGTAGTCGGCCTCTACTGTCCCTCTGTATGTGTCCACCCTGAAGAGGGATACCGGGTTAGGCCTTTGCCCTGCACACTGATAAAGTGTGACCCTGGCTTTTAAGGTATCGCCACAATGTCCTGAGGAAGCCCA
>CM070034.1:157562007-157581858 GCA_036250615.1 Ptychadena robeensis
AAAAAGAAATATGGAAGAGAGGGGAACCCCTCACCCTTAACCCCCAACCCACAATGCTTGTAACCCTCACCCCCAGAACCCCAACCTTACCCAACCTTAACCCCCCGCAATGGCCTGTACCCTCACCCCCAAACCCCGCCCTTAACCTCACAAACCCCTCAATGGCTGCCTTTAGCCCTCACCCCCAGAACCTATCTAACCCCAAAACCCACAATGGCTTGTAACCCTCACCCCCCAGAACCCCTCACCTTATCTCCAAACCCCTCATGTCCTGTTAACCCTTACCCCCCAGAGACCCTCATCTACCCCCCCAAAACCCCTCAATGGCCTTTACCCCACACACCCAGAACGACCCCATAACGCCTTACCTAACCCCAATACCCCTCAATGGCCCTGTACCCTCACCCCCATAACCCCTCATACTTAACCCCCAAACCCCTCCATAGCCTTTAACCCCCTCACCCCCAGACCCCTCACCTTATACCCCCAAAACCCCTCAATGGCCTGTAACCCTCACCCTCGGACCATGACCTTAACCCCAAACCCTTCAATGGCCTGTCAACCCTCCCCACTCCCCAAGAAACCCCCCAGAACCCCCCACCCTTAACCCCCAAAACCCCTCAAATGGCCTAACTCTCCACCCCCAGAACTCCTCAACTTAACAACCCCCAAAACGCCCCTCAATGGCCTCTAACCCTCACCCCCAGAACCCTCACTTTAACCCCCAAAACCCCTCATGGCCGTAACTCTCACGCCTCAGACCATCAACTTTAAACCCCAAAACCTTCAATGGCCCGTACAACTCACCCCCATACCCCCCCACCTTACCCCAAATGCCCCTCAATGGCCTGTAACCCCCACCCCCAGACTCCTCACCTTAACCTCAAAACTCCCTCAATGGCCTGTAGCACACCAGCAAACCCTCAATGACCTGGTAGCCCTCACCCCAGAACCCCTCAACTAACAACGCCAAAACCCCCTCAATGGTTTGTAACCCGCACCCCATAACCCCTGACCTAACCTCCTTACCTGGCGGAATTCTCATCCTAATCCCCCAAACCCCTTTAAAAGGACCATACCTTCACCCCTGACCCCTGACCTCACCCTCCTAACCTGCAGAATGTCTCATCCTAACCCCCAGAACGCCCTCAATGTCCGTACCACCCCTCATCCCAGAACACACTTCCCTGACCCCTAACCTCAGAATCCCTCCCTCTCCTTACCCCCAGAACCGCCTAAAGGACATACCCTCACACCCTGAATCCCTCAACCTAACCCTCCTTACCTGCAAATCCCGTTATCTATCCTATAACCCCCAAACAGACCTCCAACGGCCCTTACCCCTCACCCCCAGAACACCTCACTGGCCCTCCTAAAACTGCCTATCCTCATCCTAACCCCTAGAACCCCTCACCCACCTCCACAAGTTCCCTCTGCCTGTCAATATAACAGTGGCCAGCGTAGATCACTCCGACCTCCGCCCCCCATCCATCAACCATCCCAACCCCCCTCAAACCCCCCACCCCAGATACCCCAGACAAAATAAAAAATCCACAGCAATTCCCCACTTGTTTTACATACCAGGTGGAGTCAGAGAAACCACGGAGCAGAGGGGACAGGCAGCGGTGGAGTACCTCCAAATTCATTTTTCTTGACACTATTGCTCCTCCCCTGTAGCAGCGTCCTGATACCCATTCAGTGATCGATAAGCACGGTGTGCTGGACATGGGGGCCATACAAACTTCCCTAGAGGGCTGTTTTATAGTTTTAGGACCCCTGTACTACATTATATAGCCTATTGGTGGACAAAAAGGGGGCGGAGTGAATGTTGACTTACAGGAAAAGTCAAGATTTGCATGTTTTGACTGAGAGTTAGCCTATATATTCCTACAATCCTATGATTTCATGGTGCATTGTGGTCTATAGCAAGTAAGAAGGTTAAATGATTAAGATACAATGTCTTAGTGATGGGGGATTTATTTGTGTGCAATTGGTCATAATAATTAAATGGCAAAATTTGTGTTAAAAAAATATTGCAAAGCTTTTGCCTAAAATTCGCAGTAAATTTGACAATTTGTGATCTCCAGTTATTCATTTTATTGCGAAAATTCGCACTTGAACAATGTGTGTTGTCACAGTGACATCTAGTGGCAGAATGAGAACTAGCAGCTGCAGTGTAATCACCACATGAGACAACACTCATAGAAGTAATTCATTGCAAAAATCGGCACTTGTACATGTGAATATTGCAATATAACGCAATGCATGGTACTTTCCCCAAATTTAGAATATTCAAGATTACGAAGGTATAGCGATATATTCCAGATTGAGGTGAGACCTGTGTGAAGGCCATTCAGGTTCCTCTACACCAAAATAGTCAAACCCTTAGGAGCTTCCCCCAAACTCTTACCACAAGGCTTGAAGGCCACTTTAATCTTTTGTCTAGAGTTCCCCTCCACCTAAACTCAACTCTTGGGAGGTGGTTCACCTACTTCTGGCCAAGCAGTGACGCTTCCGCTGAGTTTACATAAAAACAGTAACCACAACACCATCTGGACAAACAGGAATGACTGGGCTGTCCTCTCTGCTACGTGGAACTCTGGATGTTTCTAGATGATGATTTCAAATCTTTAACTTTAGTTAATTTTTAACTGTTGTAAATCAATACATGTGATAGGAACGCAACCTAACCAGAGTCATTATATGACCATGACGGGAGACAAAATGGCCGACCAAATGTCCTTCATCGTTAGGTGTGCGCCATATATATATGTATATACCATATATCTGGGAGGATAATCACCTGGACGTATTTACGGACCTATTACAGCGTTTCCCTGAAACTAAGACCTACCCAAAAAGTGAGACCTAGCCCCATTTTTCCCTGTGCATCTAATATAAGCTCTCCTCAGAAAAAGTTTTCCCCGTATTTAGAGAAGACAGGATATGAGACGCCCCCTCTGCGTGCCTGCCCATTGTATGTGCCCAAACACAGGGGCTTGTAGACACTTTCTGGGCTGCTGACAGTTGGCAGCAGCCCAGAAATTGCCTACAAGCCCCTGTGTTAGGGTACACACATAGTGCAGTGCTGGGTGAATGCTGTCTCCAGTAAAATAATAAGTAAAAAAAATTCTGAAGCCCAAACTAAGCTCGGAAAACCTAAAAGAAAAAAAAACTTAGACAGTGACATATATTCCATCAAACATAGTTAAAATAGAACCTACCCAAAAATAAGCCCTAGTGAATGTTTTGCACTTAAAATCATTATAATATCTGATTGACCATGGACTTTATTAAAACCACGGACTTTATGTTTTGAACACTTTGTTTACAAATGATTTATTAATTACTCTGATGCCTTAAAAATCCCTTTACCCATCCTTACCATTATCGTTCAAACGGGAACGTCCACTTGCACACATGTGCGCACAGAGGCTGTGCATTCATGTATGTTTTTCTTGTATCTTTCTAGTTGGGATGATGGCACGCTATCTGCCTAAAGCCTGCCATAGACACCTCGATCTATGGCAGACCTTTAGCAGACTGATTAGAGCGTGGTGACGTCACCACGCTGTAATCAGTCTGCTACATGTCGGACAGCAATCCTGTGTCTTCCACTGACACACAGGACTGCCGTCCGACTAGCCAATTAACAGGGAGGGGGAGGAGACTCCCCCTACCTGTTTACAAGCTGCAGCTGTTCTGCCTCGCAGTTGTAGAGAAAAAAAACCGGCAGGACGGATCCGTGTGCGACCCGACTTGCCGCCTTTTTTTCTACATAATTCAAGGTGGGCTCCCACATAGTCTGCTACAACTATGGCCGGGAGTCTGCCCGTCTATGGGGGGCTTGAGTGAGATCATTCCCCAGCCTACATTATAATATCGTGTCTTATTCTCTGGAAACGCGGTACTAATGTAAAGTTTTAGTGATGGAGACTTAATAAGCAAATACAAGGAGCTATAGATTTATTGAGAAATAATGAAATGTCTTCCGTTGTAGATGTAAAGCCACACTGATCATTACGTGGTTCCAAAATGTGTTTTTTCTCTCACTTTGTTAGTGCTTAGACCTGGGAAATCAAGGAGTCGGCCAGCGTCCCGGGGAGATGGTGATGATGATTGTGATGACATGTCTACTGATGGTGGCACTCATGGTACATGTTCAGGAAAAAGCGATGGCTACACAACCTGGCAAATCCCAACTCTTGGTCAGACATTTCAGCTAAGTCCTTCAGTAGAGGAACTGTCCAAGGTGCCACCAACATCTTCAACTACTTCTACAGTGGCTGTACGTAAATCTGAGACAAAATCTGAAGCCTCAAACATGGTAGAGAATTTGCCTAAAAAAAGTCCACCTATCCCTGACCAAAAACTGGTTACGGAACTTCATAAGATGGAAAGTCCTTTATCAACATCTAAACCATCGTTGTACATTACAAGAGACATGTTATATACTGTTTCACCGAAACAACCTAGTGGACCTTCAAGTCCTCCGGCAGCAGACTCTGACCAAAAGCTGGTTAAGGAAGTCAGTAAGATGGAGAGTTCTTCATCCAAGTGCAACTGGCAGCACGTGACCACCAATCACCATGGCATTCCCTCCACCATGTATTACAGATGATACAGTGGCCACTGGCAGCCCTGACCCATCACACTGCATCACGTCTGCAATGTTTACAGATAATACAGTGCCACTGGAACCTAGCCACATCACACTGAGTCACTCATGTATTGAAGATGATACAGTGCAGCTGGAAGCCCTGACCCACCATCAAACTGCAATCACTCAGACATTTTTTTGTTTTTTTTTTTTTTTTTTACAGATAATTACAATTGCCCAACTGGAAACCTGACCACATAACACTGAGCACCCACCGTGTATTACAGATGTACAGTGCCACTCTCCGCCCTGAACCTCACCATCACACTGCATCCACTCTACCGTGTATTACAGATGTACAGTGCCACTGGGCAGCCAGGACCACATCACACGCGATCACTACACATGTATTACAGATGAACAGTGCACTGGCAGCCCTGACCCCCATCACACTGCATCACTCCGCCCATGTATTACAGATGATACAGTGTCACCTTGCAGCCCTGACCCCATCACATTGCATCACTCCACCGTGTTTTGTTTTACAGATGATTACAGTTGCCACTGGCAGCCCTGACCCCCATCACGATGCAATCACCCCCACCATGTTTTACAGATGATGATACGTGCCAATGCGACAGCCTGACCCCCAATCACACTGCATATCACTCCACCATGTATTACAGATGAACAGGTCAATGGCAGCACTGACCACATCACACGCATCACTCCGCCCATGTATACCGATGATACAGTTGCCCACGGAGCCTGACTCCAATCAGGACTACATCACTCCACCATGTATTACAGATGATACAGTGCCACTGGGCAGCCCTGACCCCATCACACTGCACACTCCGCCATGTATTTACAGATGATACAGTTGCCACTAGCAGCCTGACCCCCATCACATGCATCACTCCGCCATTGTATACAGATGATACCAGTGCCTGCAAACCCTGACCCCATCACACTGATCACTCCGCTATGTATACAGATGATTACAGTGCCACGGGCAGCCCTGGACCCCCATCACCATGCATCACTCCCACCATGTATTACAGATGATACGTGCAACTGGCAGCCCTGACCCCCATCACACTGCATCACTCCACATGATTACAGATGATAAAGTGCCACTGGCAGCCCTGACCCCAATCACACTGCATCAATACGCCATGTATTACAGATGATACAGTGCCACTGGAGACCTGACCCATCACACTGCATCACTCCGCCATGTATTACAGATTGATACATTTGCACGGGCAGCCTGACACCATTTCCCCTTTCACACTGCATCACTATGCCATGTATTACAGATGTACAGTGCCACTGGGGCAGCCATGACCCCCATCACACTGCATCACTCCGCCATGTTTTTTTACAGAAGATACAGGCCACTAGAAGGCCCTGACCCCCATCACACTGCATCGCTCACCATGTTTTACAGAAGATACAGTGGCCACTGGCAGCCCTGGACCCCATCACCATGCATCACTCCACCAGTATTACAGATGATTACAGTGCCACTGAGCAGCCCTGACCACCATCACACTGCCTCACTCCGGCCATGTATTACAGGATAATACAATGACACTGGCGCCCGGACCCCCATCACCTGCATCACTCGCAATGTATTACAAGATGATACATTGCCACTGGCAGCCCTGAACCCCATCACCATGCATCACTCCCACCATGTATTAAGATGATACAGTGCCACTGCAGCCTGACCCCTCACAATCATCACTCCGCCATGTATTACAGATGATCCAGTGCCCATGAAAGCCATGACCCCCATAACACTGAATCACTCCACCATGGATTACAGAGATGAGACAGTGCCACTGCAGCCCTGACACCCATCACACTGCAATAACTCAGCCAGGTATTTACAGATGATACAGTGCCCACTGGCAGCCCGAACCCAATCACACTGCATCAATCTGCCATGTTTACAGATAATACAGTGCCACTGGCAGCCCTGACCCCCATCACACTGCACCATCCGCCATGTTTACAGATAATACCAGGAGCCACTGGCAGCCCTGATCCAATCACACGGAATCACTCAGCCAGTATTCAGAGATTTTTGATACAGTGCCACTGGCCGCCCTGACCCCCATCACACTGCATCACTCCACCATGTATTACAGTGATACAGGCCAATGGCGCCTGATCCCATCACATGATAACTCCACCATGTATAAGATGATACCAGTGCCACTGACCCCAGGACCCCATCACACGCATCACTCTGCCAGGTTTTACACCTGATACAGTGCCACTGGCAGCCCTGACACCCACTCACACTGAATCACTCAGCATGTATTACAGCTGATACAGTGCCACTGGCAGCCCTGACCCCATCACCAATGAATAACTCCGCCATGTATTTTACAGATGATACCGTGGCACTGGCAGCCCTGAACCCATCACACGGATCACCCGCCATGTATTAAAAGGAGATGATACGTGCCAATGCAGCCCTGACCCCATCACACTGCATTCCTCCACCCATGTATTACGATGATTACAGCGCCACTGCCAGCCTGATCCCCATACATGCTCACTCAGCCAGTATACAAGACACCAGTGACAATGGCAGCCCTGACCCCATCACACTGCAAATCACTCCGACATGTAGTCAGTGATACATTGCAATGGCAAGCCATGACCCCATCACCATGGCATACACTCCACCATGTATTACAGAGATCACAGTGCCACTGAGCCTGACCCCCATTCACAACTGCATCACTCCACATGTATTACCGATGAGACAGTCCATGGCAGCCATGACCCCCATCACACCTGCATTCCTCCGTTCATGTATTACAGATGATTACAGTGCACTGGCAGCCCTGACCCCATCACCCCCCGCACTGCATCACTACGAAAGGTATTACAGATGATTACCAGTGCAACTGGCAGCCAGACCCCCCATCCAATGCATCACTCCGCCATGTATTACAGATGAACAGTGCCACGGGCAGCCATGACCACTCACACTGCATCAACTCAGCCATGTATTACAGGATGATACAGTCCACCTGGCAGCCCTGACCCAATCACAGCATCCCTCGCCATGTGTTACAGAGGATACAGTGCCACTGGCAGCCCTGACCCCCTCACACGCATCACCCGCCCTGTAGTACAGATGATTACAGTTGCCACTGGCAGCCCTGACCCCCATCACACTGCCTCATACGCAATGTATTAAGATGAATACCGTGGCCACTGGCAGCCTGACCCCCATCACACTTGCATCCATCCACCATGTATTACAGAATGATACAGCGCCACTGGCAGCCCTGATCCCCATTACACTGGCATCACTCGCCATGTATTACAGATGACACATTGCGACTGGCAGCCCTGACCCCCATAACACTGCATCACTCCGCAATGTATTCAGATGAAACATTTCGCCACGTGGCAGCCCGGACCCCAGCACCATGCATCACTCACAATGTATTACAGATGATGACAGTGCCACGGCAGCCCTGACCCCATCACATGCATAACTCCGCCAGTAGTGAACAGATGTGACCAGTGCAACTGGCAGCCCTGGACCCCATCACACGGCATCACTCCACCATCTATACGATTGATACAGCGCCACTGGCAGCCCTGATCCCCCATTACACTGCATCACTCCGCCAGGTAGTACAGAGAAAACGGCCACTGGCAGCCCTGACCCCATCCACTGCATCACTCGCATGTATTACAGATGATAACATTGCCACTGCCAGCCCGACCCCATCAACAGGCATCACTCAACATGTATTTACAAATGATACAGTGCCACTGGCCAGCCCTGACCCCCATCACACTGCATCACTCGCCCTGTAGTACAGATGATACAGTGCCAGGGCAGGCCTGACCCCATCACAACTGGCATCCATCCACCATGTATTTTACAGATGATACAGTTGCCACTGCAGCCAGGACCCCAATCACACTGCATCATCAGCCAGTATTAAGTTGATACATGTTGCCACAGGCAGACCTGACCCCCTCACACTGCATCCACTTATGCCATGTATTTACAGGATTGTGATACAGTGCCACTGGCAGCCATGATCCCCTAACACGCCATCACTCCGCCAGGTTTTACCAGATAATACAGTGCCACTGGCAGCCCATGACCCCCATCACACGCACCACTCCGCCATGTTTTACAGATACTACATGCCACTGGCAGGCCCGAACCACATCACACTGACCTCACTCCACCGTGTATACAGATGATACAGTGGCCACTCTCAGCCCTGACCTCCATAACAATGCATCACCTACAGTGATTTACAGATGATCAGTGCAATGGCAGCCTGACCCACATCACACTGACACCTACACATGTATTCAGAGGAGACAGTGCACTGGCAGCCCTGCCCCCATCACACTGCATCATCCACCATGTATTACGGATGATACGTGTCATTGCAGCCCGGACCCCACATAAACTTGCATCACTCCCCGTGTTTTAAGATGAGACAGTGACACTGGCAGACCTGACCCCCATCACACTGATCACTCTGCTATGTATTACAGATGATACAGTGCACTCTCAGCCATGACCCCCATCACACTGCATAACTCCGCCAGTATTACCAGATGATACAGTGCCACTGGCAGCCCTGACCCCCATCACCATGCATCACTCCGCCATGTACTTACAGATGATACAGTGCCACTGGCAGCCCTACCCCCAAGCACATGCATCAATTCACATGTATTACAGATGATACAGTGCCACTGGCAGCCTGACCCCATCAAAGCATTACTCGCATGTATTTACAGATGATAACAGTGCCAACTGGCAGCCTGACCCCCATAAACTGCATCAATCCGCCAGTATTAAGATGATACAGTGCCACGGGGCGCCCTGACCCAATCACACTGCATCACTCTGCATGTATACAGATGATACAGTGCCCACTGGCCGCCCTGACCCCCATCACACTGCATCAATCCGCCATGTTTTTTACAGAAGATACAAGTGCCACTGGCAGCCTGACCCCATCACACTGCAAGCTCACCATGTTTTACGAAGATACCGTGCCACTGGCAGCCCGGACCACCATCCCATGCTCACTCCACCATGTATTACAGATGATACGTGCCTGGCAGCCTGACCCCATCACAACTTGGCATCACTCCGCCATGTATACAGATAATACAATCAACTGGCAGCCAGACCCCCATCACATGCATCCACTCGACATGTATTACAGATGATACAGTGCCAATGGCAGCCGGACCCCATCAACCATGCATCACTCCACCATGTACTTACAGGATACAGTGCCCTGGCAGCCCTGACCCCAATCACAACTGATCACTATGCCATGGTATTGCAGAGATGATACAGTGCCACTGGCGCCATGAACCCCCATACATGCATCACATCCGCCAGTATTACAGATGATAAAGTGCCACTGGCAGCAATGACCCCCATCACCATGCATAAATCCACATGTATTACAGATGACGTGCCACGGAGCCACGGACCCCCATCACACTGCATCACTCTGCCAGTTTTCAGATAATACAGTGCCATGGAGCCTGAGCCACATAACACTGCCCGTCACTCCATGTATTGCAGGATGATACAGTGCCTGGCGCCCTGACCCCATCACCACGCATCACTTCCGCCATGTTTCAGATAATACAATGCACTGGCACCCTGACCCACATCAACAATTGCATCACTCCACCGGAATTACAGTGATTACAAGTGCCACTCTCACGCCACCCTGACTCCATCACATGCATCACTCTACGTGTTATTACAGCTGATACAGTGCCACTGGCAGCCCTGACCCACATCACACTGGCATTAATCCCGCGCCACCATGTATTACAGATGATACAGTGCCATGGCAGCCATGACCCCATCCACCACTGCATCCACTCGCCATGTATTATCAGATGATACAGTGTCACTTGAAGCCCTGACCCCATCACATTGCATCACTCACCGTGTTTTTACAGATGATACAGTGCCACTTTGCAGCCCTGACCCCATCAAAGTGAATTCCACCCCCACCATGTTTTTACAGATGATACAGATTGCCACGGCAGCCCGAACCCCATCACACTGCTCACTCACCATGTATTACAGATGATACAGTGTCACTGGCAGCAATGACCCCCCTTAACACTGGCATCACTCCGCATGGTATTACAGATGATACAGTGCCACTGGCAGCCCTGACTCCATTCAGTACTAATCACTCCACCATTGGATTACGCTGAGATGATGCACAGTGCCATGGCAGCCCGGAACCCCCATCACAACTGCATCACTCCGCCATGATTTACGAGCTACAGTTGCCACTAGCAGCCCGGACCCCCATCAACCTGCATCACTCAGCCATGTATACAGATGATACAGTGCCAACTGGCAACCCTGACCCCCATCACCCACGCATCACTCCGTTAGTATACCGAGGATCAGTGCCACTGCAGCCCTCGACCCCCATCACCATGCAATTCACTCCCCCATGTATTACAAGATGATACAGTGCCCACTGGAGCCCTGACCCCCATCACACTGCATCACTCGACCACTGTATACAGATGGATGATTACAGTGCCATGGCAGCCCTGACCCCATACACTGCATCAACTCGCCATGTAGTACAGATGATACAGTGCCAATGGCAGGCCCTGACCCCCATCACACGCATCACTCCGCCATGTATTACAGATTGATTACAGTGCCACGGGCGCCTGACCCCCTCAACTGCATCCACTCTGCCATGTATTTACAGATGATACAGTGCCACTGGAAGCCCTGGACCCCATACACGTGCATCAATCCGCATGTTTTACAGAAGATACAAGTGCAACTAGCAGCAGAACCCCCATCCACACTGCATCGTCACCCATGTTTACAGAAGCTACAGTGCCATGGCAGCCCTGACACCCATCACCATGCAATCACTCCACCATGTATTACAGAGCTTACAGTGCACTGGCAGCCCGACCCCCATCCACTGAGTCACTCCGCCATGTATTACAGATAATACAATGACCACTGGCAAAGCCCTGACCCCCATCACATGCAGCACTCCGCATGGATTACAGGATGAGACAGTGCCACTGGCAGCCATGACCTCCATCACCATGACATCACTCCCATGTCTTACAGATGATACAGTGCACTGGCAGCCATCTGACACCAATCACACTGCACACTCTGCCATGTATTGCAGATTGATACAGTGCCACTGGCAGCCCTGACCCCCCATCACACTGCACACTCCGCCCTGTATACAGGTGATTACAGTGCCCCTGGCAGCCCGACCCCATCCACATTGCATCACTCCACATGTATACAGATGATACAGGTGCCCACTGGCAGCCTGCCCCCAGCACACACTGCATCACTCTGCATGTTTACAGATAATACCAGTGCCCACTGGAAGCCTGAGCCACATCACACTTGCGTCACTCCATGTATTGCAGATGATACAGTTGCGCTGGGCAGCCCGGACCCCATCACACGGAATCACTCACGAAGGTTTTACAGTAATAACAATGCAACTGGCAGCCCTGACCCACATACACTGCATCACTCCACCGTGTATACCAGTGATACAGTGCCACTCTCAGCCCTGACCTCCTCCATCACACTGCATCACTCTACCGTGTATTACAGATGATACAGTTGCCTGGCAGCCCTGACCCACATCACACTGCATCACTCACCATGTATGCACAGATGATACAGGTTGCCACTGGCAGCCCTTGACCACCATCACACTGCATAACTCACGCATGTTTACAGTGATTACAGTGTGCCACTTGCGCCCTGACCCCCATCACAGATCAATCCACCGTGTTTTTTACAGATGCTCCCGTGCACTGGCCAGCCCTGACCCCCCATTCACAGTGAATGCACCCCACCATGTTTTACAGATGTACAGTGCCATGGCAGCCCGACACCCCATCACACTGCATCACTCCACCTGTATTACAGATGATACAGTGTCACTGGCAGCCATTGAACCACATCACACTGCATCACTCCGCCAGTATACAGGAGATTTTATAGTGCCAACTGGCAGCCCATGACTCCCCATCAGAACTACCATTCACTCCACCATGGTAGTACGCTGATACGTGCCACTGGCAGCCCTGACCCCCATCACATGCATAACATCCGCAATTATTACCACAAGGGGGTGATACAGTGCCACTAGCAGCCCTGACCCCAATCACACGGCATCAACTCCGTCAGTATTACAGTGATTACAGGGGCACACTGGCAAACCTGACCCCCATAACACTGCATCACTCCGCTATGTATTACAGATGATACAGTGCCACTGGCCGCCCTACCCCCATCAAACATGCATCACTCCCCATGTATTAAGAGATGATACAGTGCCACTGGCAGCCATGACCCCATCACACTGCTCACTCCACTCGATGTATTACAGATGATACAGTTGCCACTGGCAGCCCGACCCATCACACTGATAACCGCCATGTATTACAGATGATAACGTTGCCACTGGACCCGACCCCCCATCACATGCACACTCCACCATGCTACTTTAAGATGATACAGTCACTGGCAGCCCTGACCCCCATCACACTGCATTCACTTGCATGTATTACAGAGATGGATTAACAGTAGGCACTGGCAGCCTGACCCCCATCACACTGCATCACTACGCCATGTTTACAGAGTGATACAGTGACACTGGCAGCCCTGACCCACATCACACTGCATCACTCCACATGTATTACAGATGATACAGTCCAAATGCAGCCTGACCCCATCACACTGATTACTCCGCATGTAGTACAGATGATTACAGTGCCAATGGCAGCCCGGACCCCAATCACACTGCATCACTCCGCCAGTATTACAGATGATACAGTGCCCAATGGCAGCACTGACACCCATCACAGCATCAATCCGCCAGTATACAGATGATCCAGTTGCCACGGGAAGCCCTGACCCACTCACACTGATCAATCCGCATTGTCGGACAGATGACTAAAGTTGACCACTGCAGCCATGACCCCCATCACATGCATCCACCGCCATTGTTACAGCAGTACAGTGCCACTGGCAGACCTTCCCCATCACACTGCATCGCTCCACCATGTTTACAGGAAGATACAGTGCCAATGGCAGCCACTGACCCCAATAACCATGCACACTCACCATGTACTTACAGATGATACAGTAAGGCCACTGGAAGCCCTGACCCCCATCAACATTGCATCACTTCCCCCATGTATTACAGATGATACAGTGCCACTGGCAGCCTTGGCCCCCATCACACTGCACCACCTCCGCCAGGTGGTTTACAGTGAATACAATGCCCACTGGAGACTGACCCCATAATACTGCATCAACTCCGCCATGTATTACAGATGATACAGTGCCACTGGCAGCCCGACCTCCCATCACCCTGCATCACTCCGCCCTGTATTACAGAGTGATACAAGTGCCACATGGCGCCCTGAACCCCCATCACCATGCATCAATCCACCATGTATTACAGATGTACAGTGCCACTGGCCAGCCCTGCCCCCCAGCACACTGCATCACTCTGCCATGTTTTACAGATAAATTTAACAGTGCCACTGGCAGCCTGAGCACACAGCACACTGCGTCACTCCAGTATTGCGATGAGACAGATGCCGCTGGCAGCCCTGGACCCCCAACACACTGCGCCACTCCGCCAGGTTTTACACGATAATAACCAATGGCACTGGCAGCCCTGGACCCACATCAAACTGCATAACTCACCGTGCTATTACAGCTGATACGTCGACCACTCTCAGCCCTGACCCCCATTCACACTGCATCAATCGCCATGTATTACAGATGATACATGCACTGCAGCCCTGACCCCCATCACATGCCATTCAATCCCCATGTATTACAGATGATACCAATGCCCACTGGGCCAGGCCCGACCCACCATCATCACTGACATAACTCCGCCATGTATTACAGATATACAGTGCAACATGACCAGCCCTGACCCCATCCCACTGCATCACTCCCCCATGTATTAACAGTGATACAGTTGTCACTGGCGCCCTGACCCCATCACACTGCATCACTCCGCCATGTATTACAGATGCTACAGTGGCCACTGGCAGCCCTGACCACCCATCACACTGCATCCACTCCACCATGGTATTACAGATGATTATTACAATGCCAACTGGCAGGCCTGACCAACCATCAAACTGACATCACTCCGCATTGTATTTCAGGATTATACAGTGACCCCTGACAGCCATGACCCCCATCACACTGAATCACTCCACCCCATGTATTAAAGATGATTACAGTGTAACTTTCAGCCCTGACCCCCATCACACTGCATCCACTCGCCATGTATTACAGATGATACAGTGCACTGCAACCCTGACCCCCATCACACTGCAGCACTCATGATTTGGTGTATAAGCAAAGGATGGGAAAATGCCAGCAGCTACTGCAAAGTCAGAGAGTGGGGTGGGTGAAATCCACCATCTCCATAGGAAATAATTAACAAAAGTGTCACAGAAAAGACAGAGGCGGATGCCACCCAGTTGTTCACCAGCCGAGTCAGTGGGAATACCGCAGAAGAATACTTGAATACAACAAGAATAATCAGACCGGTTCACAGAGGCTGCCATGGACCGTTAGGGAGACCAGCGACAGGTAAGTGACTGGAGTATACGCCCTAGTGGGGGCTTTTCCAAGCACATATGTTTTGTTGAAAATGGTTTGATGAATAAGAAGCCAGGATTATTCTCGACATACAAGCCGTGGGATATTTCGGGACTTACTTCCTTTTAAATCTTCACTTTATCAAAGTCAGGATAGGAATTGGGGTTACACGCCAACTCCTTCTCCGTCCAGTCGTAATGAACGTTTCATATGCTCATTTCTGGAGAAGAAAAAGAAAAAAAATCAGATGGAATATTCGGCGATGAGAAAGAGATGATCGTTGGGGGGTCGAGTGTCATGATGAGCTGGTATAGCTAACAACAATTTTAGGGGCACCCATTTGTGCATTGCCCCCCCCCCAGGTTATATTGTATTATTTTAGTGCTTGAAGATTTGGTGACAGGGTCAATCTATATGGAACATAGGCCAAAAAGACTTAATTGGCAAGGGGTCCCTTGCTGTGGGAAACCCCATGGTGTTCACCCCAGGAGTGACCGATATGACGTGGTTGATGTATAATGGGTGTCAAATTGTGTGGCAAAAGTTGTACAGATACATATAATCAGTTGCGTTTTTCCCAATGGTCTCGGTACGATCCTGGGCGCCTTTCTTCACATGCATATCTGGCCTCGACACCGGTGACCCCCAATCCCCACGGTCTAGCAAGCATTTTAAATATTCAACGTTGGCAAAAAGGAAGAGGTGGAAGGCGCCCATGGAGGGTTAGGGGGGTACTATTGGAGGAGATTGAGTAGTCTTCACCCCCACCCCCCCCGCCCCCTGGTCACCACTCCCCTGGTGGAACACTTCAAACATAGGGGATATATATATACAGCAGGGTAACTGGCATAAGTGTGGCTTTGCTCCACCCTTGACCACTCTTAGAAACAAAACCCCCCCCTATGTTAAAGGGATCCAAGGATGACACAAATATGTGTTGCATTCCAATGTCTCCAAGGGGCCGTGGGGCAAGGACCCCAGAAGCTTAAGACCAAAACTATTACCTTACAAAGGGGCAGAGGGGATTGGAAGAGGGAGGCAAGCCAAAACACTGCCGCAGCTTTCCACTGACATTGTAGCTAAGTGCTCTTCAGAGAGCTTTGTCTCTTGGCAAAATTTTCGCATCATTAAAAAGTCCCTGCAAGGCCTTCAATGTTTTGCCTCCAGGTACTTGGCTATTGACTCTTTGATCCCTGGCTCAATAATTGGCACGTCCTTGGACCTCGCCAGCTACAACTTGCACGATGCGCTTGGAAGATCGCCACCTGGGGACTGTCTACAGCCAAACTATCAACTCCTTGTGTGCGGATGCTCTGGGTGTGCTTTAGAACTCTGGTCCTGGATTTGCCTTTGCCAACCCTGTGCAAGTTGTTCCAGTGGGTTTCCACTCCGTCAGCTACAAAACTTGCATGGGTGACCAATTGGGGACCGCAACCGGGGACCATCGCAGCCAAAGCTCATTACTCCTTGTGCTGAGGCAGCTTGGGTAATCCTTGAAGACTCTGTGCCCTGGATTTGCCACCTGTGCAAGTTGCTCGGTGCGTTACATACGTTTTTATCATCGGTGTCACCAGGCATGTCACCCCGGCTCTGGGTCAACCGCCATGAGAGACTGTTGAAAAAATGTGGTGTTATGCTCTTCTGGGAATTTAAATATTGTCACTAGGCGAGGCAAAGCACTGCACTGGGCTAATTGCACCACTGATCAGGACCTAATGTAGTAATTACTACATCCATTGTAAATATGAATACAACACAGTCGGCTCTGACTCTTAACTCAGCCCTCTGAGGGGCCCCAAACATTCACCTCCGGGTCAACACCGGCTTCATGGTACGCTCTGGTCTACGGAGGTTGTTATCACCTTGAAGTTGATGATGTAAGCTGGTTCAAGCTGAGAAATGGAAGGACCAGTGGGTCAAAAAGAAATTGTTTCTCCCTGTTTTGTGATTCAGTGGGAGGAACTTACGTTCTTGTGTCTAGGAAGAAAGGAGATCATCATGAGGTCATAGTGTACTAAGTAAACCTCAGACAGATCACAGAAGTTTACCGGCAATTTTGAGGACAATTCACAAGGGATTACAAAAAAAAGCTGCAATATTGGTGGGAACTAGAGGGTCCACTCCGTAGACCAAAAACTTTTCAAAAATTTTATATCCATATATATTGTAAGGGCCTAATATTCAGGTGGTACTGGATGGACCCCAAAAGGGAAACAGGTTCCACCAAAACATTTATCAAAATTACATCCAGTCAACCTGGAAAGAGTCAATTAAACTCCAGTTAAGCACTTCACTCTCACCGATTGGCCCATACTTGGTCCAGGTGCCAAATTCATCATTGCCAATACAAACCCAATCAGTGGTAGTAAGTATTCGGGAGGGGGGCCGGTGAAGAAGAGTGGGTGTGAGTCTGCGAACACCTATGGTGCCCACTGTCATGGTTGGAAATCAATGGAATGGTTGTATTATGCAACACACGGGGGGGGGGGGGGGGTTGTGATTGTCTGGACCGTCTTTGTATTTGTACTAGTGCTTTATAGGACCGAGGGGAAAGTTACCATTATATCTGACACATCAGCTTGTTGTCTAATCCTCGTGTTTGTGTCTCTGCCCCTCCACATGGGGAGATTTCCCCAGCAGATTGTATCTCTGCCCCTCCCAAATGGGGAGATTTCCTCCAGTCGTGTGTCTATGCTCTCCCCCATGGGAGATTTACTCCGTAGTTGTTGTCTCTGTCCCACAGAATGGGGAGATGGAGATTTTCCCCAGTAGGTCTGTGTCTTGCTCTCCCACAATGGGGGATTTCCCCCAGTAGTTCGTGTCTCTGCTCCTCTCACTAATGGGGGAAGATTTCCCCCCAGTGTCTGTGTCTTAAGTCCCCCACATGGGGAGATTTCCACAGTAGTCCTGGGTCTCAGGATACTCACCACAAGGGGGAGATTTAATCAGTAGATTGTGTCTCTGCCCTCCCACAATGGGAAGTTCCTCCAGTAGTTTGTCTCTGCTCTCCCACAATAGGGAGATTCCCCCAGTAGTCTGTTCTCAGTCCTCCCACAATGGTGAGATTTCCACAGTAGTGTGTCTCAGCCCCTCCCACAATGGGAGAGTTCACCCAGTAGGTCTGGGTTCTCAGCCCTCACACCAATGCCGAAATGTCCCCCATTTCCTACCTGTCCTTTCGGGATCCACTATAAGCCATTTCGATATTCTCCATATTAGAAGGTAGACCCATCCACTCCACTGAATTGCTGCAAGCGTACGGTAGGTTAATAATGCCTCCGGTGCCCCTACCTGTTCCAAGACAAAAATCTTATATTCAGTATGGAGCAAAAATCATTTTGAATGAGTTTTCCATGACAAGGGTGCGCTTACTTACCCCAAGCTTGCAGAACACCCAAATGTGGGGGAGGCAATTTCTGGGGGTTTCAACAATTCTAAAATAAAAGGAAAACCATTTGGTTGAATGTCATCATAACATAAGAGAGGTCTCTATCTCCGCGTCTACTATGCCGAGGAATTGTCTGTGCTAAGTTGCACCACTGTTGGCCTGAGCAGTTCATGAGTAGATGATGAGAGGCACTTCCATGCTGGTTGCAGGCAGAAGATGATCACATCAAGTTGGTAGATACATTCCAAAGAGTGGTGTCTAATGGACCAGAGCAACCTACACCTAAACACATGGCAGCCTTGGGGTCCCAAAACATCAGTGGACAACTCTAGAATGTTCTCTCCATAAGACCTTCAATGGGTAAACCTGGATAGAGCCTCTCTTACTGATTCACATAACAGCTGGACCATACTCTAGACATACCACCTACGGTCAATTCAGGCCAGCATTCCTGGCCATCAACACTTACCGTCATAGGTGACTTAAAGTAGGTTGGGGTTGAGGTTGCGGTTGAGGTTGAAGATGTGGTTGAGGTTGAGTTGCTGGTTGAGGTTGAGCTGCTGGGTGAGGTTGAGTTGCTGTTAAGACGCCACAGTTGCGGTATATCGGTAGAGCTTGGTACAGAAGATTTGGTGATCGTTCTACATGGCCACGGGTTGCTGGACGTAGTATCCGCTCTGATAGAAGCTGTAGGGAACTGGAGGGAGTTTGATGGTACTTAGAGATGAACCAAGCTTTTGGTCAGGGCCTGCTGCGGAGGACTAAAGGTCTACCAGTTGTTGGCAGTGGGAAGGAGCAGTAGTATATGAGATTCTCTAGTAGTGTAAATGATGGTTTGGATTCGTTGATGAAGAACTCTCATCTTACGACTCCTTAACCAGATTTGCTCAGAGTCTGCATGCCCGAGAACTTGGTGGTCCACTAGGTTGTTGCGGTGAGCAGGAGCGACTTGGTGGTGGTTTAGGCGGAGGAGTATATGAGATTTCTGTAGTAGTGTACAACAAATGGTTGGAGTGTCGATGAAGAGAACTCGTCCATCTTACTGACTTCTTTACCAGCTTTTGGTCAGAGCAGCTGCAGAGGACTTGAAGGTCCACTAGGGTGTTTCGGTGGAATGGAACGGGATATTTAACATGCTCTGTGTGTACAACGCTGGTT
>CM070034.1:157614334-157635273 GCA_036250615.1 Ptychadena robeensis
ACCGCTCCTGCCCAGGCAAAGCACGTCTCCTGCTGTGAAGGTTCACCAATCATCCACCATCTCTGCACAGTCCAAGCTGATGGGATCCCCAAATGCCTCCCATTCATCTGATGTCCCACCAGTGGCCCCCAAGCCGCCCCCCAGACATTCGCAAAGCGTCAATGCTCAAACTTCAACACCAGGAGCATGTGAGTGATAGTATATCGAGCTCATGTTTTCCTCTATCCTTAGACCTGTTCTGTTGTACTGTCATTGCCTCTGTGCCAGGTTCTCTGTTTCTGCCCATTTAGGGGCTTCTCTCTCACGGCCCAGACCAGGTCCATTTCTGTGTCCGTTCCTTCTGTCTTGTATATTCTTATCCTGATACTTTGTTTTCTGTCTGACTTCTGATCCCAATATATTTATAATAGGTTTTTGTCCCAAGTCAGTTGTCACTACCACTTTCAATGTGTAAGCTTTCATTTACGCCCACGTTCAGGGGTGCACATAGCTTTTTTAGGGAGCTCCTTAGAGGAGTACCAAGAGATGGTGTTTGGTACTCACCCCATATGTAGGGTGGTCTCCCTCACTGTCTCTCTCACTGTCCTCTGTTTCAGCTTCCTGCATGGTAGATTCTGCTACAGGTGGACCTTCCAGCTGGCTTTGGGTCAAATGTAACTCTTACAGTACAACACTTTTTGAACCCCCAGATTTCATACCTCAGTAGTGCAACCCTGAAATGTTCTGGGTTAGTAACTAACCCCTGAGACTACCAGCAGTCTAAATGTCAACCATTCATTGTCATATTTCAGCTGTCAAATAGTCAAACTGTCCAATCTTTTTATTAGAATTAGTCATTTAAAACTGAGAGTTCCTACCTTCCCAATTTCACACCTTTAACTGCAACCTTCCATGGTTATTAATGTTTTCCTGCGGACATCTAACTGACCATAGATTGTATACATTTTGGCAATTTAAAAAATGTAACTTAACGTAACTTAATATAACAGTAGTGTATACATGATAAAGTGAAGGTGTTTGTACAGATATGTAATGTCTTCAAGCTTTAATCTTGATTGGAATAACAACCCCCCTGCAATACCATCTTCAGCCACAAGATGCCCCCCACTGAACACTTGCCATCAATGTACAGATCACGTCACTGGCTTCTTTCTGACACAGCGGGGAGGGGGGCAGAGGGGTACACTGTGTGCTGCAGATCTCTCCCCTCTAAGGCTGACAGCCATTATCCTGGGAAATAAATAGAGGGTTTAAAGATACACAGTATGTCTTGTAAGATGCAATGTGGACCCTCCATGGATCAGACTTGTTTTTATAACACATCCCTCACATGGCAGACTGAGGCCGGTGGAATTTGCAAATAGCCACTGCACTTGAGTAATAACACTGTTATATGTAATAACACTGAGTGTACGTGGTGTGCAACAAATTTTAGGTAGGTAATCCACATAAAAGTAACATACACAATCCCAGATTAACCAAAAGCAAATTTGGCCTTCATCAAAAAATAATATGATTCCTCAGACCTGACCGCCATTGCTCCATGGTCCAGTCATTTCACTCATGTGGCCATTGTAGGTACTTTGGGCAGGTTCAGAATTGCCGACAATTTATACTGCCCCCCCCACCCCCTGTGTTCAATGGTTATCCTTCTTTGGACTACTTTTTGCTCTGACACATTCCATTTACTCACAATTTGGCCCAAAGTAGCTCTGATCCTCACACTTTGTCCTCATTTTACTTTTAAAACTGATAATTCATCTCTCCCTCGGATTGCAGGTACGACCCCTGACATAGACTACAACCTACCATACCGCTGGCAGCTGTTTAATGGCACAGAATGGCTAATTCTTCCAAATATGGAGGACATTGAGAGGGCCTACAGCGAACCTGCAATAGAAAGGTAAGTGTCCACAGCAGGTGATACCAAAGCTGGGGTGGCATGGCAGGTGACACATATGATAAGAGAGTTGGCCCACTGGACTTACTGCACAGGTGTAATCTGAGGTGCAGCGACTAGGGTGCCAGCTGATGTTCCTCAGTAGTGTTGATCACAAATATTTGAATCCACAATTATTATTGCGAATATGGGCACTTCAAGAATTTATGAAGATCTTAAAATCGCAATTTTTTTACATCAATTCCTGGGAACTGCCGCGCGCTGCGATCACAATATGCGCAATGAAGGAGATCACAAATTCTCTAATTTATTAATTTATTGTGAATATTAGGCACAAACATTTTCAATATTTTGCGAATACTAGTGTCGTGACCCGAAAAAGGGCACAAGCTGTAAAATTTGTGCATTGCTGTATATTGGTTCATGTCCCTTTTAGAGATGGTCGAAATTAATGAACAAAGGAGAGCTAAAGGAATGTGAGAGTGTATGGGGACCCTAAGTTGACGTTCGTCGTATAGGAAAAATTGGCACTCTAAAGCTTAGCCATCCACGCAGCAAATTTCCTAGATCGATTTAGATAAATCATCCCAAAGCCCCCCATAACCCATACAATACCAGGCCAAGGTTCTGTACAACCAACTTTTCTTCTCCCACAACCATGTAATAGGAGGACCTCTAACCTTCCACTCACTATGTTATCTATCAGGGAGGACACTATACTTACATAGTTGTTGGTGAATCTAATGGAAAATTGTATGAGAATCTAAAGGTGTATGGGGGGCTTTTATTAAGCCCAAAAAAGATGAAAAATACTTTAAATATGTAATAATGAAATAAATTATACATAGGACTGCAATGAATTAGGGGTCGTATGATGACCTACTCATAGCCACTAATAAAAAAAAAACTGTTTGTTGTATGTGTTTATGTGTAATGGGACAGACTGGTCATCTGTCACTGTGAAATTCAAACGGTAGGTGGTTCCTGGAAGGAGTCTGGGATATTATTGCCAGCAACTGTATTTGCTGAGTTTTTTTGTGGGTTTTTCTTACGGGCTCCAGGACTCTGGGATAGGAATGAGGTGGAATGGGTGGGCCTCCTATTCCCTCAGGGGCCACTAAAAGGGTTAACACCTGTTTGCAGGGTAATTGGAGCAGGTGTGTCTCCACAAAAGGAGCAGTAGTGTCGGGTTCTGATGGAAGAAGATCCTGATTGAATTGGAGACACGGCTCGACCGAGTGGAGACAGGGGTGCAAACAGAGGTGTGGGGCCCAGGGCCTGTGGTACTGGGAAGCTGATACAGGGGGCTTAAAGAGAGTGTGAGGCCCAGGCCTGTTGCTGGTGCTGCTGGGAAGCCAAGGACGTTGAATGGTGGCGAAGCCAGGTCGGTGCGGCATTTTTCAGGAATTTTATTTGGATGTTATTAACCCCTTGCAAAGGGGAACCCTTATGTTGGACTGTGTGCCTCAAACAAACCATGGGCAGGAGCCCTAAAAGGAGGATATACAATTTGCGAGATTGATGTGTGAGGAGCACCCATTGAGTGTGATCCCACACAGTTAAATTAAAGAAATAATTAAAAGGTTGAAATAAAATGCCACAACTTTCACTTTAACTCCCCTAGCCGTTGAGACGAACCCAGGTAGTCTGCTGTTCGGGTTTGTAACAACACTAACAGAGTGGGGATCAAGGAAACCCGTACCCAGGGATTCTCTATATTGCCTAGCATTTCGGGGTTTTGGAAACTGACCCTGCAGCATCATTGTAATGTGGGGGGCCTCGGACAAAAGCCTCATGGAGTGCGTCGGTTTCTCAACCCACATGGAAGGGGTGGGGGGAGGGTGGGAAATTAAGCAGAGTACTATTTACGTGCTCGTCGCAATGCCTTTGACACCCATGTTGTAATCCCTTCTGCTTCATTGTTCTTATATTTCTTAAATCTTCATCTGGAATATACCCTGTTTCAAATATCTCTGGTGCACAGAGGAGCAAAAGGCACTGCCCTGCCAGCCGGAAATGCATAATGAATGCACGCCCAAGTACTTATTGGGCATGTGCCAGTAACGTAGAAAAATTTTCTACGCGGATACTGAGCATGTCCGCTTAGGTTACATGAGGCAAATGTTGGTTGATAAACATTGGACCTCAGACAACCTGTTTGTGTCTTTTGGTTGATACAGTGGGGCAAAAAAGTATTTAGTCAGCACACCAATTATGCGATGTTCTCCCATTACAAAGATGCGAGAGGCGATCATTTTCATCATAGGTCACCTCAACATAAGGACAGAATGGGGGGGAGGGAAGGGATTTATTTGCAAAGATGGTGTAAATAAGACCCGATTTTCCGGCATATAAGACGATGGGTGTATAAGAAGACACCCCCACTTTTCCAGTTAAAATATAGCGTTTGGGTATACTCGCCGTATAAGACTACCCCTTCCCAATGCAACAAACTTCCAAAACAGATTTGTTACAATTATGCTGATTTATTCATTTACATGGAAAAAGCCTGGCAAGTCATGGGGAGAGCCACCGGAAAATGTGCAGGCCGTGTTAATTTTTTGGCCAGCTCAGGGGGAACGGCCGTGTGCGACCCAGGGCCCTTACAATAGTATACTTAACAACCTTAAAGTCCTATTTTTTGTAATTACATTCTAATTTCACACCTCTTAACTGCAACCTTTCATATTAAGTGACCTGTGCTATCCAAGTAACATACAAATGTTACATTTAATTCAAAGAATTTTGCAATCAAAAATGTTCTGATATCAGGTCACATGATTACAGTTGAAGGTGTTTTAATGTGTTGAGCTGCAAATACCAGTTTCAGCCACTGGGAGCCACCAGCCTTAATGAGAATGGTCGTTGTCTCACCATGGAGGAGGGCAGAAAGAGAGGGGGTATAAAGGGGTCGTTCGATTTCTGACAGGGCGGCTCCCTCTGGCTCAGAGTTTCTGACTTGACGTATAGACGACCCCCGACTTTGAGAAGAATTTCCTGGTTTGCAAAGTAGTCTTATACGCCAGAATATACCAGTATTTAGTCACTATGAAACAGGTCATCCCAAACTATGTTATATCCTCTGGGTTTCTGTAAGGTGGCCATTACATCGGGTCATATTTTCATTCAATCAATCCGGAATTAAAGTTTTTTGTTGATCACATGAAAAATTGAAGTTATCGATGGACTTGTTGGCATCGAAAAAAATTTACGATATCTAACAAAACAAATGTTTGTACATTTTGGATGTTAACCACCGAACATTAAATCGACCATGTCAAATAATGTCATCGATCATTTTGTTCGATTCAAGACATTGATGAGTTATTTTTACCGCGTGAGTACATCCGAAAAAATGTCATTGTCTAACCGAATTTAATTGTTCGAAGCGTGTATACATTCAAAAATAGGCACCAATCGATATTTGAATATCACAAGTCGGTCATCCTGAAACGAATCTATCGTCGCCCAAAAATCTATACGGGATAGCTAGATTAAGTGTTCGCCCCAATGACTGGACTGCGAGAGTGGGACCAAAGTAGGAGGAAGAAAGAAAAGAAAGAATGCTGGGTCCAAATCCAAAGAAGGCCATAGCTATGAAAGATGGGGGTGGAAACGCCCATGCTTTGGGGCTGTTGTTCTTTCTGCAAACGATGACAGTGCGACTGATCGTGTAAAGAAAGGAATGAATGGGGCCATGTATTGTTGAGATTTAGATTTTTGAGTGAAAACCTCCTTCCATCAGCCCAAGGCTATTTAAAGGATGAAACCATGGCTGGGTTTTCAAGGCATGGACAATGAATCCAAAAAACACTGCACGGGCAGCGAAAGGAGTGCATTTCAAGGTCCGGAGTGGAAAGATTGTAAGGTGTATGGGGGGGCTTTGACCGAACAATTCACTACCCCCCCCCCCACCCCCAACTGGAAGAATGCATCTCTGTCATTGATGGAGAGCTCCCCGGGGGGGGGGGGGTGGGTGGTTCCCCCCCCCCCGCCCGTCACAGACCCTCCTCAAGGTCTTCTTCTTCCCCATGATAGGCCGTGCGCTGGGGGAGGCATTTTTGCCCGAGAACATACCCCAGCATGATTGCCGCCCTGGGAAACACCCCGGTTTACCCATCCTAAAATCGCCACTGTATTTAAGGGAAGTCTCAGTAAAAGGAATGGTGCCTGCCGAGCAGAAGGTCTTTAAGTCTCTGCTACCTAGGGTTTTGCTTGTATCTACCACGCACCAGTATTGATACAGCATCTGACTACGCTGGTGTGCCACCTGCCCTGCCTTTTGCATGCCGTGTGACTTATCTCTGCCTGCGGATAAGTACTTTGTTCCTAGAATTCCTGATGCCTCTAACCGCTTGCCCAGTGCTGATGGATAGCTAGGGGCTGCAAACCTGGGAGTCTCCCGCAGCAATCCTTGCAGGGGGCTCGGTGAAATAATGAGGGCGCTCCTTAGATCATGGTTGAAATGTTGTGACACTTTTGGCCCCCCCCAATGCTTCCATGGTGTAATGCTTGACACGCGTCATCAAGTTTTGGCTCATCTGAAAGTTCAACAAAAAACAGTATTCGATAAGAATCAACGCAAACAATTTTTGAAAAATTAAAAAAAATGCCAATTTAAATGTTTTGAATTGACACTGTGAGGCTGTGCCAGCCGAACTATGAACTGACTTTTCTGTGTGATAGGGTGCCCCATGGAACACATGACAAGGAATGAGAAAGGAATAGCGTGTGCCCCCAATCTGTATTTCACGGGAGGACAGGGAAGCCCTTTCTCTCATCGGATATCAGTTCGTTTCCAATCATGGGGGCTCAGAAGACATTAAAGAGAATTTCCCAGTTCCTGCCCCCATGAGTTACAGCAACCCTGGTGGCCTCTCCTACCAGCTGAGATGTGAAGCGGGACAATGCAGGGTCAAAATAAGATGTAATGAAAAGGGGAACACTTTATTCTTGCATGAGAATTCCGGACACCAGCAGAAGCAAAATATTGCAGATGATATATCAGCTTGTACTGGTCTGTTTTTTTCAACATTGTCTCTACAGGATAACGGTCATGTGACGATCTTGCGTGGGAGGATCCATCTCTATATCCCCGCCCATATGAACATCCATCCAACTTATTCAAACACAAACAGACAGGAACAAAACCAAACCCCAAGGTAGTCCCTGCATAAGCCCCCCAATTTCCCCGTGCAACCCCTTATGCCTTTTTATGTTAATTAACCACCCACTTTTTATCGTCATGCCTTCTTGTGGTTTGGTGAAGGATTGACCAGTTCAATATTTTGAGGCTTTCCAAACATTAAGGGAATTAAAGGTATCTTCACTTGTGCTTCAAAAATTCTTCACATTCGTCACCTATCATTTGAAGCTGGTAGGTAGTAGAGTCAATGTGGGTTAACAAGGCATTATGTAGAAGGTATTTGTCCCGAACAGCCCCCGGTGCGTGTCTCAGAAGGGTATAAAGAGATGGATAGGGGTCTTTCAGTTGCTCTGGCTCCTTGCGAGCTGCATCCTAGGTTGGGGACTTTCCTGAACAAAGTCAGCATCACCATGTGAGTGTAAACGACTGCCGACCGGCTGGGGGGTTTTAGGGGTAGATAGAGTTAGAGTGAATAGGGGCTTCCCTGATTGGTGAGCAACCATTGGCAGAAAATATTATTTATTTGAACTTTGAATTAGCTCCTGGGTAACTGAACATACACAGTCTCTGGGTCATTTACCTGTAATCTGAAGTGCTGCTAGACCTGAGGGCGAGGGTGGGTCCTTTAGAAGAGGATCTTAATATGGAAATTCCAGGTGTTTTATGCCTGAGATTTACAATTGAAGATCTCTCCAAACTTTAAGGAATGATGTAACCTCACTTGATCTCCAAAACTCGTCTCCATTCACCCTGGGTCATTACTGTAATCTGGAAGTGCTCGCTGACCTGGGGGACCGGTGGGCCTTTAGATGCAGCTTGAAATATTTGAAAATCCATTATTGTTATGCCTGAGATTTCCAAGTAAGGATCTCCAACTTGTAAGGAATGAGTAACTCCACTTGTATTCTCCCAACTTATCACATTCAGCGCACTATGCGTTTGAAACAGGTCAAAAGTTGGGTTAACAGTATTTTCTGTAAAGTTATGGTCTGCCAGCAGAAAGGGGTGGTGCTGTCTCCAGAAAGGCTCAAAAACGAGCTGGATAGGGGTTTTCCGTCTCTCGAGTAACTGCTTGCTGCATCCTAATGTTGGAGCATGAGTCCGAGGGTACGACCGACCAACATCCTGCATTGTGTTATACAAATCACATACCCACCGGCTTGGGGGTAGAGGCATAGGGCTCCTGGATAGACAGCCTAACAGATAGACAGGGAACCTGTTAAGGACTTTCTGAGACAGCAGCAACCCACCTGACTGGAGGTAGTCATTGGTGGTGGGTCATTGGCTCCCAAACTTGTATATTAATAAATAACGACCAAAAAATAACTTTTTTTTTTTTTTGTCCCAGTTCTGCCCTTCCCCAACGGGGAAAGCCCCCCTCTCTTCATCCGGCTGGAATTTGACCAACATCTCTCCATACTCCCAGGATGTCACTATCGGATAGGACTGGAATCTCTGAACACCAAACCAGATGGCCGGATCAGCGGCACGGTCGGTTACAAGGCGTCGTATCTATGGGTGCTGTTGGGTTTCTGGGTGGGCGTATCATGGTGGAAATCTCCTGCCAGTAAATCGCCCCCACCAGGGCCAGCGAGCACGAACCCATCATGCGTACGCCTTCTCGGGTGGCAGATGGCTGGCCCCCCCAGTACTGGTGGGAATAGGAGGAGTCATCTGGCCAAGTAACTTCCATGACGGAAAATATTACGCGATAAATTTTAACGTTCGCCAATTACTCATACTAAAGAGGACTGTTAGAGCTATGCAGAGGATTGAGGCGCTCAAAGTTCTGATATTTAACATCCATCCCCACTGACTGGGGGTATTGTAAGGTTCTGGGAGACAACACAGGGCCACTCACGGGGGGTGGTACAAGGGTTGCTGCCGCCCTAGGGAAGATAATGTGGCAGGACTTTTATTCCCACCCATGTCCAAGATTTTACACTTCCTTTACAATTCCTATCCAGGCATCCTCAGCTTCCATTTAGATGTGCGGCATTATACCGGTGAGGCCTGGCATTCAGGTGATATAAGTGGCAGTTCTACCTTGGTCACTCAGACACCTTTCCAAATACTTTCCTCCTCTTAGCCATGTTTTGCCTGTTCCTGCAGACCCTCCCCTGGATCCCTGGATACCCAAACTCTGTGCATCCTTTGTATTCCCGTTAGAGTTATACTCGGCGATGCTTAAGGATTAACGGGAAGTTAATGTTGAGTGTTGGCTAACTGGAAATGTCTTCAGTTGACCACAATGACAGCAGTTACACGACTGACCTTGGCTCCAAATTAAGTGCCATGCGTTGCCACAAATCGCCAGTCAAAGCTCTCTCTGCCAGGGGGCCAACCACACATGGCATCAACAATTGGGCTATTGTGCCATGAAAGGAAGGCGGCTAGCCTTTGTCCATGTCCCATTCTATCATCAACTGATCTCTTTCTGACTGAAAAAAAAACAAGTAAAACACAAGTGAATCTACAGACGCCCTCTCCACCCTCCAGCCCGCGCCAACAACCTCTTCTTCTGCAGGTCTCCTTGTGCCCCATGTGCAGATCCTACATCCCTGGACCCTCCCCCCTCAATATTCTTGTATCCCTCTGTCGACCCTTAAAGCTCTTCACACTCCTTAAAACCCTCTGCACCCCTTCTTAATCTGCTGTCCCTTGTGCCGTCACCTTCAGCTCTCACACTCCCTAAACCCTGCAATCCCTCCCACTTACACCGTCCTCATGTGCCCCCGCCAGGTCCCTACACTCCCTCTTAAAACAAAAAAAATTGCCTGCACCCTCCCTCTCTCTATCTTCTCCTTTTGCCTCCGCACCCAAAACTCCCTACACTCCCTAAACCCCCTGCCCCCTCCCATTACTCTGCGGCCTCCTGTGCCCCCTCTCCAGCTCCCTACATTGCCTACTAAACTACCTTACCCATCTAGCTCTCTTTGCCGCATACTTGTGCCCCCCTTCCAGCTCCCTACAGACAACTTCACATAGTCCCTGAGGAGAAGTTCTCAGCGTTATTGTTTTCTCTACGAACCAGAATATTTAGTATATAATAAGAGACAAGTACATCGGTATAAAGTTCTGTAGGGGTCACACGAGCGGGTAAGGTATTAGACGGTTCCTAGAAATTTACCACTCCCAATAACACTCCAAAAAATAAACCCCTGACAGGGCTTCTACTGACTCCCGTACTGAGGAGGACCTAAGTCAGTGGTGGGGGGGGGGGGTTCCAACTGAGTGACATGGAGGGCACACAAGTGCGGCCCTCAGCATCACTAAAGGGCCGCAAATAGACATTGCCAAAACCTATACAGATTTAGAAGGATCTTTATACACAGAATATACATCTTCAAAGGTTATATTGCCCCTATTCTAGGTTACTATATTACAATAACCCTCGTTTCATGGGGGATTAGTGGGAGCAAACGGCCACTCAAAGTTGCTGATTATCTGTCAAGGGAGGAGAAGGAGGAGAGGGTCTTTTCTCAGTGCCATCGGGGTTCGGTGCCGACTTTGTTTACTATGTATGCAGGTAAGTTTTATTGCCTCTCCTCATTACACTCGGACTATGCCTAGCAATAACAGTGGTTTGGGGGAGGCCCAAGGGAGGACCACAGAGGGGGCGCATGCGGCCCCCGTGCGCAGGTTGGGCACCCTGCACGACCTAAGTCCATAGCTGAAAATGTTAATACTTAGGTAGTTATGTCCGCGTCAATACGTTTGTGCATTCAGGAAGGTTTGCGTGAAGTTGTTGTACAAAGGTTAGTTTTGTCCCCCCCCCCCCCCAGCACCCTCAGATATTTGCTGGTCCATTATAATGTACAATGAATACTGAAGATGACATAAGCTTATCGGCTGCACAGGCGCGGGCTCTGGACCCGCACGCCTCTCCTAGGAGCTTGGACTGGTACTGATCCGAACACTTGCGGGTAAGCAATGAGAACTCAAAGGCCAACTCTCAGTAGGGAAACTGTTCTATGAAGAAAAAAATGGAAAGCTGTAATAATGTGATTACATTCAAATCATATATACGCGGAGTTTTGTCACAATGGGGGCCACCCAGGCCTATTTGCTGCCTATGCTTATACCAAATATATCAGTCCTCTGGAGCAAGGCCCGACGGCGCGTCATGTAAGCCATTTGATGATAAATAGGGAACCTACCTAACACTGAGCTAAAATACTGCCTTTCGAATATTGTATGGCTTGTATAGGCGTTGATTAGGTGTTTTTTTTTTGTTACCCAAAGAAATTTAATTTTACTGCGTTTTCTGGAATCATAGGGGAGATCAATATTCTGTTGACCTTCCCCGAGATTAATTAAGTGCAGCTATCGCCCAGGGGCACGGGGGTGACGCGATAATGATTTTTAATGGGGACAGAAAAAAATATCTTCCATAGGACCAAATACAGAGCGTGATAAGGATTGATCTGATTGCATGGGCTTTGGCTATAAGGTTTTAATATTTAAATAATAACCCATTCGTGTATTGTTGATACACATACTGCTCTGGGGTCACGGACCCAGTCAGTGGGCTGGGTAGTCTTCCGCTAGGATACAGGGGATCCCATGGCACGTGTCTTATATTCATCCTCTGCAGGTTTATGCGTAAGAAACAAATTACATATTAAAAAACATATGCAGGAGCCCCCCATCCTCACCCACCCCGATCGTCCAAAACACCCCCCCCACCCCCACACACCAACCTACACCCCACACACACACACAAATCAGTATACAAGGCGCTCATGTAGATTACCTTCCTTTCACTAACCATTCAAGCTAAATTTGAGGAATGTGGGGGTCTCGGCGCACCTCCCTCTTCCGTTGTTTGAAACGAGATTCTTTCTGCTTCATTTCTGCAAAACAGAAAATGAATGAACTTCAACATAAATCATTATATCCCAAAAACTACGGAATCCCCAGAAGGGGGGGGGGGGGGCAGGGCCCACCTACACGATCACAAGTAAAACTAATAACCCATATTAGGGAATTTACTGGTATAAGTGCCATGGCACCTGAGAAAGATTCGGAGCGGGGTAGATCCCCCCAAAGCCAGATCTCTTCCCTAGGCTACCCAAAAACTCAGTTAGGAGCCATTGTTCTCTACCTTCCATAGGAGCCATTGGGGTACCAGGTTGATCCCTTGAGTATCAGTCCGATCCATTGATTTACCAGTTCTGATCCCATTGGGATACCCAGTCTGATCCGTTGGGTTACCAGTCGGAATCTGTTGGGTACTTCTTCATCGGTTGGGTTATCGTCAATCAAATCATTGAGTTCAGTCAGATATCATCAATAAGTTTGGTACCAGTTGATACGTTGGGTTAGCAGTGTGAACAATTGGCTTACCAGTCTATCTGTGGAGTTTCCCAGTCTGATCCATGGGGTTACCAGTCTAGATCCATTGCGCTTACCAGTCTGATAGTTTGGCTTACCAGTCGATCCATTGGCCGTTACCAGTCGGATCCATTGGGTTACCAGTCTGATCCGTAGGCGATTACCAGTCAGATCTGGTGGATACCAGTCTGATCCAGGGGGTTACAAGTCTGATCCCCTGGGTTTACAGCCTGAAATCCATTGGCGGCTTCCAGTATGATCTGTTGGGTTACCAGTCCGACAATTGGGGTACCAGTCTGATCCTTGGCTTACCAATCTGATCCCTTGGCTACCAGTCATGATCCATTGGGTAACTAGTATGATTCTGTGGGGTACCAGTCTAAATCCATTGGAAACCAGTCTGGTCCATGTTTGCTGGATGTACTAGAAGTGCCGGCATCACATGGGGAGGCGGAGGAATGCCGTAAAAATAAACTCTGAGTAGCCCCTCCTTTCCCCCTTGCTCTGATGAAGTGCTGTGATGAAGGGGAAGAGAAGAAATGCGAAACTTTTAAGCCCAACAGAAAAATGTCAGGCATCCATGGTCCCAAGAGAACCATGATAAACGGCCCCCACCCCCCCCCCCCCCCCCCCCACCTGGCCAGCTAGTGATATGCCCCTGAGTTAACCCCCGGAGCCGGAAGATAAAGATGGAATCTTTCCTTATGATTCCAGGGAACAGAGGTAAGTATATATTTTTAGGAATGTGGAGCGCTACGCCACCATATACAGCTCAGAGGTAAGTCAAACTTTCATTGTGACAGACCATAATTTTTTTCGATATTGAGCATACATTGGCTTAGGGTTTGCACCCCACCTTGGAAGCATATAAAATTGTTTTAATTGTGGGCTCATCAGTGTGAATCTGTATGGGAACGTTGTATTTTTCATGTAGATCATTCTAAGTTGAGGACTTAACCAGAGCTCTGGCATTTTGTGAGTTGCTAGAAAGCGATGCAAATTATATTTCAGTGTATTCAGACTCCCATTAGAGCGGGGGTTCAAACCAAGCCCATCTGGGTCCCCCGGTGAGGTTCAAAAACAAGACCAAACGTTTTGTTGGGACAATGAAAGTAAAGATCTGTGGTGGGTTGGGTTGGGGGGCCACAAAGTATGCCCAAAAACAAGCCTGATATTGATGTGCAGATCCAGTGCAAAGAATGCGTCGGACGTATTACTCCGGGTAGGTCTATTTTTTCTATTAATGTTAATGAAAGGTATAATGGCCCAATAGTCACTGCAGTCGTAACCATTTTTTTTCCTGGAGGACAGTATTCCTAAGTGTCCACGGAGTGCCCCACACACAATGGACTTGCGGGTGTTCTGGGTTGCTGACTTGGCCGCTGTGTGTGGGCACACATTGTGTGCAAACACGCAGGGCGGGGGGGTGGGGACAGAAGACGAGTGATTAGGATGCCTTCACTGTCCTGTTGGTGTTCTCAACAATCATAGCTAGGCTCTATCATGGGGCTAGGTCTTCACTATGTTGGGGGTGGGCTTTTCTGTAGTAGACGCACTTGGGTTAAATTCAGCATAGTCGTATTACTTTAGGGCTAGGTCCCCCCCCCCTTACTTTCAGGGGAGAAACCACAGGTATGCAACAGTTAGTTTGCCTCTATTATCCGAAACATTGGCCCATGAAGTGTGGTTGGCCTTATAGATTACCCAGATTCTGGATTCCACCCTAACCCATGTCACTGATCTGCAACTCACCTGCTCTCTCATACTCGTACCCGTAAAATATCTAGTCTCGTCCTTCCAGTGACCGAGTCCACTCCGTGGTCTGTTAAGGACGCCGGGTTTACACAATCTGCGGGACCCTTCTTGGGCTCCGGCTGTTCAATGGTCTGACAAAGTTGAGTGGGACTGGTTAAACTGCAATAGCAAAGAAGAGTCTAGTCTCAGGCGGTTGGGCCAACTTTTTGACTCGGAGTGGGCCACCAGATTGGCTTCTTTAAATTATGATAAAGGGGGCCGGCAAACAAGAGCGCTCTAAGTGGCCGACCCCACATTAGTGTGTCCACACTTCTCTGCATTGGCCGGCATCACTAATGATGGGGGTGATTAGGCGACAGTGTTGACAGGGACGTTATTGTTTTCAATAGTAGTGTTGTCTATCTACCCTGCTACGGTTGGTGCATGGTTAGTAGGTGACACTCACAGCTGTCGGAGACCTCTGGGAGGCTAATGGGACTCGGGGTTCAGTAATTGGGGCTACAATATATGGAAGAAACGATGAAGGCACTGTTGGCTCATTGGAGGATTGAAGGGAATGTGTCCTTCATTTGTTTGGTCCCGACTCAAACTCGACATTGAAGTCAGTGGAGGGTGGATGTTGGGTCATTTGCATGGCTGTCTTTCCTCCTCCCAGTTCACATGTTCCACACCCGCCGTTTAAAGTAATGCCATCACGAGGTGAAGAGGACCCGCCTAGATGTAGTGATGAGCAGCATTAGCGACAATATTCCAATTCGAGACTCTCCTGTCATTTATTATGTAAATGCGCCGTCTGGCATTTCTGCATATATGGAACGTATCGAATGTGTGTTGTCTGCTGGACATCTAGTGGCAGAATGTGAAATAGTCTGTATATAATAATAATATAATACGCAGGTTGTAGGAGCAGTTGACACCGTCCAAAGGAGGATACGTAAGTATTTATTGTAAAGTTCTAACCCACTAACCCGCAGAGGGACATGGCCAGTAGACTAGGCCCACCCATACACCATAACCATCTTGTCCATACAATTTCTGTACAATTCCAAATGTTTGTTCTCCCCCCCCCCCCCCAAAACCATTGTATATTAGAGGAGCTTTCGCTAATCCTTGCCATCATTATTTATTCTACATCAGGGGGGACCCGTGCACTACACAGTTACACGCATGGATATATACCCTTCCCCCATCCACTATGTATTCATTCTAGCTGGAGGACCGCAGCACTACATAGCAAGTGATATATACATTCCTACATCACGGTTGTATTCTTCAGGGAGGACCCCGGGCGACTACATTGCAGTGTTTCCTTCCCCCCTTGTATTCTGTCGGGGAGCCAGCACTCATAGCGTGTCTTCCCAATCACTATGTATTCATCAGAGGAGGCCCGATTACACTCAATACGAGTTGTGGTAGATCTTAATGGGGAGATTGTATGAGATCGACTCTAAGGTGTATTGTATGGGGGGCTTTACTTAAGACTACTAAAATAAACTTATATATGAACCAAGGTGCATCAAACTAGGCATATTCTCTAACTCTCAGCAGAGCGCATTGGCTTTCTAGTGGAAAAGTTGAGAGAAGCCTGATCTACAATAAGTTTCTAGAGCCACTCATCTAAGTCCTGCCCCCAGAAGGGCTATGCAGTTGGCAAATATATAATCCAGTCATAAAACTCTCTAAACTTCCAAACTTTGAGTCTAGTTCTGTGAAAGTGAAGAGGAGGGGAACCCAAGTTCTTAGGACATAAAACCTGGGCTCACGACATCAACATGAAATTTCCCACCAATGGAGGTCTAACCAGTGGGCGGATCGGAGCTAACGCGATAGCTAGTTGGCTGTTGCGGACATGGGGATCGTCGGTGGCTCTTCCCAATAATCGACTCTGGGGGACCAGGAATCGGTGATCTGGCTCTCATGCATTGCGTGGCCGGCAACATGGGATGGGGCTACAGGCCTGGTCGGCGGAAAGGCGGAAGCACAGCTCCACCCAGTCGAGTGCACAGGATGGTCCTGCTAGGGAACGTGAAGGTTGCTGGCAGTAGTCTTACATGGCTTTTCACCCCAATGGTAGGGCATGGGGGGCAATGAACAGTTCCAAACAGTTGTACTATTGCTGCCTGGTCAGGCTCAGACTACACACCGCCAGTGTCCAATTTAGACGGGGGAAAGCGACACCCGCTCCATTCAACATGCGGAGGTCAATAGCGGCGCATCTCCGCCCACGCTCCCGAACACGGGGCCCGTATTAAAAGCTGCCGTGAGCCTGCAGCTATGCAGAAATGCTTTGCAGGCTCACGGAGCAGCCGGCCGATTGCGCCATCCCGCGGCACTGCACACAGTTTGATCCAAGATCTAAACTGCACCCTTATGCGCTTCGGCGTAACAGCCAGGAGGGGCTGCATAGGGTGACCATACGAACCGGGGTACGGGAAGATGTATGGCCTTGCGTCGGCTTCCT
The DNA here is from genome assembly GCA_036250615.1 of Ptychadena robeensis. Taxonomy (NCBI): domain Eukaryota; kingdom Metazoa; phylum Chordata; class Amphibia; order Anura; family Ptychadenidae; genus Ptychadena; species Ptychadena robeensis. The sequence goes on from CM070034.1 coordinate 157,630,934, forward strand.
CTCAACTGGATTTTGACTGCAACGGACCCTTGCCCAGCTGGCTGCGGGGACGGCTGGGGAGCCTGGAGCAGAGGCCGTCCCAGAGAAGAAGGTTGGGGCGTGGTACAGCAGCGGCTGGGCAGGCCTAAGGGCCTTGCTTTCTCCTCCCACGCGGATCCGTGCAGATGGCTGCGGGTGCTGATCCACACGGCCTGGACCTCAGGAACTGCACCTACGGCAGAGCATTCGGCCAGGTCATCACTGTGTGTGGCCGTGGTTGCGGATGTGCAGACGCGGTCAGGGTTGGTGCTGCGGTCTCTGCAGGCGCCCGCCTACTGCGTTTCTATGCGGAGGGATGCCAGCACCCCTACCTCACTCCCTGGCACAAGGGGCTGCCCAAAGTCCGCATCCTTTCTGACCTGCCAGCTGGCATACAGCTGATGATAGGTGGCTTGTAGCCGCGCCGATAGCAAACAAACTTAAGCCCATCCGCGAATTGAGTGGAAACATAACCAAGCCCTAGACAGACAAAAGAAAAGCCTTAGGACAATCTAGGTCCTAGGAATATATGAGCTCGGTTTGAGGACCCAGCGGCTGACCCGATCACCAAGGTGCCTAGGGATCTGTGCTAATGTGTAATACAAACCTGGAGGAGAAGGTGGCTGGCCGTTCCGGCAATGTCACCTGGGCAACAGCTATAACATTCACCACTTAACGCGTCTGGGCGTTACGGGTTTTCAGGCGTCCATTTTTAAATTGCATGAAGCTGGCTCTTCTGCCCAGCAACTCTACACACACGCACGGTTGTCCAAATAGACAGGCTGGCAGTGTGTGGGGGGAGGAGCTGGCACCCTCTCCATTAAACCTGGAGGTCTCATAGATTGCCAGCTCCCCCGCCCCCTTCATCGTGTGACGCCCAAAGGCACGGGCCGGGAAAGGCTCAGTGTGTGCTGTGGCTTCTTCTACAGAGCCGCAGGCACACCCGAGATTGGCGGGCGTTCCGTTGCCTGATCCCGGGACTGAGTTCGTAGGCACACCCCCCCGGAGGGGTCTAAGCAGGGACTAGAGATGGTCGAAACAATTTTGCTCCAGTGTGGAATTTTAGCTACGAAAATTTCGAACCTGTTTGTTTCGCCGAAAATTCTCATTAGTCGAAATTTTTGATTGGGGTTCATTTTGAGCTTTTCGCCGAAAAAGTCGCAAACATCTGCCTGATATTTCCACGTGAAATCGAAATTTCAACTTGAAAAATAACTTTGCTTTTGATGTTGCCCTGTGCCGCTGATTCGCGTGGCGTCTTATGCGGAGTGAGTGATGAAAAATTTTGGCATTGGCGGTAAATTCGCGATTGGGCGAAAATTCGCATCATGCCGTGCATAGCTAAATTTGTCCCTCAGCTCATTGCAAAGCCCCTGAAATCCCGGTATCCTTCACCAAAATTTGGCTGGAGTGTAGAGAAGGGTGGGTGGGCACATTTAGCTAGAAAGTGTTTGCTAGAGCAGAAGGGTTGTGGGAACATTGCTGGGAGTGTTAGAGAAGGGTTGTGGGGGGGACATTGCTGGACGATCGTCAGGAGAAGGGTTGGGGGACATGCTGGGAGCTGTAGGAGAGGGTGGTGGGGGACATGTGCGGGAGATGTAGAGACAAGGGGTTGGCGGGGACATGCTGCGAGTTGGTAGAGCATAGGGTTGGGGGGACATTGCTGGAGATGTAGACGAGGGTTGGGGGGACAGTTGCTGGGAGTTGTAGAAGAGAAGGGTTTGGGGGGCCATCTGCTGGAGATGTAGAGAAGGGTTGGGGGGGACATGTGCTGGAGTTGTAGACGCAGGGTTGGGGGGGAACATTGCTGCGCTGTAGAGAAGGTTGGTGACATGGCTGGAGTTGTGAGAGGACGGTTGGGTGGGCATTGGCTGGGACGATGTAGAGAAGGGTTGGGTGGGGACATTGTCTGGAGATTGTAGCAGATAAGGGTTGCGGCGGGACATTGCTGGAGAGGTGAGGAAGTGGTTGGGGGGACATTGCGGTGGACGATGTAGGTAGAAGGGTATTGGGGGGACATCTGCTGGAGATTGTAGGAGAAGGTCTGGGGGGGGGGACATTGCTGGAGATTGTAGAGACAGGGTTCCCTGGGGGGGGACAGTTGCTGGCGATGTAGAGAAGGGTTGGGGGGACATTGTCCGGCGATGTAGAGACGGGTTGGGGGGGGACATTGCTGCGAGTTGTATAGAGAAGGGTGTGGGGGGACATTGCTGTGAGTGTAGGAGGGAAGGGTTTGGGGGGGACATGCTGGAGATGTGCATGAAGGGTTGGGGGGACCATTGCTGGAGGTTGTAGAGAAGGGTTGGGGGGGACATGTGGAGTTGCTGGTGAGGTGGGGTGGGGGTGGATTGCTGGGATGTAGAGAGGGTTGGGGGGGACATGCTGGCGATTGTTAGCAGTAAGGGTTGGGGGGGCGACATTGCTGGAGTTGTAGAGAGGAGAAGAGTTGGGGGGACATGTGCTGGAGATGCTAGAGAAGGTGTTGGGGGGACATTGTGGAGGTGTAGAGAAGGGTTGGGTGGGACATGCTGGGAGTTGTAGAGAAGGGTGGGGGCGACTTGATGGGTGTCGGAGGGTTGGGGGGTGTGGGATGTAGATACGGGTTGGGGGGACATGTGCTGGCGTTGGTAGAGAAGGGTTGGGTGGGACAGTGCTGTGGAGTTCGTAGAGAAGGGTTGGGGGGGGGGGGACCATGTGCTGGAGTATGTAGAGAAGGCGGTTGGGGTTGGGGGACATTGCTGGCAGTGTAGTGAGGACAGGGTTGGGGGGGGGGGGGGACATTGCTAGAGGTTGTAGAGAAGGGTTGGGGTGCAACATCGCTGTGACGTTAGTAGAGATTAGGGTGTGGCGTGGGACTATGATTGGAGTTCCGTTAGAGGGGGGAAAAAGGGTTGGTGGGCTTGTCTTGGGTGTGGACAGGGTTGGGGACATTGCTCGGAGATGTAGAGAACGGGTTGGGGGGGACATTGCTGTGGATGTTTAGAGATAGGGTGTTGGGCGGACATTGGCTGGATTGTGAGAGGGTTGGGGGGGGTGAGTGTAGAGAGGTTGGGGGGGCGTTGCTGGGTGGGGGTTTGTGGGACCATTGTGGAGATGTGGAGGTGGGGGGTATGCTGGCGATGTAGGACGGGTTGCGGGGGACATTTGCTGGGGGTATGTAGAGGGTTTGGGAGGCATTTGCTGGGTTGTGGGGACAGTGGCTTGGGTGAGGCTTGCTGGAGTTGTAGAGAACGGGTTGGGGGGACAGTTGCTGGAGATGTAGAGAATGGGTTGGGGGTGCGGGACAGTGTTCTGCGAGATGTTAGAGAAGGTTGGGGGGACAATTGCTGGAGTATGTAGGAGAAGGGTTGGTGGGACATTGCTGTGAGATGTAGAGGGAAGGGTTGGGGCGACATTGCTGGAGATGTAGCGAAGGGTTGGGGGACAATTGCTGGAGAGGTAGAGAAGGTCTGGTGGACATGGATGGAGATGCTAGAGAAGGGCTGGGGGAATTTTGCTGGAGAGTACGAGAAGGCTTGGGGGACATTGCTGGAGATTGCCTAGAGAAGGGTTGTGGGCTGGACAACATTTTGAAAACAATCCCCCAGTGTCTTATGCTTCTTCGTAAAGCTAGCCATTACACGTGTCGGATTCCATGCGCCGCCTTTCGCATATCACCCATTCCGATCGATTCCGGCGATTCATGGCGTTGGGAATGCGAAGTGTGTGATTCATATCGGCCAATTAAGTGAGTATCTCCATCGCGGTTGCTGCAACCACCCTATGTCCACACGCAAGATCCAGGGAAGATTCGCGGTCCGCCTGTCCACCTCACAAATGGCAAACTCCCCTGATGTGTGCAGATCGGATTCAGAAAGACACAACATGTTGGTTTCTCGTCGGGATCCGACTGCTAGAGTCCCCTTGTATCACATCGGATTGTGACTCCGATTCGGACAAGGTGGGCCTTGCATCGCTGATTCCGGCACGATCGCTGGTGTTCGCGTGCACGCAGCCCGGAAGTCGATCGTGCCGGGAATCCCGGCCGAGAATCCGAACCCGGGTGGTTTATTAGGGCCTTCAAGATGTCAAGTTTGCGTGTATAATGTGGGGTTTAGAACCATCCTCAGCTCTGATTGTAAGCTGCTGTACTATGGTACACTGACCTTCTGTCCTATTATAGCTTCAATACAGCAAATCCACTATTTCCACACCTTATCGTGATATTTTTGACTGCTGCAATTTTAGGCTTTATGCGAATTTTTGAGTGTTTATTGCGCATTGTTGTGGCGGTTGTATGCGAATTTTCGATTCGATTGGGAAAACCGAATTATTAGAGAATC
>CM070034.1:157667929-157680358 GCA_036250615.1 Ptychadena robeensis
CACCATGTTATCTTCTCTCACCCATAATACCTCCCCTCATCCATCAACCCACCATGTTATTTTCCCTCATCCATAAACCCACCATGTTACCTTCCCTCATCCATAAACCCGCCATGTTATCTTCCCTCGCCCATAACCCACCATGTTATCTTTCCTCATCCCAACTTTCACTGAAGAGGAGGAAATAAATAAAGGTGATTGTACTTTAAACTCCTTTAAACAGTTTTATTTTTTTACAATCTTTATTATGAGGAAGGATTACAGCTATAATGAGTTGTGGGTCACATTTCTTGAACATTTCCCGAACATCACGACTCGGGGACTTGCTGGACTACATAAAGAGAACACAAGAAGCCGAACTTCTGTAAGTAAATGTAAATTTCTCATTGCAGCCGCACACAGCGGATCTGAGAATATTCTGTGTATTGCACTTTTACTTCTTGTGCTGAGTCTTGAATATTGTAGATATTTGCAAATTTCTTCTACAGTAGTTTTTAATGGATATGGAAAAAAAGTTTTTCCAAGGGCAAATACTGTATATACTCGAATATAAGCCCAACTTTTCAGCAGCCAAAATGTGCTGGAAAAATGAATACTTATACTCGAGTCAAAAGATGAAAATTGGTGCATTGGAAAGCCCCTTAACATGGTATCATCACCAAAATTGCTGACAGTCTAGATCAGGGTTGTGGGAACATTTGAAAACAAATTAAGCCAGCCATACACAGTCGGATTCCATGGCCGCTCGATCACCCATCCGATCGATTCCGACGATTCTGCCGGGAATCGGAGGTGTGATCGATCGGCTAATTAAGAGAATCCGATCGCTGCATACCACCTTGTCCAAGGGATTCCGGGACGATTCCGTGTCCGATTCCATCTCCGACTCCACCTTACAAATGGCAACTCCCCCTGATCTGTGCAGAATCAATCTGATGGAACCAACATGTTGGTTCTCTGTCGGATCCGATTCTGAGCCCCTGATCAATCGGATGCGATCGATCGGACAAGGTGGGCTGCACACGATTCCGGCACGATCGATTCGCGTGCATGCGCCCGGAATCGATCGTGCCGGAATCCGGTCGGAATCCGACCCGTGTATGGGGGCCTTTAGATTTTTATTGCTCCAGCACATATATATTTTCACAGTTAAGTCAACTTCCAAAATGTTGGAACTTTGGCAAAAACTACATGAACTCGTTTACATGGTAAACAACCAATTAACGCAACCGACGTCCACCACTCTGTTTTAGGGCTTTCACTTAATAGACCTGTCACAGGGTCATTATCTAAACCTGTGCAGGCGCTCGCAGATAGAAGTGTCCAGTCATCTGGACTGACAGCAGCCTGGGGAATGACCGTGTAAATGTACCGTTAGTAATACTTTCTATTTTGTAATGTTCCATTAACCCTTCTCTACATCTCCAGCAATGTTGGCGATGATATTTCATAACCATCTGTAATGACATCACAAAACAAATGCACATTTGCTGTGCCTTACTGTTGCATTTCACGCCCTAGTCTTGGGTAATGAAAAATCTTTGTTTTTAAAAGCATGTAATCAGAAAGCCTATTCCAAGCCGATCCCACTACAAACCTAAACCTCCCTAGCGATATGCCCGAACCCAGTTCGGGCACAGCGTGGGAGCTCACCTTGTCCAGCTGCCGCGTCCATCTTCTTCTTTGCCGGCTTCTTCCGGGTCCTCGAGTGACGTGTGACGTCACGGACACGGGACCCGGTCTTAAAGAAAAAAAAATGTTTTTGTTCGTTTTTTACATCTTTTTTTTTTTTACTTTTGGACTGGATGAGATAAATGTCTTTCTATACTCCAGTTCAAAAGTAGATCCAACTAGCAGAAATGCTCCCGCTTAGCGTTACTGCTAGTTTGATCTATCACCGGCTGCACCCGAGTGTCTCCGGAAATAGTCGATGTCTCCGGCTATTTCCGTGATCGGCACTCGGGTCCTGATGACGTCACGCGCCGGGTGGGAGATTTAAAGGTACAGAATTTTTTATTTTTTTAATTTTTTTACATTTGTTTTTTATTTTGATTGGATTGGATAAATGTTTTATCCAATCCAAATCAAAAGAAAAGAAAACAAGTGTAAACTTATAAAATACTATTTTTTTTTTTCTGTACCTGTAAAGCCGGCCATAGCGCTTCAATCTCTGGCCAATTTTGTGAATGATCACCATGCGCATTCGGGGTGATCGCTTGGTGATCAATCGCAAAATGAACGCGCCCACCTTGAGCAACCGTTCGTACAAAACTTTGATCAGCCAGAGAACAAACGTTTTTCTCTGGTGGATCGCCAGTACTTTGATTGGGGACAAGGGTCCCCATCCAAAGTATTGGTTGTCAAATCGTAAATGGTGTATTTTGAACGATTGACCATGGCATGATGATGTCATCATGCTGTGGCCGATTGTTCGATAAACGCCCGCCAAGCATAGCGTCTATGGCTGGTTTAACCTCCCTAGCGTTACGCCCGAAGCAAGTACTGGCGCAGTCTGATCGGAAATCAAACTGCGCCCGTGCCGGAATCAGGCACAACCGCTGGCTCTCTGTGTGCCTGCTGCATTTCTACAGAGCTGCAAGCAAACAGAGCCTTTCCGCCCCCATCGGCGTCATCGGTGACGCCGATGGGGGCGGAAAGGCAAAACATTATATCACTTTTGGTACAGAAATCTGGACCTCAGTGAACCGCCAGGGAGGTTAATATATAATTAATATAGAGTAAATGGTAACCATATTTCTATCCATAAACCCACCATGTTATCTTCCCTCATCCATAACCCACCATGTTGTTATCTTCCCTCACCCATAAACCCGCCATGTTATCTTCCCTCATCCATAAACCCACCATGTTATCTTCCCTCATCCATAAACCCACCATGTTACCTTCCCTCATCCATAAACCCACCATGTTATCTTCTCTCATCTATTTACCCACCATGTTATCTTTCCTTCTCCATAAACCCACCATGTTACCTTCCCTCATCTATTTACCCACCATGTTATCTTTCCACCTCCATAAACCCACCATGTTACCTTCCCTTATCCATAACCCGCCATGTTATCTTCCCTCATCAATAACCCAATATGTTACCTTCCCTCATCCATAGCCCACCATGTTATCTTCCCTCATCCCAACTTTCACTGAAGAGGAAATAAATAAAGATGATTGTACTTTAAACTCCTTTAAACAGTTTTATTGTTTTATAATCTTTAAAATTTTATTATGCAGACGTATTACAGCTATAATGAGTTGTGGGTCACATTTCTTGAACATTTCCCAAACAAAAAGAAACATCCAACAATTTGCAGATACTGGAATATCCAGTCAATTAGAATAAAGAATATACTCAAAATCTAAAAAATACAGATGTAAAATGAAAGTTTGACTTACCTTTGAGATGGTATGTTTTCGTAGCGCTTCACAATCCCAAAAAAATTCACTTACCTGCTGTTCCCTGGAATTGTATGAGAGGCTTCCGTGGCTTGCCTCCCAGTTCAATATTGCAAGTGACCACTGGGAGTGTTTATAATTGCTGTCTATGGTAGGTTCCATTCAGTGTGATGGAGAGACGGGTTAGAGATTTACCCATCTTTCTTTGCAATGAGTTCCGTGACACAAGACAGGCAGAGAGGAGGGGCTGTGAGGGATCTTCTTAACCTCCTTGGTGTTAGGCCCAAGGATATTGATCGTGAATCAAACTGCGCCCCTGTGCCAGTATCGGCCACAAACGCCAGCTCTCCATGTGCCTGCAGCATTTCTCCATAGCTGCAGGCACCTAGAGCCTTTCCGGACCTGTGTCTTCAGCGTCATCGGTGATGTCGAAGGGGGCGGCGCCATTTCTCCCCACACACCGGCGGCATCTATTTGACACCGGCGGTGTGTAGAGGGCTGGGGAGAGAGCCGGTGATAACAGCGCTTGCCTGGGCAGCAGTTTTTCACACCATAGAAAATGGCGTGAAAACCCTGTAACGCCCAAGGGGTAAACTTCTTTTTTTTTTTTGTTTCATTTATGCATTTCTCCCTATTATCATAACTTCTAGTGCCATTCATTAAATGATAAATTTCTGGTGCTAGGTCTGTTTTAACCCTTGACAACAATATTTTTGAACAATTAGAACAAGACTTCTTTTATTCAAGTAGCTGGCAAATATTATACAAGTCCGATATTGTCAATATATCCAGAGCAACACTTGATTTCGACAAACTCTTTCCCAGAAGCCGTACTCAAGTGGGTATCCATGTGCGCTCAGATGATATACATTCTGTTATCCCAGCAGTAAGTAGTCTACAGCAAACATGACATTCACAGGGATACCATGGGGGCCCCAGCTGGTCCCTGGCACACATCTTTTGCACCCTACCCATCACGGGCACTCTCCATCCCTGGCCTCATTCCAGGGCGTCCACGGGTCTATTAATTTAACTAATTTGGAGGTTATATGAAGTATAAAATCTATATGTGATTGTTCTATCCTCCTTATGTGTGAGGGTACATATCTAGACAGACAGATAAACCCTATCTCAGCACTGAGTTGACAATTGAATAACTTCCAACTTGTCTTTATTGCAAAGTTGTGTGTGCAGGTAAAACAGGGGAACAGAAAAAACATGGGCTTACAGTCAAGTATTACAATCTATGTACACATACAGATGATACAGGTAGACATACATGACTGATATAACAGGAACATGCTAATCTGACTGACTAACAAACAGGGTCTCTAGCTGACTGCTATGAAGGGGACAGTAATGATATGTAAATATCTATATATATATATATACATACATGTATATATAAATAAATATATACATACAACTGCAACATATAACCGAAATATGCATAAATAGATGGGGCTATACAAACATACCAGCGATGCTGCTGTGGGCTTAAACTTAAGGAATCACTCCAGAGCCTTCCAGACATGTGCTGTCCTCTCAAAGGATGTCAGCAGAATGATAAAATGGCTGCTAGAGTGAGCTGGTGATGTCACTAAGCTCAAGGGTTAGAACTATGGAAGCTTACATGAATCAAACTTCCCAAAATTGCAATAACTGGGAAGGCCACTAGAGGGGGCTATTGCACAATTTACCTTAGATGAAGCAGAACAACACGTTATCTATATGAAAGACTTGTAAAGTCAACTTTAACTTGCTGAAGGCATGACAGTGATGGTAACTCGTCCCTTCTCGAATTGCTTGTATGCACCCTGGCTATTCGCCTATCTGTTTTAGAGGTTGTGTGTCTGAGGGTGATATTATGCACACCTTGTGGACCTGTCCCTTTGCCTCCATTTTTTTATAACAAGGTCTTTTGCCTAATGTCTAAATTGTTTAAAACTAAACTCTCCATAAAAGTTATCATGGGGGACTTTTACTAGTAGGAGTATTTACAAGTCTCCCCATCACCCAAAGGCAGGGATGGGGTTCAAAGCATATGGACTACAAGTTACAAACATACACTAACCAGCAGGACAGGGGGGTTGGCTGAAGGCTCTCTTACCCAGAGAAGGAAAAATGGAAGCCCAACGGTTCCAGTGGAGCCTGAGAGGGAAAGAAACCTATGTCTCACTTTAACTCTGTAGACACCTCTTGGAAGCCCCATTCAATCGGGCAAGATGAAGGAGAGACTTACCTTGGTCCAAAGGATGTCCCTGTCATTCACCATGGATGGGGGTCTGCCCAGGCACTGAGAAGTGGACAGCCAGCAGGTGGACCCAGAAGGAGATGAGAGCATCTTGCTCCAAGGTAAGAGGCAGACTACTGGCAAAAAAAACAGGGAAAAACAATAGCTAGATAATTATATATAGCCTCTGCCCAGAGGAAGGGTAAAGCCAGTATCTGGGCAGAAAACTCAGAGGGAAAGAGAAGCCATGACCTCACCTCTTGGCAGCTGCAACAGAAAAAAGATACTCTTAAAGATATATACACATTTAGAGCATTACCCAGTGTGTCATGGCCAAATTATAATACGCCATTTATACATCTATAGTTATCCCTCCCCCTGCCGGGGTATAGTTCACTAAAATCCATCTTCTGAATACTGGGCTGTAATCCGTCCTTTCAATTGTGGTGATTGATCGTCTGTGCATTGAACGAACTGATTGAACAGGGAATGGACATGTCTGTAAATTCCGGTCAATCGCCTTTACTTTGGATGGGGACCATTGGTGCACATTGTGGGGAGCATTCGATCACAGGTCAATCAAATAGGTATCGATTTGTGTATGGGCGGCTTTACTTTCCTACCTGCCCTCTAGCAATTTGTTCTTTATTGTTTATACCATCCAGTATTCTCCTGTTCTGGTACATACAATTCAACAACTATGTAACTTTCAGACTGTTGGGATTTAACTACCCTGGACCAGGGGTGGGCAAACCACAATGGGTTTTTAACTGGGACAAAGGGGCCGGAGCAAGAGCCTGCAAGGCATAGGTCCTGGTAGCTAGGACAGGACATTTAACCTCCTTAGCGTTATGCCCGACAGAGCTGCAGGCACACAGAGCCTTTCCGGCCCCGTGTCTTCGGCTTCATCGGTGGGTTAAAAGGCTCTGTGTGGCTGGTCCATTACATGGAGGGTGGTGCCATAGACCTCCATGTTAATGGAGGGGGCGTCGCTTTTCTCCACAAATATTAAGAATTATGGCTCCTGATTACCACTTTCTTTTTGTCGGATGACTCTCAAGTCATTCAGTTATTCCAGTTTTTTCCTGGTTTATATTCGGGTTCTCTTACACTCAAGTATATACAGTGGATATGGTTAAATGTCAGGTTCCTGTGCTGTAATAAATGAGACAAAGATAAAAAATTGCTGAACTTTTTCCACCTTTAATGTGACCTATAAACTGTACCAGTCGCATGAAAAACAAACTGAAATCTTTTTGGTTGCAAACTAATACGAATACTTTGAAGCACCTTTTGATTGTATTTCAACACTCAGTCTTTTTAGGGTATGAGTCTATCAGCATGACACATTGTGGGTATGAGTCTATCAGCATGGCGCATTCTGCGTATGAGTCTATCAGCATGGCACATTTTGCGTATGAGTCTATCAGCATGGCACATTTTGCGTATGAGTCTATCAGCATGGCGCATTTTGCGTATGAGTCTATCAGAATGGCACATTTTGCGTATGAGTCTATCAGCATGGCACATTTTGCGTATGAGTCTATCAGCATGGCGCATTTTGCGTATGAGTCTATCAGCATGGCGCATTTTGGGTATGAGTATCTGCATGGCACATTGTGAGATTTGCCCACTCTTCTTCTCAGATTGCAAGGGCATCTCCTGTGCACGGCCCTCTGTGCAGTAATGTCCTCTCAATCTGACAGATTTGAAGGGTTTCTGCAAAGAAGAGTGGGCAAAGTCAAAATGTGTCATGCTGATAGACTCATACCCAAAATTTGCCTGGCTGATACTCATACCCAAACTGGTGTGACTGGTACAGGTCATAGGTCACAGTAAAGGAAAAAGTTCTGAAATGATTTATCTTTGTCTGATTTTTGTACAGCACAGGAACCTGACATTTTGTACACTTTTTTATCCACTGTAGAATAGTGTTTTCTAAAGTAAATATTTAGATATGTTTGACAACAAATGTCCAGGAGACTTCTCTTCATTCCACAATTGATGGAAACAAAATGGAAGCTAACATGAGGGGTGGTTATTACTATTGCCTGACCTTTTTCTCAAAATTAATATTACAGACATAAATAAAGTGACACAACAACACAAGAAGGATCAAGTTCTCTAACATCTGCTGATCATTGCAAAGTTGACCAACAAAGCCAACCATGTCCTATTCCAACAGTAACATGCCCGCTTCTGAGAGAGAACAGGAAAAATTTGATTTTGAGAAAGGGCCATCAGTTGGTGGACTTAAAAAAAAGTTTGAATCTAGCTTGACGCTGTTTACACCTCAACAAATTTTACGAAGAAAGACAAAACCTTTACCACCTCCCAAAAGAGCTGTTAAATCAACTTCAATTCCATCGCCTTGTGTACCTACAACCCAGCCTCCACCCTTGCATACTAAACCTCAACGAGGCATATCACCACCTCTGCAAAAGCGTAACGCTATGGACTTGGCTCCCGATGATCTTACTCAACCTTTGTCATCTATTCTTTCTCCAATGCCAACAGCCTTCCATCCTGAGCCACCATCAACCTCTCCACCACCTCCCCAATGGCGCCACTCAATAGCCTTGCATCCTGATGATTCACTATCATCACAAGAGCAAGAAATCAGCAAGGTCAGAACAGAGAAACCCCAACTATCTCGACATAATCCTGGTGATTTCTTTTCTTATGATGACAGTGATGATGTATCATCATCTCCGTCACCTCCTCTTTCTCCAACAATGCCAGCCTTCACCTCATCACCACCTTCCCAACGGTGTCACTCAATAGCCTTGGGTCCTCGTGATTTATCTTTTTTATCACTACTTTCCAGAAATTTAAAACTCAAAAAAAAAGTCAGCAAAGTCAGCACAAAGAAACCTCAACTATCTCGATATAATTCCTTTGAATCGGCTTCAGCATGTAAGTAGACGAGACTTGAAATCCTGTATAAGGAAGGACTTTTGTTGCTTCCTGTCAGGCGTATTATACTATTCTTACAACTTCCTTCTCGCTGCTATTTATCCCCCATCTATTTGGCATCTTCTGTCCTCCTTATCCTCCTACCCAGTCTCTCATTTCTGCTCCTTTTTCCTATTTCTTAGAAGCACCATCAGCCCTGAAAACTGAGTTCAATGATGCGTTTGGTGCAGTAAACTTTGCGGTAATTTGTCTCAATATGGTTTGAGGTCCTTCGCTAAGCACATTGCTTGGCGGGATCCAGATGGAGCACATAGACTATACTTGCTCTGTGGATGTTGTGTTCAGACATCTGCCGATGCAGAGGTTCGACGTACTCCACTATGTTCAGCTCTGCGCTGTTTCCGAGTAGGAAAGTGAATGTGCAACCACGCCCCCCCCCCCTTTATTCATTCACAGGGGGTTTGAAAAAGTTTTAATAAAAATTTCTGCCATTCCATATAGTAACCTGAAAAGCACCTATCTGGAGCTCCAGCAATGCCACTGTGTCTCACAAAGTACACCGACTGAATGAAACTTCAAGGAAGTCGGGTGATTGACCTCCACTTGATTGCTATTCACATACAGTGGACTCTGGTCTTACAAACTTAAGCCCCCCATACATGCTTAGATTTTATGGCCAAAAAATTGGGTGCCGATCTTAAGCTTAAAGAGCTTAAATCGGCAGCCAAATCGATCTAAGAATTATGGAAATGTCCGTAATGGCTTAGATCAGTCTGATACTTTAGAGGGGACACAGTGTCCCTGTCTAAAGTATAGGTATATTTCTCCTCAGCTGCGAGGGATCTCACATCCATCAGGCTGAGGAATCAGCTGTCTGCACAGGTTGCCTCGTGCTTTTCTCCCTTAGTGCTGACACACAGCACAGCCGGCTTGTCTGGCTTGTCTCTGCTCTGGCATGCAGAGGGTGCCAGGGCTGATTGTGACCCGATGTTTTGGCCAAAATATCGGGTCACAATCTTTAGGTGTATGGGGGGCTTTAGTTGGTTCCCAAGTTATTTTGATTGGAAGCAAAATAAAATAATTGATGGGACTTCTCTTCCTTTTATGGTCTTTTTTTTCTGTGGAATTTCTAATTGTTTCTCCTTTTCGGTTTAATTTTAGTGTTGGAAGAGAAGCCCCCTGAAATTTGCCTCTCTTCTGTCTGGAAACATTGCCACTTACAAGGTAAATGATCTTTCACCATGTTTGCTCCAAGCTACAGGTATAGCAGGAAGTTTTTAGACCTTGACCATCACAAATGTACACAAATATATAACAACCTGTGCGTTGTTGTCTAGTTCACTGTGTGCACTTCCATTTCCAGATTCATGCACCAAAGTGCACCACTACTTGCCATACCGCTGGCAGATTTTTACTGATTCATCTTGGGAAGACTTTGAAGACATGGAGACTATTGAGAAAGCCTACTGTGATCCTAATACTGATAAGTAAGTATATCTAAAGCCCCCCCAAACACGTTCTGATTTTTTTTCGAAATCGAGTTCGGTCGGGCACATAATTGCGCATCCGAATGGAAACTGGATATCTGACTCTTCCCAGGATACACTCATTACTGAAGCAGAGAAACTGTTTCCAATAAACAGCTCTTTTCTGCCCATAAGAGGACTCATAGGATCAGGACCTCCCTTCTCTAAATGTGATCTGACTAAAGATCTATATAGAGGAATCAGGACCTCCCTTCTCTAAATGTGATCTGACTAAAGATCTATATAGAGGAATCAGGATCTCCTTTCTCTAAATGTGATATAGCTAAAGATCTATATAGAGGAATCAGGATCTCCTCCCTCTAACTGTGATCTAACTAAAGATCTATATAGAGGGATCAGGACCTCCTTCCTCTAAATGTGATCTAACTAAAGATCTATATAGATGAATCAGGACCTCCTTCCTCTAAATGTGATCTAACTTAAGCTCTATATATGATCGAACTAAAGATCTGTATAGAGGAATCAGGAGCTGCACATCAAGTGGGCAGTGATGAAGGAGGTGAAGGTCAGGAGGATGGAATCAGAGGAGTAGAATCAGTGAAAGATAAGCTGGATGAGGCAGAAGTGTTTAGGGAACTGTGTGTCCAGCATGGTATGGAGGGACCAACGGAGCTGTATAACCCTTGACTAAACTTTGGGTCATAGACACGACAGCGCCCCATGGGTAGTGTTGGCACGTCACATTGCTTTTTGATGTTGTATAGAGAAAGACTAAATTTCAAAGTGTTTCTATTTTATTACACAATTTTGTTGTAAATGTAATGTAGTTTTATTTTTTGTGTTATCCTTATACTTGTCTTTCATTATTCCCATTGTAGAATTATGAATGCAATCCCAGCATCATCTTATATAGGAGGAAGAGCTATCAGGTGAGAAAGCTATCACAAAAACTAACATTAGCACCAGAAAGTGATTTCCATGTTTCCCAACAATTGCGCACTGAGGATTTGCTATAGGAAATGACGAGGCACAGTAGTACAGGATCTGTTGAAATTGCAAATTTTGGGATGGCAGGCCCAAGGGTAGTGAACACAGAAAACACACACCAATAATGACTAATGGTTTAACTGGAACTTAGAAAGTTCTATGTAGAGCTCTGGTAGCACTTGCTCAGTGTACCCCTTGGTCCCTCTGCACAGCTAGGGGGTACACTGGTCATCACTAGGAGCAGGGTGTTCTGCTTAGGAGCAACCTGCACGCTTCGCACGCCATCCTCGCAAGGCTGGGGTACCCTCACACTTGACCAAATTTCCCAGTTATCTTCTCCGTCCCAGAGCTCCTGCTAGTGGGTTCTTCCCTTACAACGGGACCACCAACTGCCTGGCTAACCTCCCCACAGCCACACTATAGCTTCCCCCACTTACCCCCTACCACTCACTTGCCTACAGATGATCAGTCAAGTGTTTGGCTTGGTATCCAGCGACTTAGTGGCATATCCCATGAAATGTGTCTGTACCTGTTTGTATTGCAGATTGGTTGATATCGACATTCAAACAATGAAAGCCAATTCCACCTGGGAAGTGCGCAGGCTCTCCACCCCGTCTTCTGTCACACAAGATCCTAATTTTGTACTGACCACTGAATGGATGTGGTATTGGAAAGACGAGAGAGGTGCCTGGATCGAGTACGGACTACCGGTAGGTGAAAATACAATACTAATAGGAACTACACGAGATGTACTACCTAGTAGTGATGAGTAGGGATGGACCAAACTGTTCGCCGGAGAACAGTTCGGCGGCGAACAAGCATGTTCGCCCATCCTCTCGCCGGCGGACAGTACAGGTGTTCGACCCGCCCCGTTCGCCGACGAGAAGAAGATCTAAATTCTTCCTCCGGCAGGATCAGAACCTGCGAGATCGTGCCGGAGGAAGAATCTTTTCACTACAAGACCGGGCATGCAGCCGGTCTTATAGTGAAAAATCCGGCTTGGAGCAGGAAGTGACGTCAGTGGTGTTGCTAAGCTCTTGTTGCAGCCTTCCCATTCATCCACTTGCATTGAAATGCATGTGTAATGGATAAAAAAATACAGAATATCTGGAATTGCGAATATTCGGCAATATATTCACCATCTTCGCGAATTTCCGAATTGCCGATATTCGCGATTAATATTCGGAATCCAAATATTCGTGATCATCACTAGTACCTAGTGCAACAAAGTAAAATTATGTTAAATTTAAAGCCCCCCCATACACTATACAATCTTACCATACAATTTATGTAAATTACCTTTTCTTCTACCAAAACTATGTAATATGAGGACCTTTTCTAATCCTTTCAATCACTATGTATTCTATCAGGGAGGACCCGGCACTACATAGCAGT
>CM070034.1:157689395-157704555 GCA_036250615.1 Ptychadena robeensis
GAGACACAAACTACTGGAGGAAATCTCCCCATTGTGGGAGGAGCAGAGACACAAACTACCAAGGTTAAGTCTCATTGTGGGAGGGGTAGATAAAAATATGTTAAGCAGTATGTAAATTAAATTCAGAAATGTTTAGAAAAAAAATCCAGAAATGTTTAGAAAGGACAGAGACACGTATATGTTATCATTATTTTACAGACTTTATCACATGCCAAATCTTTCAGTCCTGAAGAGAAGGTTTTTTTTCTTGTTGGTATTTTTTTTGTTAGCAAGAGTTCCTTCCACTTTCTGCTTAAGATTGAGTCAACATTTAAGGGGTCATCTCATCTCTAAAGGCAATGATGGTTACGTATTTAGGAGGAGATTTAAAAAAAAGAGAATGTTTAAGGAACTAAGTTAACTAAATGTTAAAAGAATTTAAAAAAAAAATCTTATATTATATATGAATATTCTTTAGTATTGTAAGCAGCTAATCAGCACATCAATTATCTGCATTCTCTCACTGAGCCAGCAGGTGATGATAGTGTTCACTTTACCTCGCTAAGCTCTGTTATGGTATGTCCAAGGGGTGAACATAACTGTTTTAAGCCCCCCATACACCTTAAGATCGATCAATACAATTTCCATTAGATCTACCAACAACTGTGTAGTATAGTGGCATCCCTAATAGAATACATAGGGATTGGAATGTATATATCACTGCTATGTAGTGCTGGGTCTTCCCTCATAGAATACACAGTGATTGGAAGGTATATATCACTGCTATGTAGTGCCGGGTCCTATCTGATAGAATGCATAGTGATTGGAAGGTATATATCACTGCTATGTAGTGCCGGGTCCTCCCTGATAGAATACATAGTGATTGGAAGGTATATATCACTGTTATGTAGTGCCGGGTCCTCCCTGATAGAATACATAGTGATTGGAAGGTATATATCACTGCTATGTAGTGCCGGGTCCTCCCTGATAGAATACATAGTGATTGGAAGGTATATATCACTGCTATGTAGTGCCGGGTCCTCCCTGATAGGATACATAGTGATTGGAAGGATAAGAAAGGTCCTCATATTACATGGTTTTGGTAGAACAAAAGTTGATTGTACAGAAATTGTATGGAAAGATTGTAAGGTGTATGGGGGCCTAAAGTTAGCTACGAGTACCAGGAGATGGTGATTGGTACTCACCCCATATGTAGGGTGGTCTTCCTCACTGTCCCCTGTGTCAGCCTCCTGCATGGTAGACTCTGCTGCAGATGGACCTCCCTGTTCCTGATTGAGCCTCTGATTAGCTGTCTCCATCCACGGGTCACCAGCTGGCTTTGGGTCACATGTAACTCTCACAGTACAACACTGTTTGAACCCCCAGATACCTTAGTAGTGCACCTTGGACATTTTCTAGCTTCGTAACTAACCCCTGAGACTACCTGCAGTCCAAATGGCAACCAGTCATATTCCAGCTGTCACACAGTGCTTTTCTCTTGTCAGATTTTACCTTACATATGACTACTCTGACTTTTACCTCCAAGATCTCCAACATCCTTAGACTACGTTTCCATGGCGTTATCGGGTCCGTCGGCACCCCCTGCACTAGGAGCATTCCATGGTAGGGATGCAGACAGACCTGATCCACATTACCTACCTGCAGCCCCGGTTGTTCCCACGGCGTTCTGCCGATCCGCCGGCAGGAGGTTGACATATTGCATTATGTTGACCTTCTGGCCGGCAGAACAGCAGAACGCCGTGGGCTGCAAGTAGGTGTTGATCAGGTCAGTCTGCATCCCCGCCAAGGAATGCACTTAGCGCAGGGGGTACAGACCCGATAGCGCCATGAAAACATAGCCTTAGGAGTCCAAACTTTTTGGGGGGGATTAGTCATTTATATTCCCAATTTCATATCCCTAACTGCAACCTTTCATAGTCATATTATTTTTTTTAATTTATATACATTTAACAATGAAAACCGAAAGAATTCTAAAAGAATCTAACTATAGTAGTGTATATAGAGTAGCGTATACATGATAAAGTGAAGGTGTTTGTACAGATAAAAAGATCGAGCTTTAAGTTAAATTCAATCTGCAATATCAATGTCAGCCACAAGATGTCCCTAATGAACACTTGCCATCAATGTACAGAGCACAACATCGGCTACTTTCTCACACATGGGGAGGGGGCGCTGCAGATCTCTCCCCTCTCTGCCTGTTGGCAGATACACTTTGTGACAATAATGTAAGTACGCATAGCTAGTTTTTAGTCCTCATGCGTAGCTGTGTACCACTTATGTGCTACCCTGGTTATGTCCTCTGATCACAGAGCTCAACAACCCAAGCTGAAGTTTTCGTGCAGGAATGGCGGACTCTCTCTTGCCTTTATACAAGCTTCAATCCTAAACGTTACTGCCTGACTTATGCTAGCCATACACGTATAGATTTTTGCACAATCCCCGACAGATTCCACCAGGATGTGTGATACTTTGATTGTGACTACATCGAATGTATATACTGTTTTTGTTCGACCGATGTACTTGAACGACATATCGTTTGATTTTTATAACAGCTTTATTCAAATTTATTAGATCAAACAAAAACAATTGAATGAATTTATTCGGCATGTTTGATTTACATGCGATGGTTACCAATTCGATCAAAATTTACCAACATGTCCGCTAACTTGATAACTTTTAATAGACCAAACAAGTTGTTCGGTACTCGATTTTCGTTTGAGAAATCTTTCGTTTCCGATCGATTGAATGAAGATATCGAACCGCGTATGGCTGCAAAAGTTTTAGTGTTTGGTGCCACCTTGGCTCACTTCACGGCTGTTTAAGGGTCGGTGACGGTATGTGGCGGATCCTAGGCTCTTATCACATTGACATCCCAGTGTATGTTAAGAAATTAAAGGACGTTATAAATTACTTCAGCAGCTCTGTACCCCTCCCCCCACACTTTTACTGGGGACACCTGAGTGGTCTCTGTGCTGTGGGGTCCCGGCACAGCAGGGGTTAACATGCACCCAGCTCACTGCTCGTCACATTGTGGCACCTGCCGAGTCACGTGACCTCCCTATCCAGGCGCCTCTTTTCAGCAGGAAGGGGGGGGGGGGTTTCTACCAAGCAGCGACTCAGGAGCTTGCACTCTATCTGACACTTCCGTCCCCTTTTATTTACTTCCGGTTTCACCTTTAATAAACCCCAATTTCCTCTCCATCTTCCTTCCCCTCACTCATCATGTGGTCCATTTCCTCCTTTGTATCCCCGTCTCATAATTTCCTTCCCCTCCCATTTTCACCCCCCTCCACTTCCTTCCCCCCATCCCCCTCTCATCCCGCCACTTCCTTCCCCCCATCCCCCCTCTCATCCCTCCACTTCCTTCCCCCCATCCCCCCTCTCATCCCTCCACTTCCTTCCGCCGTCTCCCTCCTCCTGGCACGTTTCCTGGTGCGGCCCCTTTAAGAGGCAGAGCTCAGTGCTGGGAATCCACGTCAGTGTCAGGAGTGGACTCTCCACACTGACATCAATAAGGGAGGAAGAGAGAGAGGGGGGCACCCTGGCTTCCTGGAAACACCCCTCCCCCACCATGTGCTGCCACTGCTGCTAACTTCTGGAGTCTGGGGGAGACTGCAGCCCCCCAATCCCCAACCTGGGGGGCGACACTGAGCGCTGCCATGTGTGCTGCACACTTCAACATAAAGGTGAGAAGGGGATGTGAGGGGGCTGCGGGGGGGGGAGGAGGGGGGTCCTCTCCATTGTCATTGTGTCTCCTCCGATCTGTTTACATCCGATGGACAAACTTTCTTCCGCTTTGTTTTCTTTCCGCTTCCAAATATTTACCAACAAACTTCGGACTGTGAGGGCTATCGCTGTGCTGACATATACTGCAGTGCAGTACAATCACACTAGTCTGTGTTTGTTTGGCAAAGGAGCTTACACTCAACTGTACCACCACACTCAGTCATTATATATCTGTATAGCTCCAACATATATCGCGGCGCTGTACAGAGAACACTAAGTGGTTAGACAATTATAATCATTATACCAACAGAGCTGACGCTCTAATGTCCCCCACAGTCACACACTATTATTTGGTACATGGATCTATCTCTGACATATACCGCAGCGCTGTACAGAGATCACTGACCAGTCACATCAGTCTCGTACAGAGGAGATGACGCTCTAATGTCCCCCCACAGTCACACACTTATTATTACATTTATATATCTCTGACATATACCGCAGCGCTGTACGAGATCACTGACCAGTCACATCAGTCTTGTACAGAGGAGCTGACCCTCTAATGTCCCCCCCACAGTCACACACTATATATTATACATTTATATATCTCTGACATATACCACAGCGCTGTACAGCGATCACTGACCTCACATTAGTCTCTGTACAGCAGAGCTGACGCCTCAATGTCTCCCCACAGTCACACACTATTATTATACATTATATATCTCTGACATATACCGCAGCGCTGTACAGAGATAATGACCAGTCACATCAGCCTTGTACAGAGGAGCGACTCCTAATGTCCCCCCACAGTCACACATATTATTATACATTTATATATCTCTGACAGATTACCGCAGCACAGAGATAACTGACCAGTCACATCAGCCTCTGTACAGAGGAGCTGACTCTCTAATGTCCTACCCAATTAATACACCTTTGTGAGCACAGTTACAGGGGGTTGATTTGTAGGTGTGGAGTTGCCGCTTGGACCCCAGTGCTGGAAGAATCTAGTGACCGGTTCTCTTTATAGGAAGGTGTCCCAAACCTAACGTTGCCCCCCAGCAGTTTGGTCTGCAGATACTGGAATATGAGTTTAGAGTGGATCTGAGGCTCAGTGATGTGCAGTTAGCGGGGCTCTGTGGCAAAGTTTTGGGGGGCAATCCATGTGCTTTGGGCCCCCATATAGCACTTTGTTATAAGAGTATTTTTAGGGGGTTATTGCTCCAAATGATATGTAGTAGGCACACTATACCCCCTTCTCCTTCCCATGCCAGTTTCGGCCATCTTTAGTACTGGCGGAGGCCCTGCAGGTGGGATTGGGAAATCCTCTGACTTTGTTGGGGAAGTTTCATGCAGCTCTGAGAGGAGGAAATGAAACCAGAAGCCACCTAAGTGTTTCTCTTCTGTTTCTATAAATTTTGATAGATTTTTCTACATTCTGACCTTCAGCAGAGCCTATGAATGTGTATATTCTACTATTGGTGCTGATTGTACAGGCGGCAGATGAAGGGTTAAATCCAGGGAAAGGGGAGGGGCTATGCTCTCAGCTCTCTGGCATTTTCTGGGTTAACGGCTGCTGTAAAATTAAACTTTTTGGGGCTTTTTTTTTCCTCTTTGCTTCCTGTTTGCGGGAAGGTTACATCTCCTGAGAAGAAAGTGCTGCTGCGGGTTTAGTGATTCATCTGTCAGGACTCTGGAGCTGTGATTTGGAAATGTAGGTCGTTCTTTGAACCAATAGAACACCCCAATATTGGCCAATTGGATATGAAAAAAAAAAAAAGTACACCCCTTATTTTTATTCATGTGACCTAAAATACTGAGGTTTGAGCTTTAGGAGTGTTTGAGGTCATTGGGGACTGATTTGTTGTGATCCTGTATGGTCTTCTGCGATTGGTCGGACCTCCAGCCATGGCTATCATACCTCTTTATTTTGTATTAGTAGTCGTCCTTCTTCTGGCCCTTTAATTGGGTAATATACGATGACTATTGATTCCCCCCCCCCCCCCCATATGGATATTTTGGGGTCGGTCATTGGTTAACCTCTTCATGGCTGAAGTCGCAAGGTTCAGAGTGAATCCTGATAGGACGGCTTCTTAGATCTGTCCTGTTGGTTTAATAAATAACTTTTCCCGGATCATTTCCTATTGATTACTTCTTGGGAATGTAATGTGAGACCGTTGTGCTGGGTTGGGCCCCCCTGCCAGCTCTACTATAGCCAGAGATCACTTCCTGCGGCCCACTCACCTCTGTACCCTGCCACTGCTGACGTTGGCGCTTTTCCTGCCACAGTCAATAGATAACTTGCTGAACGCTCTGAGCTTGCTACAGTGTTCAGTACAATCTTCAGCAGGTCACACTTCCTGGCTGGAGGACGCCCAGCATCACCTGACCCTTTCCTCTGTCCCTGGCTCCGCCCCCTTCATTCATTGGCTGCCAGTTTGTTAAATCGTACAACCCATGCGGATCCTCTTTGGGCAAAATTCTTATTTATCATTTCTCTAGAAGTCACTAGCATGCGGCTCTGACATGACTTGCCTCAGGAAGAGGTGCGCAACGGTTTCTGGGGGAGCGAGGGATCGGGTATGTCACATTTCTGAAAATGCAAAACAATAGAGAAAGGGGGGGGGGTGGATGTGAATGGGCCTAAGAATTAGCTTGTACTTTTGGGGACACGTACATAACCGGGGAACCGGCTCTGTAAGGGGAGGGGGTGAAGGAAGTGTCAGTAGGGTGTTGTATACAGCGATCAGGGTGGATAAAAATCTATGATTTTTTTTTAAAAAATCTGTTTTTTTTATTTAAATTGATTTTTAAAAAATTAAAGTGCTTTTTAGAGGAAAATATGTTACCATCCCAAGGTTATTTCGTGATATAATAAAGATTAGTGTTTAATTATGTAGAATAAGGCTGTATATGTTAAAGTTTTTGGTAAATAAATTCCATGAATCCATTCACAATGTCATGCTCCTCTAGAGGTGTTTGTAAGATTTTATAATCAATA
This sequence comes from Ptychadena robeensis, assembly GCA_036250615.1. NCBI lineage: Eukaryota > Metazoa > Chordata > Amphibia > Anura > Ptychadenidae > Ptychadena > Ptychadena robeensis. Next base: position 157,696,126 of record CM070034.1, read on the forward strand.
AAACTACTCTCTCAGATCTATAATGGCCAACATCCCAAAAACAACAGACAGAAGTTGATGATTCACCCAAAATTTCCCCTGGAATAGACAAGGGCGAGGGGACTTGAAGGGCAACTCACCATGTAAAAGCAATACATGTATTATACACAGTGCAAACAATGAAGTAATGGCCATCTTATCAATCAGAAACAATGCACAATGTTGTGGATGTCACATCTGTACACGTGCTGTTAGAAATAGTCCAAATGGAGCAAATTTCACCCCAAAGCGCATTTCGTTGAAGACTTCTTCAGGGGGTACGATATGTAATTTCATCGGCCAAATTTACATAAAGAGCCAACACAAGGGGATCAGTCAGACTGAATAACCAAATCCACATAAAAGTGGACACAGACCCTCAGGGGTCACTCCCGTCCATAGATCCATATAGGGGGAAAGACATGATTTCTCAAGGTGGTGTCCCCACTGCACCGACACCAGTGAGGAACGGACAGACAGACACATAAATGCCGTGGTGATTCTGCGTACAACAAGATCGATTTTTAATACATTTACTTTGGTAAACATGATCAGTTGATGGTTCGGGTCGGACTTGTTACGCAGATCACCAGTGGGGACGACATCTTCAGAAATCATGTCTTTCCCCCTATATGGGTCTATGGACGTGAGTAACCCCTGAGGGTCTGTGTCCACTTTTATGTATGTTTTTGTAAGATAATTAGGCAGTTTCTTTGCCTACAAGATATTATCGCAGATGCTTGGTTTACTTTTGCAGTTCTTAAAACTAAGTACAACAGAAAAGTTGTCCAAATATGAATGATTAACCTAAACTGGGGATAAAAAGTACTAATATGAAAATGTTGTTGTTCTAAAAATCGTCATCTACTTGCATTTTTAAGTTATACCGGCAAAAATTATTGCTTTAAATCGGTTTGATTTAAATCGAGCCTAACTGACAGCGATGGTTTAGTACTTTCCACCTGTTTATCTTGGAAAGGGTTAATCAGGGATACGGCTCTTCCCGTCTGACAGGCGTACTTACCTGAGAAGGAAATGCAGCCGCTGAATAATTCAGGAATTTAACAGTCAGACTGAACTTTGTATGATGGCAAATTAAAACCACTTGGGAGGGGGTGTGTATAGCATGTGGGGTGTGTGTGTGGCATGGTGTGTGTGTGTGTGTGTATAGCATGTGGGGTGTGTGTGTGGCATGGTGTGTGTGTGTATAGCATGTGGGGTGTGTGTGGCCTGGTGTTTGTGTGTGTTTTGCCTAGTGAGAGGGGTGGGGAAGCCACAGCAATAATTTCCCTTTTCTATATTCCGCCTGTCTGACCCACATAGTGATTGTGCTTTACCGATCCTCTCTGCAGTCCCAGCAATGCTCACTAAGCCGCCATTATTTGGTAATTTTGCAAAACGACAAATCTTAATATGACCATTATGGACGCCTCAACTACCGTGTTTCCCCGAAAATTGCTTCAAAAGATGTCCAATTGTTGGGGAATGTCTTATTTTTCCACAAAGAAAAATATGGCACTGGGGTTTCAGGGTGGGGGGAATCAAAATGGCACAGGAGACTCAGTGGGGGATCGCTTAAAATGACACAGGGGGGATCAGAGGGGAAATCAAAATGGCACAGGAGACTCAGAGGGGGGATTACCATTTTAGTAACCCCTTCTGATCCTCCTGTGTCATTTTCAACTTGCCCCCTCGGATTCCCCCCCCCCTTCCAGAGTTACAGCACCGTATATTCAGGGGTGCCTTATTTCAGGGGGGGGGGGCCTTATTTTTCAGCGTGAGGCAAAAATGTAAGGGTTCCTTCTTTTCAGAGGATGCCTTATTTTACAGGGTAGGGATTTAAAACGGAATTCCGACCTTGTACAAATCCAGCGTTAGAATGGGGTAAATGCACATTTCTGCTTCGCAGGGCTGTAGAAGGGTCCGGGCGTTCATCTGACAGCCCCTAATAATAGACCCAGGAATTAGGGGTGATATCTGGCTATTCCCGAATGTCATGTTTGCATTCAGTATAAGTAGGGGGAACCGCTGCCGTCGGGGGAATTTATTACTTCCTGTGTCCCTGTGGAACAGGAAGTAGTAGAATCTTGTATGAGAAGAAATCCCCTCTGGATAGTTGTCACTGAGACAGGTGCCTCGAGTTCTGGAACTGAACCAAATCTACAGCCTGGGGGGGGGGGGGCTTGTAAACTCAACACTCTTACGGCCCCCCCATACATCTTTAGATTTCTCTGTTAGATCTCCTTTTGTAATGTGAGGGACTTTCTAAACCATCAAGTCTACCTGTGTTCAGTTGCAGAGGACCCGGCACTACATAGTTGTTGGTAGATCTAAAGGATATCTGACAGAGATCTAAAGTTGTATGGCCAACTTAATAGACTTAAGCCCCCCCCATACACCTTTCGATCGCTCCATACAATTTCCATTAGATCTACCAACAACTATGTAGTGCCTGATTGAATACATAGTGATTGGAAGGCTTAGAAAGGTCCTCATATTACATGGTTTTGGTAGAAGAAAAGTTGATTCCACATCATGTGATGAGAATGATCATTGTACAGAAATGTAAAGTGAAAAACTAATGCGATCGGCTGGTCTGATGTGGTGAAATATAATTGCAGCAGCTGACAATGGTAATCGGTAGTCTGTATGGCCCCCACCTTCTTGTATGTTGGGGTACGCTCCCCATGAGATGACGGCTGGTGTTCTGGGGTACCGTCTCCCAGACAAGGACCGTACTAACCTCTGCGGCATCGGATTTATTTCAACTTGATCGCCCACAGATCTTCTATGGGATTTAGGTCAGACCAGCATGTAGACCAGTCAATGGTATAAGCTTATCCAGGAACTGCATGCTCTTGTCATGTGACTCTGGCATTATCATGTGCCCAGGACTCAGGCCCGAGTGAACGAGTCCTAGGACTTTTTACCTAATAGCAGTCCTGGTGCCCCTCCAGTGATTGTCCTCTTCTGATCCACTACCAAACCCAACATGCTGATAAACATTGCCATTGCTTCTCCAGACCCTTTTACATCAGACCTCAGTCACATGACCTCAGAGTGACACCGCTCTGATCTGATGAGGGGGTCAGTGGCAGACCCCCTCATTTCTAGTGTTCTCTAGCAGACGCCAATCCAGCTCCTGGATGCCAGGCAGTGGACACAGTAGAGGACGTTGGTCAGAGAAGGTCACACCACTGTCTGCTGGAGGTCACTTTATAGGGCTCTGGCAGATTCCGGTCCTGGTGATGGGTGAAGGACCTTCCATGACCCCTTCCAGCTCTCCTACAGTAATTGTCTCCTGGAATCTCCTCCATATACAGCACAACCTGCCATGTATTGATCCTGGTGGAGTTAGACTTCCTGTGCAGTCTCTGTAGGGTCCAGGTTGGGCATCATGTACCAGCAGTGACCCTGACCCGAGTCACATGACCAACCAATGAGGAAGGGAATGTCTGAGTTTTCAGAGGTCCTCTCCAAATTCTTGTTTTAGGGTCCTCTCATTGATTACCATCCTACATTGCTGCTCTTCCTGACCAGATAAACACCCTGGGAGTATCACCCACCTTGTACTAGACTGATTAGAATGGATATTTTGCATATTTCAAATGTTTGGGGTTTTGTGATGCCCGCTGGGCTCTGTGGGGGCATAAGATCCCCTCTATGGTGACTGAGCTCTATGGGAATGGGCGATGCCCAATATCTCGTATGTAAAGGATTCTAGCAACAAATCGTAATGTTTCCAGCCAGGCCATGGACGGCAATTAAAGTCTGCCCGGGGTTCTAACCCTTCTATACACCCTGTGGGAGCCATCATGCGTCTGTATGTCCTGAGGATGATGAGCTGGTAGAGTGACGTCCATGTTGTGTCTGGAGGGAGAAGATGAGTTTCCTATGACCGGCCTGGTAAGTGGCCAATCCTGATCCTATCTCCCCGTATCTCATTCCATCCTAACCGGATCGTTCGGTGATGTAAATGGCGAGACGCAGGACTGATGGCTATCTGACCGATTTCCTTCCTTTCAGCAAATATTCGTGTGTGTGGGGGGGGGGCTTCTGGTGGGGAAGTAGATTTTGTTTTGTTTTTTTTTCTTAAGTTCTGTGTGTGTGTGTTGTAACTGGAGAAGTCATGTGATACGCAGATTTCCCGCCATCCAAGCGTTCCATTTAAAGGGGCCGCGCACACAAAGCAGGTGTCTGGAGGATGAAAGGAAATGGCGTTGTGTACATAGTATCATATTACATCTCCTACTATGTTACTGTTTACATTGTTTCAGAAGGTTTAATTACTTTTTTAAATGAGAAGATTCAATAAACATAACGTTTGTTAGTAAATAGGTCGAACGTCCGAATTTGTCACTTCCTGTTATCATTGGTATTAGAATATAATGTCAGTCATATATGAAATGTACAGAGATGGAGAGAAGACCAAAGGAATTCCTCTTCCTGACTGCAGCAGATTGATGGCATCACCTCAGCCGAGACACAGTCACTGACTGCAGCAGATTGATGACCTCATGTGCCTAGGCTGTGCACTGCAGCAGACTGAAAACATAATCTCGGCCTAGGCACGGTCACTGACTGCAGCAGACTGATGACATCATCTCAGCCTAGGCACGGTCACTGACTGCAGCAGACTGATGACATCATCTCAGCCTAGGCACAGTCACTGGCTGCAGCAGACTGATGACATTTCAGCCTAGGCACAGTCACTGGCTGCAGCAGACTGATGACATCATCTCGGCACAGTCACTGGCTGCAGGACACTTTCTTGAACGTGAAAGGCCCACTTCATAGGGGGGATAATGCGGCGCGCCTTTATTCCTGCGAGGGTTCTGAGAGTCGGTGATCTTGTCCTGGCAGGTGTACACAGGATTAAAAAGTAAGTCTAAATGTCCCCTGCCAAGCGCCCGGGACTTTCCAGAATAATAGGCGCACTGTTCAGGTATGTCAGGCTCTGTATCTCTGGCCGTGCCCACTTCACGTTGCGCACACAAGAGGAAACCTGACCGTCCTGGTGATCATCGTCTCCCAGCTTCTTCCTTCATATCCTCCGCGGTGTACAAAGTCAAACGGCACCATCGGCAAACTTCCGGCACATTCCCTAGTCTCTCTCTCGCCCCTTGTCCACCATGACTGCGGCTCTCTTATGGTCAGACTCTGCTGACCAGTGTCTGATAGATGGCACCCCGGCCTGTCCGTGTCCTGGAAGGCCTGAAGGTTGGTAAATGTGCAGCATCCTCCGGAAAGAGCGGGCCGGTGCATGCGTCTGTGACCCCCAATTCTGGACAGATTTACTTCCATGTTTGTCCTGGTGACCCCACAGGAAATTAGTGACTGTCGCCCTGAAGAAGGTGGCACCCAACTATTGTTCATTCCCCTCCTCTGGGCCTCAGAGGATGGTGATATATAGTCTCAGGACTCCTTAAGATCTTATGGCCCAAGGTAAGGTAAGTACCCTCCTGGGCTGCAAATTGCCTCGTTCCTCTAAATTCTGGAGCCAACCTCCTATGTGTGTTGGGTGATCATTCAGGGCCTGGAAATGGCAAGATGGCGGAGGTGTGGGGTGATGAGGGTAAAGGGACTATATATTTCTGCTAAAGAGGACCCTTCGGAGCAAGGGTGCCCCCCCCTGTACCTCCTAATCCACACCCCACCTCACTGCCTTGAGCTCCTAAACCTCTGGAAGAAGTAAGATTTTCTATGGGAATACATTCTTAAAATGCGATATGAGGAGCGCTGCACGCCTGGATGTCTCAGCAGGTCATATGGGCCGCAGATTCTGCCTAGCCACACTCTCCTCTCTAATGGTGCGGGAAGTGATCCTGGCCCCGCCCACTACTCGATTTTATCATATGCAATGTGTGCCATGATGCCGCCATCTTCATGCCACTTTATTTGAGAGCCCCCCCCCCACCGCAGGAAGTGATGGAATCCCTCTGATGTGGACACAGGAAAAAATATCGATAACTGTTTGATTCACACGATCGCACGGAAAAATCGATACGTGTATGGCTACCTTACAAAGAGTAAGTTTACTCTCTTTCCAACCCCCACCCATTTTGGCTAAAGTTTGGCCTCAAAAGGTACCCATACACGCATCTGTTCACATCACAATTGCGGTGACGCAAAAAACGACAAGCTATCGTTCCTTCAAATCGATGCACAGCTCGTTAGGTGCTTGACCCCTGGTGATCGAACAGAAACTAAAGGCTGGAATACCCGGCTCGATTTTTGACCACTCGGCAGTAGCGTGATGACGTCATCACGCTACTGTCCAGCTTCCCCGATATCGGGAGCCAGCTGTCAGCCGGTCTATACTATGAATGGGGAACCCCAGTTCCCTATTCAAAGTATAGGCTATCGAACAAGGTTTACCAACATGTTGGTTCCCCTCTCGGCCGAGCGAGATCTATTGATCTCACTCGAAAAACGGCATACACGGGTCAATTTTATTTATTTATTTTTTCCCCAGATGTGGAAAAAAATCGACCAGTGTATTCCTACCTTTACAAATATGTTGGATCCCTGTCTGATCAACCTTCCTTCCAGCCGCCCCCTGTATTCCCCTATGGGAAATGACATGCCAGTCTGTACTGGCGCATCATGACCACGCGGCGCAGGAGCCCAGCTGGGCATTGGGGATCTGGTTGCGTCCCGCAGACATACCGCACCCATAGGTTACAATCGGCACGCATACCGCGCCTGATGTGTTTCTGGCCACGGTTTGCGTTTAGTAAGCCTAGGACGTGGTATTGCAGACATGGCAAATACCGTGTCTTGTACGCCCTGAAACAGCACCCAAGCAGTGAGTGGACGCTATAGACACGTTGACGTGTCCAGAACGCCACCCGCGGTTTCTGGGACGGCATAGTATGTCTAGACCCCACCTGCGGAATGACCATTTTCCCCCTTTGCGAGTTTTACTATGTGCCCTCTTCGGAATTCGCCCGCCGGTGTTTGGTGCAGAATTTGCCAGAATTTTCTGAACTTTGCTCACCTTGTCGGAGAAAGTTCTCTGCGGGTGATTTCTATAGGTTGGTCTCCTGTTGTGTGGGGAGGGCGGTGAGAGTGGAAAAAACCCCAGACCTTTCCTGTTAGATGGGGGAATTTCCCAGGACGGCCCGGGGCTGACTTCTGCCGGGCAGGATCCAGGGTTTCCATTCCAGGTGTCGCTGAGACGCCCGCTTCTTTCGCGCCTAGAAACAAATTGCTCCCCCCCCCCCAGTCTGGAGGACCCCCAATGTAAGTAGGAGGAGTGGGGCGGGCTTAGACAGTCTGTATTTGCGTAGGTAAGGCCCACATGGGATGCTGATCCTCTATGACTGAGAGACCTGGAATTGTAAGGGGGTGTACCAGGGGGGCAGGCTGGGATGGGAGGAGGAAGGTGATGCTGGTAGGTGGCTCTGACTGGTTGCACACTGTGAGCGGCTGGGAATGTGCGGTATAACTGAAGGGGTGGCCGGAGTTCTGCTTTAAAGCTGGTTGGGCTCAGGTAACAGCTGTGACTTGGGGGTCACATGAGGTACAATGCATTTTTATAGTGAGAGGGTTCCTGCTGAATTCTCTTTGACCCCATTGTTTATTGGAGGGGACCCCCAGTGCCCCCCCCCCACGTAACCCCACTTTACGTATGATGCGACCCTGAGGAAGCGGGGGAGGGGGTTGAATTTGTACTACACTCCAGTATATGGGGTGTCATTCCAAAGATAATTTATCTGACAGGTCACATTGCACCCTCAGATAATAACAAAGTATCTCCTGGACTTCCTCCTCATCACTGTTGATCCTGCCATTCAGCCATGCCCTATTACAGTGTGACACCATGTGACCACATCCGCCCCCATATCCTAGACTGGTGTCACCCCAGAAATGCCCGGCAGGGTGTGTAGGGGGGGAAGTGCTTCCCTCCAGGCCGGGTTAGTGACTCTGCAGGGTGTTGGTAGTCTCGTATCCCGACGGCCTGGGATCACAGGAACCGGCTCCGGATTTGTTTGCCGTCGGACCGGTTTGGTCGGTTACTCTCCCTCTGGACCGGATCCAAAGCCGAGAACGATGCGCCGACTCTCCCAGACGTACGGAGGTGCGTTAACCCCTCCGCGCCCGGGAGGGACGGCGGCCTGGGATCTGAGGAGGAAGTCCGTCCTGTAAGTGAGAAGCGGAGGAGGAAGCCGACTCGGCACCGGCAGGTGGGAGGGGTCACCAGGAAGACGGTGGCGGCGGTGGCAACGGGAAGGAGAAGGGACCCGGTACAGGACATGCAGAGGCTCGCCGGAGGATGGAGGGAAGGGGTAAGGGCACGTGACCGGCCGGGGAGGGAACTTCTTCAAACTTTTATTGCAGAAACTTTTTTGTATTTTTAATTAAGGACCAGTGGGGTGAGGGTTAAAGTGGAAGTAAGGGGGGGGGGGG
>CM070034.1:157708146-157719835 GCA_036250615.1 Ptychadena robeensis
ATAACTTCCTATTCCTCCGACCCGGATCTCTGCCTCCCCTCACCTTCTTTTGCACTTTGCTGTCCTCTGACATCAGCTAATACTTCTTATTCCTCTGTAAACAGAACAGAACGAACATGACGTATGAGAAGATGTCTCGGGCGCTCCGCCATTACTACAAACTAAACATAATCCGCAAGGAACCAGGACAGAGGTTGCTGTTCAGGTAAGTGATCACAATGCCCCCCCCCCCCTGAAGTGCACGTAGGACATGGTGGGGTGCACAGTATTGGTCCAGTTTCCCATATTTATCCAAAATAGAGGCTCAGCCTCACACACCGTACATTGGGTTTAGTTTGTAATTTATTCATTAGCTTTCATTTATTATAACCTGGTGATCCTGCCAGAACAGACTGACCTAACCCTTCCTGTTCAAGGCACTCAGAAGCCCTACAGAGCATCTTGCATCATCCTCACCACCATGGCAGTGCCATTGCTGTATCTTCATAAGCAGCCAGTTTCCATGCCGTGGCTGTCTTTTCTATAATGATGTCATAGTTGAGACGCATAGTGATGACATCATCATAGATCACAGTTAAGGAAAACAAGTGTCCATTGTAAAGTTCTCTGGAACATTAACAGTCAACAAGACCATAAAACAAAAGTAGGCAAATACCTGGAATTTCCTGGTAAATTATCAGTATGGACACAAGATGGCGCTGCTGTCTGTGTTACCAGTCTGACTTCGGAATACAATGTTACCCCTGAGCTCCACTCTCCTCCCGTCCTCACCAATCAGAGACAGACTGCAGACACTTGATACACAGTCTGTCTAGGCATGCCAGCCGAGCGGGCTCTGCGTACCATCTTGGGCACTAGTGTCATAGATTCCCCATTATGGCCCTAGGACAAGAAGTGTTCTGTCCTGCTCACTTATCTTTCCATAATCTATAAAGAACTATGTAGTTGGTCACAGGAAGTTACCAGCTGTGGCAGGATCAATGGGTAATTCTTTTGCCCTGATTACATTTTTCTTCTCCTGTTGTCGCCTATAAATTTGATTTATACAATGGAATTTGTTTCAGATTTATGAAGACGCCGGAGGAGATAATGAGCGGCAGGACGGACAGACTGGAGCACCTGGAGTCTCAGGAGCTGGACGAGACCATGTACCAGGAGGACGAGTGTTGAGACGCGGACCCCTGATAAGGACAGATCCCGCCCCAGCCTGGTGTCACCTTGGGTGCTGGAGGCGGACTGCAACCCCCCCATCCCCCGCATGGACTGCGCCGCAATGGCTGCCCTCCCTCTGAAACAAAATGGACGCTGCGGCCGGCGCCGGGGTCAGCTCTCCGGACGCGGCCGGTTTCTGGTACTCGGGGAGGGACGCGGTGCGGCGCCTTCTTTTTATTTTCTGATGAGGTTTGGCCTGTCTTATTCCTGCAGAACTCATATGGGAAGTATTTGCACTGGAGAATATTACCGCGGACGACGCACTGTGATCCCCGGCGGCTGCACCCGGCCGCGCTTTTCTTTTCTGGACCGTTTTTTTTTCCTCTTTTGATCTTTTTGTATAACTTTGTAAATTGCACTAGAGACGTTTTAACTACAGATCTTCACCCGTTTTACCCACAGCGGCCCTGGCCATTGTGATGTCATCCTCCCCTTGTGATGTCATTGCTGGTGGCCCCGCCCTCACTCAGCATTACTTCCTGTTTACGCGCCGCACCACTTCCTGTGATCATTGCCGCCTTCTGGGACTTGGACCATTATACTAGTGATGTGCGTGCGGTGCGGATGGATTCCTCTGGCGATGAAGGGAATTTTTAGGTTTCTTAACTTTTATTTTTATTATTTTTACTTTTTTTTTGAATGATTTTGTTCGATGATGGAATGCGATTTTTCACGGTGCCACTAAAATCCCATTTTGCTCTTTTTCCTGTACGTGTGAGGTTTGAGTGTTTGTGCCTGTTTTTACATCAAATAAAAGGCCGGGGAACTCGCATTATGTAGATGGCCTTAATGTTAACCTGATTTCCCCCCCCCCCCCCCCCCCCCCCCCCCCCCCCCCCCCCCCCCCCCCCCCCCCCCCCCCCCTTGCCACCCAACACCCCTCTTCTGACCTCCCCTGTATGCGGGTGTGTTAGGGCTTGTTTCCACATACGTCGGGACCCTCCAGGCAATGTCTATCTGCTACGTTGGGAGCCCGCTAGCGCATTGCCTGCACGGCGGATGGTCTGTCTATACATCCGCCGGTGCAAGAGACTCAACGTATTCGACTACGTTGAGCCTTGCAGCAGCGGAGCAGCTCGGCGCCATGAAGACAGATCCTCCGCCGAGCAGGTAAGTGTATCTGCTACGTTGGGGTCCCCGCTAAGCGAGAGGTTCCCAACGTATGTGGAAACAAGCCCTTACTGTCTGGGGCAGGCTTGTGGCGTCAGCCTGACCAACTAGAGTAGAGGTGAAGCTACAGATGTGGGTGGACCAAAAGGGCCACATAAGGGGGTGCACTCCAGCAAGGGTGGGGAGTATCCCAAACTTACCTTTACTGAATAGATACATCTCCATTCATTGAGGGAGGGGGTTGGGTAGTTTTTTCTGTCTTTTGGGGTCTGATGGTGCAGTTTGTGCCATGAAAATAAGCCCCCGTCCCTCCTGTACCTACCATACTGTCATGTGGTCTTCTAAAGCGTCACATGATACTTTTTGAATACATACATCATGATTTCTGGAATTAGGAGCCAGGTGCTTTCATTATAGCTGTGACCCCTCCCATGCCTGCACCATTGATTGTCAGCTATCCCAGGCTACATGAGGCTCAGTAGGCCCTTCCTATGGTGCCCGCCAATGGGCACGGCTGGCCAAGACCTCAGGAAAGTGTTCACTGTTGGCTTTGGCTGCCATAAACTGCAGACATCTTTTACACATCCATGGCATTTGGTTTTTTATACTCAAGTATAAGCTTGAGTTTTTCAGCACTACAAATTTGTTGAACCCCTCCCTTATCTTATACTCTAAGATTCTAATTGGGGTCTCACTTACCTGTGTGGGTGTTTGCTGGTCTCCCTGTGGGTGTCGGCAGCCTCTGTGAATGGTCTGATCTGTATTTGGTATTTCTGCAGCATTCCCAAATTGGGCTGGGCAAATGTAAACAAACTCGTGTGGCAGCGCCATCTTGTGGACATTTCAATTAGAAAACTCCACTATCTGACTTTTGAATTGGGAATTCTTCAGAATGTGATGCAATGAAAACCTCTATCCAAAGAGCTCAGGGATGGACCGGGGGGAAATGTTTGCGTAGAGCATCCAACAAAGCAAAGTGATTCATGATGATTCCTTGGTTTCCACCCTCGTTATTGGCAATTGCTGCCGTCCCCCTGCCACCAAGATCACCTGCAGGGCCCGGGTGCTGATCCTCATATTTGTTTTCTGTATTTTTGTAGCAGAGAACATGAACTCCTGTCCTGGACAGCGACTCTATACAACTCATCGTCTCCGACTCGACCCAGTCACAAACACTGTGCAAATATTTGGCTGCGTAATTAGAGAGTCACAATGTTTACCTTTATGTTATTACATCCTGTATATTGCACACCCGTACCCCCTCACCCAAAAAAAGGCTGTAGCGTTACCTGGTATGGCCCACAACCATCAACCCACGGGTGGGGTTGTGGGCCATACCAGGTAACGGTACAGCCTTTTTTTTGGGGGGGGATATAAGGGCAAAGGACTCTAATCCTCCTCAATAACCTTTGCTGCAATGACAGTGGGAGAGCTGCAGCAGTTTCCACCACCCCCACTAACCCCAAATGGAGTCCCGAGTCTTTTGTTTGTTCCTCCAGCATTTCCAATCTCTGCATCCCCACCAACCCTTTAGTCGTGATTCATATTTGCCGTGTATCCAGGGTTAAGCAAAGGTAAACAAAACACTTTAGCCTCATTCTATGTGTGTATATTTATATATACGGGGCAGAGGGCTGTCTTATACTGTCACCACATACTTTTTATTTATTTATACATATGCACAGCAGGGGCAGAGGGCTGTCTTATACGGTCATCACACACACGATGACACAATGAGTTTATGCTACCATACCTAGTGACGCCACTTCATCAACCTACTATTGGCATCCCCTTTGCACATGCGCAGCTTCAAGACTTCTCTATGGCCGCCATCTCTCCCTTGTCCCATTTAAATCCCGAACCCCTCTTTTCAGTCTTACTTAAGGTGCCCATACATGTACCGATGGGCAGATGATTAATGCCTTGTTTAAGCACAGCGTGATGTCGTCACCAGACTGTGACTGAATGCCCGTCGATTAGACAGGAATCCGGTAGCACAACTTTAGGTGCCCGATTCCCATTTAATCCTTTGGATGGGGACCCAAGGAATGCAGATGGAGCAGGATTTACTGACAGGTCCGATACGTGCTTGACCAACCTGTCTTCGAGCAGGATCGGTTGATGCCACTTGAAGAAGGGTGGGCACATTGGATGGCTGTGCATTTTACGGCCGGGAGCATGCATGACATGATGTCAGTGCTCGAGCGGGTCATTGATCGTTCACCCATCTGTACATGTATGGGCACCTTTACTTGCCTCCTTTCATCACCAGCTGACCACACTTCTATCTCCCCTGCTTAAGTTCCTTAAGGCTCATATACACGGGTCGATTTTTCACTAATTTTTGACCGATCGATCACCGCATGCGTTCATGAGATCGATTGGTGATCAACCGGGTTCTGCCCACCCTGACCAATCGACCAAACAAAATCGACTAAAAATCGGATTGGACATTGAACCGACATGTTTGTTTTTTTGGGTCGATCAAAGTACGTTGGTGGACCCATAGCCCTATGCAGCAGCCTTTCCGATCGATGGATTTTGTGAAATTGGACATTTTGGAGATCGGCTCCTGTCCAAATCGACGACAAATTGGATTCCCAGGTGGTGTTGCATGGATTCCCGATCGATCGCCTGGAATAGGGATCAGATCGGGAATCAATCAGTGACAAATCAGCCCGTGTATGGCTACCTTTAGATTGTAAGCTCTATGGTTCAGGGTCTTCTCCTCCTGTGCATTGTTTGTAGTTGTATGTAGGCTCGTTTGTCTTAATTTACAGTTCTGTGTTTTATTACATTCATAAATTTATAAAGATTATTATAGTAATGAAAAGAAAAAAATATAAACAGAATTTAGCTACCTGCAGTTCGAAAACCTGCCACTAGGTGGAGGCCACTAACCACACCTAGCTCTTCTCCCCATAGAAGGTTCTCGGCTGGATAACACATTACAGCATTCTGGACTGTGTATACTCGAATATAAGCCAAACTTTACAGCATGTTAAATGTGCTGAAGAAATTTAGCTACACCGAAAATAAGACAGTGTCTTATATAATTTTTTTTCTCCCAAAGATGTCCTACGTCTTCTTTTCAGGGGATGTGTTATTTTTCCATAAGAAGAATACGGCACTGGGGAATCAGGGTGGAGGGATCAGTTAAAATGTCACAGGGGGGATCAGAGGGAGGAATCAAAATGGCACAGGAGACTCAGAGGGGGGATTACCATTTTAGTAACCCCCTCTGATCCCCCCTGTCCAGAGTCACAGTACTGTATCTGCAGGGGTGCCTTTTTTTCAGGGAGGTGCCTTATATTTCAGCATGAGGCAAAAATGTAAGGGTGCCTTATTTTTGGGGAAACGTAGGCATTCTTCATACAAGTGAAGTACCATTAGGCAGAGTGTAAGAGCTAAATAAGAACAAGGACAGAGGCGCACAACCTAGTACAACAAATGGTTAAATAATGTGGAATAGGATAAGATAAAACAAATTGAAACAAAACAACAGACAAGATACTCACAATGAGAGAGGTTTACAAGGGTTGATCTCTCAGGGCCACGTGTTTTCCAGGAGGACCTCACTTCCTGGTGGGGCACTTCCTGCTTACAGATGCTGGGGGGCTCAATAGGAACAATGGGACGCATTTCGAGCAGAGCTCTTTTTCAACCCTATGGTTGTCTGTTACAAGGGGCCACACTCCTCCATTTTGAGAGCTGCACACCTACACACAACATATACACCCATCCCTCATACTGACTCCATTTTACTCTGATCCTTGCTCAGGCCCCATACACCCACTGAGGGCCTTTCTGGCCACTGCTATCACTATAGCTGTGTAATCACTGCTGAAGGTTGTGCGCAACTACCCATTATCTTTCTTAGAGTGTAAGAGCTGACATCTCTGAGAGCAGTGACAGCTGGGATAGTACCTGATCACATTCTGTATTGTACAGGGCCGTTTCTTCCGCTATACGGGAGGGCCACGATGCCCCTGCGCACATAGCACCCGCACTCAACAGCTAGGCCACCAATAATCCACCCCCTCTTAACAACTCTGGCTAGTAGAGATATGTGGCTGGGTCCCCCAATGTGCTTCATCTAGCTTTCCCCCTCTAGGGACCCACGCTTCTACCCCCAGGCCTGGTTTCATTATAATCACCCCCAGTGGCCACTGGTGATATTGCACCCTGAGTTAACCCCCGGAAGCCTGGCAGATGAAATTGGTATCTTTCATATGATTCCAGGGAAGAGCAGGTACGGTAAGTATATTTTATTAGGATTATAAAGCGCTATACCACCATCATACCAGCCCAGAGGCAAGTCAAACTTTAACTTTATCTCTATATATTTTGAGTATAGATCTGCTTTAAGAGCTGCAATAGATCCAATAACTTAACCCCTCCTCCTCCTCCTATTCCCCCTATATACTTTTAGACTGTCCACCCTATGGCATCTGCTGCCAGTCAGACCCATAATAAGGGAGATATCAGTGCTGGGCACAGTGCAGCCACTAACAGGGAGATGCAATTCTGTCATCTATAGCGGACTGTATCCAGTGCATGTTAAATGTTGTCACCCAGCAAGTTCTGGGGTCCATCGCGTACATCAGGGCTGAGGGCTCATAAGAGAAGTACTGGGTAGTGTTGAGCACGAGTATTCACATCGCGGATTTTTATTGGGAAAATCTGGAATCTTCATCATCTAAGATATTCGAGATTCTGGAGAACGTATTATGCATTGCCCTGGCACTATGCACATGTACAAGTGCAGATTTTCATAATGACTACACTGCATCTGTTATTTCACATTCTGTCACTAGATGTCGCCGTGACAACACATATTGTGTTCACAATATTCGCAAGTGCCGATTTTCACAATCATAAGTAATGACTGGAGATCTTTAATATTTGTCGCGAATGTCGCAAATTCAAATATTGCCTATGCTGCTCATTAGTGTTGAGCTCGAATATTCGAATTGTGAATATTGGCTATTTAAGAATTCGCGAATATGGTGGTGGATATTCGCTATTTCGAAAATTTGCGATTTTCTGCATTGGGATGCCTCTGACCAATGATTGCGAATATATATTTGCAATGCGAAAATAAATAGCACATGTGATTATTCATTTTGAAGGTAATTGTGGGACGTTGTGTTATGTGCAATTATCGCGAATATTCACAAATATAGAATCAAATATTCGTAGAATTATTTGTGAAGTGTCGCAAATTTGAATATTGCCTATGCCACTCATCACTAATTGCCACATATATCATGTGCATGCACAGCTTCAAGACTTCTCTAGGGCCGCCCCAACTCTCCAGGTCTCCATGTTAATGGAGGAGCGCCACTTTCCCGCCCACAAAGCCGGCGTCAATAATGACACCGGCTGTGTGGAGAGGGGCGGAGGGAGTACTTTGTACACTGCCTCGACTGCCCGTACAGGCAGTGCGCTTGGCAGGTTAAACTCCCAGCTAAACCCCGCCCCCCCCTCTTCTGTCTTGCTTACTCACCACCCTAATATCACCAGCTGACCTCACTTCTATCACATTCAGGCACAATTGAGCAACATCATGGCACCTGTTTGCTCAAAGCTATAGAAAAATCGAACCATGTATGCCTTTCTTCGAGCGGGATCGATTAAAAAGGTTGGTTGAACAGGGAACAGATATGTCTGTAAATCCTGGTCCATGTGACAAGCAGCGGGGAGAGTCCCCCCCCTCTCCCACACACACGCCACAGCCTGATCGGCTCCTGACAGGGGAAAGGGGGTAGAGCCTAGCATGCCTGTGTAAATTACACAGGCAAATGCTGAGGCCCCCCCCCCCCTCTGTCTGGCTCTCCCCGTTGCCTGTCAGCAGCTTCCAGCCAGTGTTGTTAGACCGAAAAATAGCTGGAACTGGAATCGAAGTGCAAAGTAGAGGCATGGTGACATTTTGCGCTGTGATCGATTGCATGGGTATCGACCCGTGTATATGAAGTTTCTTAGATTGTGCAGAAACCCATGCTAGCGCAATTTTTTTATTTCAAATGTTCCCACAACCCTTCTCTTCCTCTCCAGCGATGTTGGTGATGATATCATGTTCAGGGGCTTTGCATTCATCTCACAAACTCAGCTAGATGGAAACATCTATACAGCACATGGAGTTTTTGAGTAAAGCTAGCCATAAACGTGTCGGATTCCATGTCCGATCGATTCATCATCCGATCGATTCCGGCGATTCTGCCGGGAATCGCAGGTGTGATCAATCGGCCAATTAAGAGTATCCATCGCAGCATACCACCTTGTCCGAGCGGATTCCGGCACGATTCCGTGTGCGATTCCACCTCCGATTCCACCTCACAAATGGCAACTCCCCCTGATCCGGGCAGAATCGCATGAGAAAGACCAACATGTTGGTTCTCTGTCGGATCCGATTCTGAGCCCCTGAACGATCGGACGTGATCGATCGGACAAGGTGGGCTGCATGCGATTCCGGCACGATCGTTTCGCGTGCACGCGCCCGGAATCGATCGTGCCGGAATCCGGTGCGAATCCGACACGTGTATGGGGGCCTTTTGGCTATGTTTCCACTTCGTTTTGTGACCCGTCAGGACCCACTTTGTTAAGCGCAGTGCTTGGTGGGGTCACATACACTGTACCTGCCTGGCGGATGCTCTGTTCGTACTGCACTATGTTAACCCCTGCATCCGCAGATTGACTCAGCACCGTGAGAACTGCACTTAACGTAGGGGGTCCCGACGGATCACATAACGCTGTGGAGACATAACCTGAATGTTGAGCTCTCCAGGTGTTAGAGTATTTGTTGTTGTTTTTTTTTTTATATTCCCAGAACGTTTCTCTACATCTCCAGGAATGTTGGTGACGATACCATGCTCAGGGGATTTGTAATTCATTCACAAAGTCAGCTAGATGAAATTCCCCGGCCATTTCTATACATCCGAGCATTCCCCATCTTCCCCTGTTACTCCGGTCAGCTGATTCGTCTTCCTGGCTTGTGATTGGCTGATGGTTGAATGTAATTCGTGTTCCAGCCTCCCCCCAAGATACGCCCTCCGCAGCCTTTCACTTTAATTTCTCTCCCTCCTGCAGCAATGGCATCCGCCGGTCTGAGGAAGGAGCTGGAATGTTCCGTCTGTCTGAGTGTCTACACCGACCCGGTGATGCTGAGATGTGGACACAACTACTGCCGGGTGTGTATTGACGGGGTGCTGGATACACAGGGGGGGTCCAGGGGATTCTCCTGCCCGGAGTGCAGAGAGGAGTTCCAGGATCGGCCTGCTCTGCACAGGAACATTACTCTACGGAACATCGTGGAGAACTTTCTGACCACTCACCCAGGTCAGGAGGACTCTGAGGTCTTCTGCTCTCATTGTGTGGACTCTCCGGTCATTGCCGTCAAGTCTTGTCTCCATTGTGAGGTCTCTCTGTGTGATAAACATCTGAGCGTCCACAAAAGGTCACCGGAACACGTCCTCTGCGACCCCACCACCTCCCTGGAGAAGAGGAAATGCTCCGTCCATAAGAAGATCCTGGAGTACTACTGCACCCAGGACTCTGCCTGTATCTGTGTGTCCTGCTGTCTCATAGGAGAACACAAGGGACATGAGATGGTGTCACTGGATGAGGCTTCTGAGCAGGAAGAAGAACCTGAGGAACATTCTTCAGAAACTGACGATGGAGAGAAAGGAGAATGAAGAACAAATCCAGAGTCTGCAGGAAAGAGACAAAAAAGTGAAAGATAAAGCGGAAATCGAGAGAGAAAGAGTCTCGGCCTTGTTCACAGACCTCAGGAGACAGCTGGAGGATCTGGAGAAGAATGTCGTGAGAGAGATCTCCAGGCAAGAAAAGCTTCTTTCTTTCTTGATCTTAGATGGGATCTATCAGCTGGAAATCAGGAAGGGTGAGCTGTCCAGGAGGATGAGCCGCATGGTGGAGCTGTGTGACATGGCCGACCCACTGACCGTCCTCCAGGAATCTGACGGGTCCAACTGGAACAATCCCAAGAGTAATGGAGGCCAAGATGGAGACCTCAATGCCCATGGAGACTTGGACTTGGCTGAGATCTCGCACACCTTGCAGACGGGTATCACCGATATCCTCGCTGGAATGAAGGAAGGAATACGCGTAGAGAAAGCGTTGAAGTTGTCATTAGATGTAAACACGGCCGGTAATAAACTTCACATCTCAGATGACAGGAAGTTCCTATACAAGTCGGACAGGAACCAGAATCGCCCGATGACCCCAGACAGGTTCCAGTCTTACCCTCAGGTGATAAGTTGTCAGAGTTTCTCAGCCGGACGATGTTACTGGGAGATGGATATGGGGGGTTCGGAGAGCTGGAGGGTCGGGGTGTGTTACCCCAGTATAGACAGGACCGGGGAGAAGTCACAAATTGGGAATAACGACAGGTCGTGGGGTCTATACAGGGTTAACAGTCAATATACGTTCATACATGACAATGTCAAGTTCCATTTACTGGCCGGCATCACCAGCGGCAGGGTCCGGATCTATGTGGATTACGAGGCCGGGCGGATCTCCTTTTATGATCTGTGTCACCCCATCCGACACCTCCACACCTTCACCACCACCTTCACCGAGCCCCTCCATGCTGTGATAGGTGTATGGAAGGGTTGTATGAACATATTGGGGAGGGTCAGGAGATGTGACACCGGAGGCACCATGCAGTAGATAGCGGGGGAGATGGTTAGTGGTGGAAAATTCTGGTGGGGGGATGAGGAACTGGACAGGAACAACACCAATGAAGGATGAGGAACTGGACAGGAACAACACCAATGAAGGATGAGGAACTGGACAGGAACAACACCAATGAAGCAGATGCCTCTACATGCTAGAGGAACATGTCCCACAAATGATGGGCAGAAGGTCAAAGTATGGCCAACAGAAGACCTATAGCCTACACACGATACAAGCCTAGACAAGTATAGAGGGTATACAGATACTGCAAATACCAATAATGACCATTGATCCCCCTTTAGAGGTCTCCTATAGCATGCCTGTATCCTCTAGCAGTCTCATGTTGGATGTCCTCAACCACTAGCAGTCTCTTTTCAGGTTTCCTCAACCTCTCACAGTCTCCTGTTGGATATCCTAAACCTCTAGCAGTCTCCTGTTAGATGTCCAATGCATTGGCCAATATTGCAGTCTCCTATCATGTCTGTCTCCTTTTGGGTGTCCTCAACTTATAACAGTCTCCTGTTAGATGTCCTAAAGCTATAACATGTCTGTATCTTCTAGCAGTCTCCTGTTGGATGTCTATATCCTCTAGCAGTCTCCTGTTGGATGTCTATATCCTCTAGCAGTCTCCTGTTGGATGTCTGTATCCTCTAGCAGTCTCCTGTTGGATGTC
>CM070034.1:157780857-157793866 GCA_036250615.1 Ptychadena robeensis
AGAGTGGTTTATTCCAGGATGTCACTCCCGCCAGACAACCCCCCCACCCCTACTGGAGAGTGGCAAGAGTAACAGCCTGGAATAAACCACTCTTTGGTGGAGGGGGGGTTGTCTGTTTTTTTCCAGGATGTCACTCTCACCAGACAACACCCCCGCCACAAGATGGCGCTGTGTGTATATAGACATGTTATGGTCACTGGCCACCAGGTTTGTCCTGAAGAGCCATGTTGCACTGAACAGGACATATCTGGATACTAGGGGTGTCATGCTAATAGGGAGGGTGACAACCCCCCACCCGGTCCCCTTTTTTCCATATGGCCAGCTTTGTTGGACCTGGAGGTCACAGCGGGTCAGTGCCCACAGCAAGCTGGGACAACCTGCTGATGACCATGCTGGAGCAATGATGGGCTGACACTTGGGGGTAACATTTGGGGTGTCATCTAAGAACAATAGCACTCTGTCATGAAGTGTAGCTACAGAGAGTGTTTTCAATGCATTCGCAACAAAAATCTTCCTTGTAGTAAAGAATAATCTCTGTCCTTCCAGGAGAAAGTGATGGGAGGAGAGGACAGCGAGGAAGAGGTGGAATGAGCTCACATTGGACCTCCAAACACCCCGGCTGGAAGCTGCCAGCGACGAGGCCTATTGAGGAACATGAGACATAGATGTCCATTCATCTTCTAATACAAGGACGTGGTCTATCCAAGCTCTGGTGAAGGTTGGTCTTCCTCAGGGTCACCTACAGACCGCTGTCTGGACTCGGCTTGGATTTGCTGGACCTCTCCAAGAAACTATTCTGATAGAAAGACCATCAAATAAACATTTCTGGTTTACCTTCCTGAAGTGTCCATGGTGGAGGACCTTGGCCTACAGAACCACCCCAGGCCTCTCTGGATTCGGTCATAAAACCAACCACCCCCCCCCTCTTTGACACCCCCCAAATTTTGCCCGGCAGGGTGTACAATGGATAACATTGATGTGGAGGAAGGTTTCCTGTGGGTCCTCCTATCCTATCTGTCCCATATGCCCCTCTACTGGAAGTACCAATAGAAAACAGAGTGCCCCCCCACCACCACCACCACCACCACCACCACCACCATGTGCATACTTCACACTCAACCCATGCCTACAGACACCCCACCCCCTTTATTCATGCCTAAACCTAGGTGGTGAGACTTGGCACAATGGGTACGGTTTACATAGAACCAGTGCCCCCCCCCCCCCCTTTTTTTAAAAATACAGTTTCCTTACATGAGTTCTCTGTCTATTTATGGATGAATAATAAATAAAATTATATATTGTCAAAAAAAATTTCTTGCTTTTGGAGACCAAAGCTTGACAAGAGTTTCCTCTCCACCAGTGTTCACAGTACGACCATCAAAGGTTCACCTGATAACTCTATTTCAGATCCTAATTTCTGGTCCTGATGATAAAGTGAAACATTCTCTCATTGGGTTTGATTTTTTTCACATTCCGTCCTACAAGTCTCCAAATACATTTGTTAGTAAAAGATTATGCCAGTGGTGGCACTAGCCTGGTGCTGGGGGTGCAGTGAGCACCAAGTGACTCCCAGACGAGGGGTGACGGCAAACATTCCAACAAGAGGCGTTAGGTTTCACAAAGAGAACTCCAATCTTCCCCCAGGACAACAGCTGATGGGTCAGTGTGACAGAAAGTCTTTAGTTGGGGGGATTCGGCCTCCTAAAAATTTAAAAAACAGGTGGTTGGAACTGTATCAATAAAAATCAGCCAGCCCTCTCTAAATGTCATAAGCTGGCCATACACCTTAAGATCTCTGTCAGATATCCTTTAGATCTACCAACAATCTGCCGGGTCCTCTGCGATTGAACACAGGTAGACTTGATGGTTTAGAAAGTCCCTCATATTACATGGTTTTGGTAAAACAAAAGGAGATCTAAAGGAAATCTGACAGAGAAATCTAAAGATGTATAGGGACCCATAGATGGGTTGATTATTTTGCGATTTGATCATATTGCAGAATAAAATTGGAAACCCAGTAGACAATCGATCATTTGTACCGCCACACAGTGTTCTAGCTTTACAGATTAACCTCCCTAGCAGTTGAGACGAATCCTGTTCTTTCGGCGTTCAGAGTCGCCCCAACCGCAGGGGAAGCCGGCATCGGGAAAGCTGTCTTCGTCCCTGCAGCGTTTCCAGGGTTTTGGCACCGCCCAGATCCCACGGGGGGGGCGGCGCCATAGACTTTGTTAATGGAGGAGCGCCGGCTTTCCTGCCCACACAGCCGGTGTCAATAATGACGTGTGGAGAGGGGCGGAGGGAGGAAATGACAGGCAGTGCACTTTGTACACTGCCTCAATTGCCCGTACCGCACCGTTGAAACCGGCGTGATATGGGCGGTGCGCTAGGGAGGTTAAACAAAAAACCTTAAGTGTCATAACCACTTTCTGTCACAAGAGGGCGACTGAAAACAAATATCATGTAGAAAAGGGGTTTGTATCTGAATGGATGAAAGGCAGACACCCAACAGACACGAAGATGTCCTCTGACAACTCAGAGGCTAGGGGACTTTAGCGGCCACATATTTATGATACAAACAGAATTATAAGACGTGTATAATAAAATACCATCATTTTATCAGGGTGGAAGAACAGAGAAACAAAAAACATGGTCCATGAGTAATCGTCAGATTTCAAGGAGCGCTTGATACAAATTCGATAGAAGCGATGCACTGTCCTCAGGTTCCCCTGAGCACATCCCAAATACCCATTCCAGGGTTTACAGCTGAGCCCAAAGGTTGTTGGCGAAAGAGACACCCCGATGTACTTTTCGTCACTTCTTCAGGGGGTGAATGAGGGGATGTGGATCGTTATAGCGTACTGTATCAAAATTGCAAAAGGTCACCACTACATAGTCGACCAAAACAGGAGCTGGAGCGGGGAGCCCATCCACATGGACCGAGCACCGCCTCCCATATAGAGTAAACAGGTAAACATCCAGTGTCAAACAAGGTATGGTCCAGGGATTGGAAGGTGATGGAAGGAGTATTGCTCCATCGGCATCCTAGCAGGTCAGGAAGGTGTGAAATTTCTATCGAATTTGTAACACGCGCTCCTTGAAATCTGACGATTACTCATGGCCCATGTTTTTTGTTTCTCTGTTTTTCCACCCTGATAAAATGATGGTATTTTGTTATACACCATGTGTCTGAGGTTATCACACCAGTCTAATAATTCTGTTTGTATCATAAATATGTGGCCGCTAAAGTCCCCTAGCCTCTGAGTTCAGATACAAACCCCTTTTCTACATACATTTTTGGGATGTTGGTCACCTCGGAGCGAAAGGGAATTTTATAATTATTGAAAACAAATATCATGCCAATGTAAAATATTAAATGAAAATGCTGACATATCTGATCACGCCTTGATTTAATTTTTGATCACTTGTAGCAGGTGGGCAGGAGATTATTGCTGTTCAAACATTAAAGGGAAATATCACTACCCTTATGTAAGCTTAAGGCCCAGGTACCCAACCTGCGGCCCTCTGGCCATTCCTTGGCGGCCCCCCCTTGGTTTTCCACTTGCGGTCCCAGAAACCTCACTGTTAATGCATCGGGCATAGGAACTCGCCTGTCCTCGCCCAGGATCTACTTCAAGAGGAGGAGAGGGACCCGCTCTGGCTGAGCACATGGAAGCCAATCAGCAACCCATAAAGTGCCTGAGCAAGTCCCTCACCTCACCAAGAATATCCCGTTCTAAGAAGATGAGAGCCTATGCTCCCACTACTCCACCAACAAATGGGGGATTATTGTATGCGGCACATTACCTCAGAATGGAGGCACAGAATGGAGTCTTCTAGCTAATAATATATTTTTATTATTTATTATCGAATGCTTATACAAGTCAGTAGATTAAAAATGTTATGTGCGGCCTTTTAGTGATGGAGAGGGCCCACCATATCAACGCGGTTGCCAACCACTGGCTTAAGGCATAGTATGCCTGTGACCCCCCCCCCCCCCTCCAAAGTTCTTGCAGGAAACATCACTATGGAGACTAACTTAATCCAACAGTAAGAAGAGGTTCACAAGGTACTCGTCCAGATGAGCACTGACCGTTCATTCTGTCCCATCGAAATTAGCCCCCCTCCTTTGGGTCCCCTGTCCATTTTTAGCGGGAGGCTCCATTCAACAGGACAGCGGCATTAAATACTGCGGTCTGTTGCTGCTGGCGCCCAGTTCCCAACCACCTGTAGGCGGCCCAAAACGTAAGACTGACTACAAAATATATGTCATCACATTAGCTATATAAGGGCTCCCATACACCTTTAGATTTCTCTGTCAGATTTCCTTTTGTCTACCTGTGTTCAATCGCAGAGGACCCTAGTTTTGGATATCTGACAGAGATCTAAAGGTGTATGACCAACTTAGGACCGCAGCTGTCGCACTGACCTATCCGCTGTGGTTTGGAGTCCACTTTAGCTGTATAAAAATAATAAAATGGCTTCAGTTGGAAAGTTTCCCATCACTCCTCTGGGAGTCACCTGGTACGCAACCGACACCACTGGTAGAATTGTTTGTAATGACCGGATTATTTCTGGAGAGGAGTAGGCCGGTGTGTGGAAAAAATGAACCCAATGGGAGAACTTTAATATACTCAGGGGTGCACATAACTTACTTAGTGAGCTCCTCAGATGAGTACCAGGAGATGGTGTTTGGTCCTCACCCCATATGTAGGGTGGTCTTCCTCACTGTCCTCTGCGTCAGCCTCCTGCATGGTAGATTCTGCTGCAGATGGACCTCCCTGTTGCTGATTGATCCTCCGATTAGCTGTCTCCATCCACAGGTCACCAGCTGGCTTTGGGTCACATGTAACTCTCACAGTACAACACCGTGTGATCCCCCAGATATCATACCTCAGTAGTAACACCCTGACATTTTCTGGGTTAGTAACTAACCCCTGAGACTACCAGCAGTCTAAATGTCAGCCTTTCATAGTCATATTCCAGCTGTCACACAGTGCTTTTTATCTTGTCAGATTTTACCTTTACATGTGCCTACTCTGACTTCCATCCCCCAGATCTCCAACACACTTAGAAGTCCAATCTTTGTTTTTTTGGATTATAAATTTACATTCCCAGTGTCACCCCCCTAACTGCAACCTTTCAGTTATTCATGTTTCCCTGCAGTTATCCAAGTGACATAAATTGTATACATGTAACATTTAGCTGCGGCCGCCCAGACACGGGGTACCTCCAAGTTGTTAGTACGCATATTAGCTGTGTAACAATAATGCCGGTACGCAGAGCTAGTGTTTGGCGCCTTATTGTGTACCACTTCTGTACACCCCTGCTTATACTTCATCAGGACTGGAAATTAAGATCCAAAATGGAGTTATCAGCAGAAACTTTAGTGGCCGCACTGTGACCACAAAGGATTTTACTCTTGAAAAAAAATGTTCATGGTGAATTTGGGCTCTTGATGCCTTTATCACGATGGCCATTACCACCACTGACCCCAACAATGGAGGTTTTCATGCAATCACTGACCATCAATCACTATTACTGCCACTGATGGGTTTATTGTACTTTGCCATGTGTCGGTGTGTTATTGTCTTATATAGCGCCAACATATTACACAGCGCTGTACAATAGATGAGTTTAGATAACACAGGTACAGATTATGACACAGGGGGAGAGAACTTTGCCCAAACAGCTTACAATCTAATCAGTTGGGGAACAGTATACAGAAGGTGGGGGGAGGGGGGCATATATTCCTTTTTTTTTTTTTTTGAAAAGCAAAATCATTCCCCCTCTCAAAGTGTTGGGGGGGGGGGGCTGCATTCTTACCCCCACATAGCCCCGTATACACCCCAATAATCTCAGAAACCCACAACTTTCCATGTTTTAAGCTTTTGTTTTATTATAAAAATTAATTCTTTGTTACAATTCGGCTTACAGTAATAATGAAACTTTATACAAGGTCATCGGAATTTTTTTTTTCGTTTTAATATACACAGCTTCCAAAGTAAAGCCCATATTTTACAAAAAAAACTTTATATGAAAGAAAAAACAAAACAAAAACTATGAACGAGTGGCTCTGAGATGACCAAATGTTGGCCGATTAGCATAAAACCAATACATCCTTGTGCAGATCTGTCGTACCAGCAGCAGGAGAAAGGAAGTGGGGGGGGTTAAAGCTTGAAGACGGAAACGACGTACATACGGGAGTCGGTGTCCCCTCGTCAATCTTGACTCTCACACGTGATACGTGGCTCCACAAAATGGGCGTGCACGCGCACACACATACAGACACGCACACTCACAACAAGCACTCAAATTACCCTTCACTGTACTTCGGGGGAAGATCTAGAATGGAATGGTGATGGTTTAAGGAATTATAGCAAATGCTACGAGGACGACAACTTTGTTTAGCTTGGATAGTGAATGAGATACAAAATATTAGGGAGTTGATTGCTACGGAGTATTGAATTGTTCACATCTCTCAAATCATTAGGTCTCCCTTTACGGACCAGTGTACTGGTAAATGAGCCGGTGTATTAATAACCGTGGAGGAAGGATAAAGCGTTGGTTGAGTGCAAAACTGTTTCTATTTATAAGGAGTTGGCTATTCACCTTTAGATCTCTGTCAGATTTCCTTTAGATCTACCAACAACTATGTAGTGTTGGGACCTCTGCAATTGAACACAGGTAGAAGTGATTGAACCAAAATTGAACCGTGTGTGGCTAGCTTTAAGAAAGTCCCTCATATTAAATGGTTTTGGTAAAACAAAAGGAGATCTAAAGGAAATTGGACAAAAATCTAAAAGGTGTATGGGGGCCCTAAGTTTAGATTAACTATACACAGCAAAAATCACCAGCCAATAGGAAAGCTCCCCCGCTATCTTCTGTGACAACTGTTTTACACTTGTTGAGTGCATAGGTAGCCATTTATGGTGGAATATTTTTTTCAAAAATTCAATGATTTCAAATTAACTGCAAAGCCCCCTACATCTCCAGCAATTTTGGTGATGATACCATGTTCAGGGGCTTTGCAATCAGCTCACAGTCAGCTAGTCGAATAATTTGACCATCTCTAGTAGCCATACACTGTTCGCTATTTCCGTCCGAACAGTATAAACATTGTTCTGTTTACGTCGAGCGAACGGTAATTGATTCGGTACACTGTACTCCACCGTGACGGTCAGCTCCTCTCCCAGCTCACTACACACTGGTGTCAATTAGACGCCGGCGGTGTGTGTGTGGGGGGGGGGGATCACCGAAGACATGGGGCCGGAAAAGCTCCATGAGCCTGCAGCTATGCTGCAGGATCACGGAGAGCCGACGTCTGCACCCGATCACGGCATTGACAGTTTGATCCAAGATCAAACTGCACCCGCACTGGCTTCGAAGATTAACAAACGTAAATATCAGGCTATGTGCCCAGACATGACCCTATTACACATGGAGCTATGGCCACCACAGACACATTCACCACGGCTTCCCGACTTTAGGATCACAGACTGTGTACAGCGAGCAACAGCAACGTAAACCACGCAATGGTTCACAAATGTAAACATCAGGTTACGTAAGTAGCAGAGAATCTACAGATCAACAAATTTGGAACACTTTCCAAATTCACACCGACATTATTGGTGGAGCCGATTGGCCAAGATGGCAGGGACGTGTCACCAGATTATACTGAGGCCCATATCACAGCAACAACCCCCCCCCCCCTCTCTTACAGGGCTATAGACTTATATGACAAGGAATATAACCGAATGACATTCTAGTTTTCAGAACGGAATGATTAGCAGGATCTGGAAATCCACCCAGAAGCAGCTTTACAAATATTTGTAAAAATAAAACCCAGAATAAGAGCAGAACGTGCAAACACTGCGACGCCATGACAGGCGACACAAGACACAATGTAAATGGTCACCGCTCTCTATGGGAAAGTCCTATTTCCCGTGTCAGAGGGGTTTGCAAGTTATGTAACGTGTAACGCACATGTAACACGGCGAGTGAACGAGGAACATAACACGTAAGCAACTGTGTAAACCTTCTACAAAATGTAACCGGAGACCCCAGGAGTGCGATTACGAGACTTGGCAGGACCCCGGCATGTATTCCAGACACTATCGGGATCACCAACATTTCTGGAGATGTAGAGAAGAGTTGTGGGGACACACAGTGGTTCCCAAAATGGGGGGCGCAAAGATATTCCAGGGGGGCGCCAGCCCTCATTCTTAACCTGTGTTTAAAAAGGGAGGGGGGGCTCCATGTTTCTAAATAGAAAAGGGGGTCCTGTAAGGAAAGTTTGGGAACCACTGCTCAAGCACATGAAGTTTTTGCATTAAGTAGAAATTTACCTAATTTATAAAAAAAAAACTTGAGTAAAAATTTTTTTCATCCAAGATGTAAACTTGTTAACGTTCTGAAGCCAGAGTAGCTGATGAAAAATAAAATTTAGACGGCAGTGACACCTTGTGGTCATTCTGCATATTACAAACCTTTTTTAGAATAAGTTAAAATAAGACCTACCCGAAAATAAGCCCTAGTGCATTTTTTTTGCACCTAAAATGGATAAGACAGTGTGTTATTTTCAGGGAAACACAGTAGAGCCGTAAGATGTCAAAGGGTGGAACCAAAGAAGACTAGAGAGGGTCAATGAGATATTGAAATCTCAACATTAGCAGACTGAAACGGATCCAATCAGATACAACGGCTGCTGCGCTAATGGAGGTATGCTGTAGGTGGCCCTCAGCCACCAAACACGTCAATCATTCGCCTTTATCACACATCCCAATACCATTCTCAACATTACGGCAGACTCGGAGGTGACAATTGCCATCGTGCACCCTCCTCCATCCTCACTATAAAGCGGACAAACACCTTTAGATCTATCAACAGCTATGTAGTGCCGGGTCCCCTGTGATTGAACACAGGTAGACTCGATTGTTTAGAAAGTCCCTCATGGCTTTGGTAAAACAAAAGGAGATCTAAAGGAAATCCCCTAAGGGTCCCCCATACACCTTTAGAGTTCTCCATCAGATTTCCTTTAGATCACCTTTTGTTTTACCAAAGCCATGAGGTTCATTAGCAAATCCCAAACAAGACAAAAATCGAGAAACCGTTCACAACCCGACCTCTGGCTGACGCCACCTTCTAAGCTCCTGTTGTCCGGTGACTGTAAGTGATCATACTGTAGGTACTGCACGGATATATACATGGGATATACACGAGGAAACAATGTTACATTTTGTGTTTATAAATACAATTCAGTATCTACATCTGCGGAACAATAATAAAAAAAAACATTTAACATTCGCAGCTTCAGAAATGAGAAAATATACTTTTCAGGCGTCGCCTTCCCGCAGGAGGACCAGGCCGGCATCGGGCAGGGGACGGTTAAAGTGAACCTGATGTTAACCGAGGTGCGCAGGAGAATTCTCCGGCCACCTACCTCAGGGGTTACTGGTCACTTACCACGAGAGCTGCTGGAAACTTGCATGCGATTGGGCCGCACAGAGGAGAGATTTGACCCTGCAGCCACCCCTGGGGGTCACTTCAGGCACACTTTAAACGTGAGGGCGAGCTAGGAGAATGCGGCTCA
Source organism: Ptychadena robeensis (assembly GCA_036250615.1). NCBI lineage: Eukaryota > Metazoa > Chordata > Amphibia > Anura > Ptychadenidae > Ptychadena > Ptychadena robeensis. The sequence goes on from CM070034.1 coordinate 157,790,447, forward strand.
CAGTCCTGCACACTGGGTTTAGTGGTTTCATCCGGGACGTGTCTCCGAAATGAATAGTGGTCTTTACATTTTCATGACGCATTCCAGGACCTTGCGAATTTGTGGTAGGACAAGTAATGAGTCATACAATAGCTTAAAATGCCCCCCCCCCACCAAGGTGCAGCAGGTTTCTGGAAACAGGTGCAAGTTCTTCCCCCAGAGGAATTACAACCGTCAATTGACTATAAATGGTTAAAAAAAATGGAGATAAGGTCCATGTCCACTGGGAGGGTCACATCTAACTACGGATGCCAAATAAGGTATGCAAATTGTATGCGGACTGAAACCCGGCGGCTGTTGATTGGCTCAGTTTTGCAGTCTGCATACTATTAATATATAAAAATTTTAGCATCTCATTGTCCAACTCCACTCGAATAGTTAAACAGTGACAATTAGGGGGTCCCCACCCCTAAATCTGCTCAATGAGACGGCAACATTTCAACATTAGTATGCAAATTGTATGCGGACTGAAAGATTGGTTCCGTTTCAGTCAGCATACATTTTATGTCAAAATTTCGGCAGCTCATTGGCCATCTCTACTAACCAATGGGATGGGTTATGCTATAAATAGCTGGAGGTCAGCTTAGTGTTGGGAAGGCTTTAAAAACCAGAAACATTGGATACATTGCTGCAGAACCAAAACTTCGATGGTGGTTCTCAACCTGTAGGTCAGGACCCCCTTGGTGGTCAAAGACCATTTCCCAGGGGTCGTCGAGTTCTCTGGAACTTCAAAGTTGTTGCTAACAAGCAGCAGCACCGATGCCCACAAGCAAGGTGTGAAGTTAGAATGGAAAGTAACCCAACTATAGGGCGATACTCTCCCACCTCACTTGAGCAAATGATGTGCGGGGTGGGAGAATAGAAGACATTACACTTACCTGATTAGCAAGATCAAGTAAGTGCAAGGTCTTATATTTTCACAAAATGTCACTTCCGGTATTTGGAATGTGAAAGTGACACTCTGCACTGGCACTCCAAATACAGCAAGTGACATCACTTCCAGGGGTCGCAGATATAAGGTTGATTACCACTGATCTATTAGATAGGTCGGTGGACACATTGGCCCTGCTGCCTTACACCTCTTGGTCTGTATAAGATTGATAGTGATGCCAGAGCTTGTCATGTGACACACGACATAAGCGTGTATGGTAATAATGTCACATGTACTCCCCAGCCACTTAAGGAGGGCTGCCATGGCACCAGATCCATCAATCCGCTCCTGGGCAGATACTTCACTTTAATGGCTCTGCAGCTCTGTGACGGCTCTTTGCAAAAAAAAAAAAAAAAAAGCCTTTGTGATCGGATTTTTATAAAAACATCTAAAATTCATGAATAAAATAAAATAAAATTTACACGTTAAAAACACCGCAGAGGTGTCTGGGAACTCCCCGTCGCAACCCTGATTAAAAGGAAAACCGATCCTGCAGTCTGATTGGTCCACAAGGCGTAGTGTAAATCTCTCTACGGATTAAACTTCTGTTTAGCGTTCGTCCTCTGGAACTCGGGAAACATAAACCGAACGCCCCGGGCAAGCCGTGAACCCGGGAAGTGCAATGAGGGAGGATGAACCCGCTGTGCCACCCGCTGCTCCTGCTATACCGACGTGGCATCTTTTTGGCATTAAGACTTCTTTGCTTCCTCTGCGTCGCACTTTAAGGCATTTTGTGAGTTCAGTTTGCAAAAATAGATATTTATATATATATTTGTACAATATACTGGCGGAGCAGAGATCCTTTTTTTGTACAAAAACTTGGAACGGTGAAGGAGATGAGCTGGGTTTGGGGGGTTATGGCACAGGGATGATGGCGTGAGCTAAGAAAATATATAAATATCATTTTTTTTTTTTTTTTTTTGTACTATGTAAAAATAGGTCGGCAGTGAGCCCCCCCCCCCCCCCACTCGCCTCCATGGGGACTGTACACGGAGCTCCACGGACCCCATCTCCACAGGGATTGTGTATGTACAGGCTTGGAGGGGTCCAGCACATAGAGTCTGTGCAGGGCCGAGGGCGGCGGAGGGTATAAAGATGCGAGTAGGATGAGTAATGCGTTCCTGTATACGGGGATGCGGGCAGCTCTCCTCGGCGGATAGTACTGGCATGCGCGGCTGCGTTGGACGGAGGTGCAACGGCTCCAGAGTCGTGTTGAGATCGCTGTTGTAACCCTTGGCCGGCAGCGGGGAGGTCAGCGCGGTGGCTGGGGTTGTACGTACACATCGCCACGTCTTGCGCATGGGGGGGAGATAGAGAGGGCTGCATCCGGAGGATATGGAGAGAAGTGGCTGAGTACTGTACGGCCGATAACTGGGGAGAGAAAGAGAAAGAATAAACGGATCAGCACATGGTCATGTACTACAGGAGGTCGACAACCAGTACACTCTGCATTCTGGATCATAGTATGTGCTTTTATGGATCTTTGCCAAGCAGGGAGGCAAAAGAAGTAACACCCCACTTTGCCACAGGCAAACCGCCAGGATGGTTAAAACAAAATAGTGAAATAGGAAGATAACTCCCATGCGAGCCTCACCCTGTATGACCTGTGCTGCGCGGCTGTTAGACGAATATCCGAACTCCATAGTGTAATGGGAAAGTTCTGTAGCCGGGTGAGGGCGGAGGGTTCAAAAATCTCAAATGAGGAAGAGGGGGAAGCAGAGCGAATGTTAGTAATGGATTTGCGCGGTCTCATAACTTGTTATAAATTCCCTTCAGAAGAAAACTTACAGGAGGGGGAAGTAAGTTCCTTGGGGCTGGAAGAACGCTGGATGACGCTCCGGTCACAATGAGCGCGATCGTAGGGCGGACCGCTGCTCCCACCCATCATGCTCAGTGAGCTGATGACAGATTTGCCTGCGGACATGCCGGGAGACAGAAAGGCAGCAATAAGATGATGAAAAAAAGAGTTTGAATTTTACAGCTTCAACTGAAGACCAGACATCCTGGGGGGAAGGGAGGGGGGGGGGGGCGTACATATTTTATAATAGGATTACATACAGATCTGTCACATAACTAGATTGTAAGAATGAGTCTCAGTAATCAATAATTCATTTTGACAATGGACTGTAATTTTACAAAACGGCCACTAGAGGTGGCTGTGTTCATTATATTACATTCGCAGAGCGTGAGGTGGCAGTCAAAATCCCACGGGACGGGGCACTTGTGACAACATTCCATCCCAGGTGCCACCTTGCAGGAATAGATACAAAAACTCATGCTTGCTGCGCAGCACGTCACACCAGTGGGAAGGTGATCCCTGAAAAATCACCCCTCTGCTGTGTAAGCATATTTATCGAGCAGCGATTGCCCGCTCATATGTCAAAGGTTTGCCCCCCCCCACCCCCCCCCCCCGAAGGGAGAGGAGAAGATAGGTAGGAGGAAGGGTGGGT
>CM070034.1:157797291-157819270 GCA_036250615.1 Ptychadena robeensis
CTCCCTGATAGAATACATAGTGATTGGAAGGTTTAGAAAGATCCTCATTACATGGTTTTGATAGAACAAAAGTTGATTGTACAGAATTTGCATGGTAAGGTGTATGGGGGCCATTATGGAGAGTCATATTTCTTGCACTAACAATGTACCCATGAGCAGATATTTATATGAGGGAAGAGTGCCATTTTATATCCGCTGCAATGCAAAATGATAACACAACTCACGGCATCAAAACAGCCTCTACTCACCTAGTTATTACATGGCTATTTACCTGTGGAAGGATTCCGTCACAATATATTCTCTGCATGGGATAAGACGCTCATAAAATGCAAAAAAACTGCAGTGAATGTGACAGACTCATTCCACTTGGTAATTGCTGGGTAAGTTTGGGCTATGTAAATCGCATGAGTTGTGGCCATTGGCATTCCACATTGCAATAAATATATTATGTGATCATACCTCCTCCTGTATGCAAATAGCTGCTCATGGGTAAGCTGTTGGTGCCAGATTGTATAATATGAATCACCATAAGTTGGTCAGTGGGTTCAGAGAAAAAGTACCCCTAGTTTAGAGACACTGATTATTGCACTGCACATTTTGGAACATGCTGTGTATTCACTTTATAATGTTGTGAGACTTCCCCCTGGTTTTCTCTCCAAAACCAGGGGTGAGTCTTCTGACGAGAGAAACATTGTAAATTAGCAGTAACTTCCTGATCTAGGCATTGTCCAGGGGTGGAACATTTTTGTATGCGGAGGTAGTACATGATCTCTCCCTTTTTTGGAGAATAAGATGTGGCACTCAAATTGTAAAAGCCAATCGTACTGCTGTGTAAACCTATGACATCTGCAGCCACGTCTCTCTCTGTAACGCGGACACTTACCGTCACAGTTCTTCTCGTCAGACTTGTCCTGGCAGTTGGGTTCCCCATTACATCTGAGGGATGAATCTATACACTGCCCGCTGGCGCACTGGAACTGGGTGTCTGAGCACATGGGGCAGTTCTGCTCGTCACTGTGATCTATGCACTCCGTGAAACCGTCACACCGCCACTCAGCAGGGATGCAGTCCACCTCCCCGGTGTAGCAGGTGAACTGCTGCGGAGAGCAGGTCGGGGGTTCTGAAAGAGAACACACAATATTACAGTCAGATTTATAACTCGTAATTGGGGAATTAAAGCGAATGTATACTCAAAATCTAATAAATATACATGTAAAATTAAACTTTGACTCGCCTCAGACGGTATGATGGTGTCACAGAGCTCCACAATCCTAAAAATATATACTTACCTGCTGTTACCATAAATCATATGAGTGATTTCATCTTTATTTACCAGGCCTTCAGGGGTTAACACAGGGTGTTATATCATGAGTGACCACTGGGGGCATTTATAATGGTTTTCTATAGGAACATTTGTCTCACTTGTTTTAATGCAGAGCCGAGATTAGGGATATACCCGTCTTTGTGGGGAGTTTCGGGGGTGGGTTGGGTTTGCTTCCCTATTATTGGCACTTCTAGTGACATTCATGTAATGATCAATATATGGTGGTAGGTCTGCTTTAATCATATGAAGCAGGTAGGTGTGCGCACAAACATATATTCCTGTAAATTCACAGACTAGCTGGTTGCAATGATTAGATCTCCTTAGAAGAGAATATAACAGGAAGCCATTTCTTACCTCCACAGGAGAGCTCATCCTGAAGCAGCACCAGATGCACGGGACAGGAGCAGCGGGTCGTTCCATCCCCCTTCACAATACAGATGTGAGAGCAGCCGCCATTATCCTGAGAACATGGGTGCTCCTCTGTAACACAGAAGGAAAAATATGAGAACAAAATCAGAAATACATGAAGCACAACTCCATATACAATGGACCACAATTAAAGTTACGATTTACGACCAGAATGTGTTTATGGTTTCCAGGCGCCCCCCTGTGGCAGAAAATGTTAATGCTTTACAGCTAGTACAAGCACTATTGCCTCTGGGTTGCACCCAAAAACTCCAGAAACTTGCCTCTTAGCTCAGATATATGAGCATACACCGGGTGTAAGCAAGGACCCCAGTGGTGTCTAGGAATTAACTTTATGAAAAGGTTAAGAAAGTGGTAATTTGGGAGGTATGGAGCAGATTATTGCGATTTCCATTATTTCCTATGGGAAAAATGTTTTGACTTCATAGCGAACTAAGTTGTAAATCAAGGGTCCACTTCAGCCATCAGAAATGACACAGCCAGAGTATTGCACAGCACAGGCATTGCGAGTACTTACTGTATTCCTGCATGCTGAGCTCGGTCACCGCGTGGATGTCTGTCAGGAACTGGATGCGGGCCTGGATTTTGGTGCGGCCTTCACGCCCTGTTTTGTCAATGCGTTCAATCATCTGCTGCTGTCTGTCTATCCAGTATAGGTGATTACCAAAGACAGTGAGCCCTACCGGCTGCAGCACATTGGAGTCCTCGAGGACGATGCGGTTGCCCCCTGATGGAAAGAGGTGAATAGGATTATTTATACGAATACACTTCTGCAGGATGTAAACGGCTCCTATAAATTTAGAATGCACTTTTAAATTTGGACACCTGTCCATTAACCTCTGATCACCACAGTAGCCACTGTGGACCCCCACCCCCAAACATTACCCCGATACATGCTTATTCTGAGCGCAGAGGATCTGCCAGGACACTTCTACTACCTCCAGGCATACACCAACCTTCAGAAGAAGCCCAGTACATACAGATTTCATATACACAATTACATTTCATATACCATATTTATTGGACCATAAGACACACCCAGTTTTTAGAGCAGGAATACAAGAAAAAAATATCTGAAATATTCAAATCAATACCAAATTTCAGCTAAAAGCTGTCACTAGTACACAAATCATAGTGTAGTGCACATCACATCATCTTTCTCACACAGTGGGGAAGAGGGGGGCCGAGGGGTAAGCTGCATGCAGAGGTCACCCCTCTATGGCCATGTGTGTGAAAGCTGAAGCTTGAGCGTTTCACACACAGGCAGAGATACATGGGAGAGATGCCGCTGGCAGCTCTTTCCTCCGTCTGCCTCCACTCTTCATTGGCTATATCAGCAGGGCTCCGCCCATATAAACAATACAGTACAGATGGGAAATCTGGCTGTGGGTGGATCTCACATCTGACAGCTCCTCCACCTACCCGGCTAATCTTGCAGGGAGGGCAAGGATGCTGGTGGGGAGCCAAGGCATTCAGACCATAAGACGCAGGCACTTACCCTCGGATTTCTGGGGGTAGAGTGTGTCTTATGGTCCGGAAAATATGGAATGTCAGTTTCAAACATTTGGCTCTGCTTACCTGAAAGGTCGCTACTCTCTATTCGTCTTAAGTCTGAATCAGCCCAAAAGAGTTTTCCTAACTTGTTATCCAATGCCAGGGCGATAGGTTTACTGAGGCCGGTGAAGAAGAGAATCTCTCGCTCCGTCCCATCAAGAGCCGCTCTCTCTATTTTGGCCGAGCGCTCCTGTAAGTTGGTGAAATACATGTACCTGGAAGGAAATACAGCATTAGTCGATCAGATCATATGGAAATGAGAATATTCAGCCAAAGAAGAGGAAATCATTTAATAAAATATCTTTTTTTAAATAAAATCTATATCTACATAATAAAAATGTAGCAGTAAAGTTGGTTTCAAGGGATAAAACTGCAGCACATGGCATGACACTCCCAGGGGTACGGAAGGGCAAGCAGAGTAAGGACACAGCACTGAAATGGGGAGACGTGAGGCTGCCTGGAGCAGTGAGTACATCGCCCTTCCCTATACAGGGACCAGACACAGGAAATCTGAAAAAACATTCCCCATATACAACATAACCAAGTCATGCAGCAATTGACCTGAACACCTTGGATCTGAATATAATTTTCAATGGCATAGACCAGGGATGGGCAAACTAAGGCCGGAGTCTGGATCCAGCCCATTTAGCACCTTGTTGAAAAGATTCTCCCCTCCGCTTATTCTCTGCAATGAGTGCACATAATGCTTTGAGGTGTCCAATCATTGCCTTAGGGAGGATAGGATGCAGTGGTGTGATCATGACACTGCGGGCGCATCCTCATGGTAACAGGAAGTCTGTAGAAATTATCTCTGATCATTGCAATGAATGAGCATTTCTTTGTAAGTGCAGGAAATTTAACCTCCCTAGCGGTTGAGACGAACCCTGTTCGTTTGCTGAACAGGGTCCTCTCAACCACAGGGGAAGCCGGCAGCGGGGAGACCCTATGCCTCCCCGGAAAGCTGCAGCGATGGTCTTCAGCTGCAGCATTTCCGGGTTTGCGGCACCGCCCCAATCGCGTCACGGTGGCACGGAAGGGGGCGGGGGCCGGCGCCATTGACCTCCATGTTAATGGAGGAGCGCCGGCTTTCCTTCTCACGCAGCTGGTGTCAGAAATGACACCAGCTGCATGAAGAGCTCCGGAGAGATACCGGAAATGACAGGCAGTGTACTGTGTACACTGCCTCGATTGCCCATATCGGCGCGATATGGCCAGTGCGCTCAGGAGGTTAAAAAGATAACGTCCCTGTGAATTGTCCGCTATCACACATCACTCCCCCATTAGTGATGTCGGCCCCCCTATGGGGGGGTTTGCCATTACAGACTCTTGGTTGGGCCACTATCAAATCTAAGAAGGCGATGTGGCCCACGAGTCAAAAAAAAAAGGCCCAAACCTGCATAAGACATCCAGACACAAATTAGATCACAGCCTTGAACCCTCAAGAGTACCATCCACTCACCCCCTCTCTGGGTTCACCAGGATGGCCCGGGGCCGGTCTTGGTCAGCTTTCAGCACTACGCCCACAGCGCGCCCGTCCATACGAGTGACATTGATGACGTTGGTGGCTTCACAAGTCCAGTAGATGAAGCGGCTGTAGATGTCGATGCTCATGTCGTACGGCTGCATGTCCAGGTTCTGGTTAGTGTTGGCGTTGGAGACCACGGTTACATTCTATATGGGGGAAATACAGAAATGGAGTAACTTTCACAAAAACAAAGCAATCAGACGAAAGGGTTGATAAAATTATGACACCTGAAGGTGAAAATATTTGTTTTATAGTAACTCTGCTGTCTCTAGTATCTCTGCTAACTCTGATATCCAATGTCATTCAAAATTCTTTAGGAGCATTACTAAGGGTCCCCAACACATTTAGATCTCTGTCAGATTTCCTTTAGATCTCCTTTTATTTTACCAAAACCATGTAATATGAGGGACTTTTTTAAACCATCAAGTCTACCTGCGTTCAATCGCAGAGGACCCAGCACTACATTGTTGTTGGAAGATCTAAAGGATATCTGATAGAGATCTAAAAGTGTATGGCCAGCTTAAGTGTTGTACAGCCTCGGCACGAGTTAAGGAAAAGTCTACATGTCATTCCACATCCACACGTCATCTCACCTGACTCCCGTCCTCCAGAGCCCGGCGGATGGTCTGCCGAGAGTCGATCCAATACAGGTGTTTCTCCACTGGGTCGTAGTCGATGGCCCGCACATTGCGCAAGTTGTGAATGGGAAGGATGATGTCCGGGCTCTGCTGCTCATCGATAACCATGCGGTTAATGGCGTTTTTCTGGCTGAACAGCAGGAATGAGCTGGGAGCTGAAAAAATTAGAAAACAATTGTATATCAAATACTGGAAGGAGGGGGGGGGGGGGGGGGTTGGTTGTTGGGTGGAATCCGAGTCCACTACACACGTCCTGAATGAGAAACTTACCGCTGCACGTCTTGTTGTCAGAGTTCAGAGAATAATGGACGGGACAGCCGCAGGTGTATCCGCTGATGGGCGTGGCCAGGCAGAGGTGGGAGCAGTGACCGTTACTGGATGCGCACTCGTTCCAGCCGGACTGTCGGGAAGAATGAAACACCAAGATGTCCATCACGTAGTCCAGGTGACCTTGGATGATGGTCCGGTTCTGGCCACTGGTTTTGTTGGCTCTCTCTATACTCCGGCGGCTCCAGTCTGTCCAGTATATGAAGTCCTGGTACTGGGTCAGCCCGAAAGGGTGGGGGAGGTCATCTGCTATCACTTCGCGGTCTTCTCCTGTATCAAGGAACAGAAAACGCCATAAGTTTCATGAAACACATATTGCTTCGATGTTTTCTGTTATTCCTACTATTTCAGGTGCTGCTTCTGTCATGTCAGCAAAACTGCCCTTTATACTTTCATGAGAAAACTGTGCCATGTCACATAACGCGCCTATTGTTTATTAATGGACGCGTTACATGACGTATGTAATGCCGATGGTATAGACTGGAACATCATTTACCATAGGGGAGTAAAGGGGGTGCCAAGAAGATCTATTGTGTGCCTTATCAATGGGCAATTTACGTGACGCAGATGGATCCACAACGCCTGGCTGGGTGTTGTGAATGCGTTGGGCCTGCCGCAGAGCACCCAGACATTGGTCATAACACACCAGTATAGACTGGCGCATGATTTCCCAGTGGAATGCAGGTGGTCGCTGTATTACTCCGGTGTACCTGCGTGGCGCTGACCGATCTGCCACAGGTTATGATGTGCCAGTATAAACTTGTTAATCAATGGGTGCGTTACATGGCACTGATGGATCCACAACGATGCGTCGCGTCTGCCGTGACCCCTCCTGATGCAAGTCATGACTCACCAGGAAACCATATCCCATATAGGAAAGCAAGGGGCCCCTGCACTATGCATTTTTCAACAAGCTTTCCATGCAACTAATTCGGGGGTGGGCGGTGGTAGTTGGGGAATGTAGTGTAGATCCAATGACTCATCCAAGCACTAGAAATAAGTCATCTCCAGACCGCTGTGTGAATAGTGAACTGAGCACTCATGTTCTGCCATCTAATAATCAATCAAGGGACTAAATCTCCCTGCAATACCAACTTCAGCCAAAAGATGCCCCTAGTGAGCAAGAAAGGGGGGAAAGGGGGGGGGGCAGAGGGGGACGCTACAGTCTGCCCCTTTCTGGGCATCTTATTGTCCGAAAAAAGTAAATAAACCGTAAATAATAAAAACACATTTTGGTAGCTATGACCATACATTAGAATTCAGTAGCCAGGTGTGATGGAAGCGAATTGACTTCCATCATCATGTGATTAGTTCCTGCGCACTAAGGCTATGTTCCGCTCACGATCTTTAATCGCTGGCGGGCGACTGTCCATTCATGTCTATGTTTAAAAAAAAAAATAAACGCATGCGATCTTATCAATGGGGACAAGCCCGTTCAAAATAGTGTAGTTAATAGTGATTCCATAGGTGATTGAAAAAAAGTGGGAACACAGCCTAACAGACCCCGCTGATAGGACATCACAGGGGTCGCAGCATCCAGAGCAGTATATTAGCCTCTCTGTCTCATCTTTTTATCAAAGAACGACCAGTTTTAGGTTTAAAAAGTAAAGGGTACAATTGGCAAAAAGTTAGTCCAATAAGCCCCCTGACCCTGCTCTGTGATTCATTCATAAAGTAGCTGAATAATTAACACAGATCTGGCGGTGAAATGTGTAACGGGGAGCACAGGCAGGAAGAGGGGCGGCGAGGAGCGGACGGGTTCAAGAAGAGACTGATGGAAGGGAAAGCTTTCATACAAAGCGGATCAGTTACTTAAAACAGCATGTTTAACATTTCCCCCTGCAGATAAATCCTTTCTAATGCAAATGAAGTAAGAGCGGCAAGTGGAGTTTGGCACCTGTCCACGGTGCTGCTGATTTCCTCGACAGAAGCGTTACAGTCGCTGGAGAACACGACGGCAGCCTGACGGGCACAGCTGGGGGGCAGCTTATTTACCTGCAGTGACGGAGCTGGCACAGGGCCCTACTGACAGCTGGCCCCTTCCACATGCCGTGCTCTGTGTATAAGCCTGGAGTCCTCTATTCCTGTGTGTGGAACTTGTTGCTGAATGGCCAGGGCTAAGACAAAGCACCTAGAAAGGGGGGGGCGAAGGCTGGCCGAGCACAAAGCATGGCTTTTTATTTACTAACCACTCGTTTTACGGGTACAGAGAACCGCTAGAACGCCCACATAATAGCCAGTTACTTATTTACAACACAGGCAGCCTTTGACAGTTAAATGGTATTGAATAGGCCCCTTCGGATTTTAGTTTTCAGACAGAAATCTTGCACAGAAAATTCAGTGGGTATTATACTCGAGTATAAGCCGAACGTAAAATAAGCAGAGACGCCAAATTTTACTTGGAAAAATTTAATGACTCTAGTATAAGCCTAAGGTGGCAAATGCAGCAGCTAATATGCAGATATAGGCCCCTGAGCTGGTGGCTTAGGGCTCCACAACCCTAAAAAAAAAATATGCTTACTCGCTGTTCCATGGAATCGTATGAAAGACTATTTGCCAGGCTTCTGGGGGTAAACACAGGGTGCAATATTGCAGGTGGCGTTTTATGGTTATCAGTAAGAATTTTTATCCGGGTGCTTCAATGAAAAGCCGAGATCAGGGAATTACCCGGCAATCACATCGCTCTTATGACGTGTTGCCTAGACGGCATGTCATCAGGGCCAGGAAGTGAGGGGATGCTGTGAGGGATCTTGTTGAATTAATTTTTACATATAAGCTTTTTATTATCTGCACTTAGGGCACTTATAGTACCATAAATTAAATAAATTTCTGGTGGTAGGTCCGCTTTAACCTCCTGGGTGGTTAACTCTGGGTAGCTAGCTGACCCTGCAAGCTTACTCCGAGTTACAATCTGGAATACTCGTCTTTACCCAGCAAGGCCGTGGCAGTGACGAGTATGGCCAGGCCAGTCGATCACTTTCAGTTCCGCCTCTTATGTATCATGTGGGTGGGGGGATTGGTGGGTTGTGGTGGGGTGGGTATGGGGCTGTCGTGCCATTGACCTCTGTAAAGGAGGTGGCACCTGCTTTTTGTGTAGGAGGGAGCTTAGGAGGTTAAGTCAACAACATTGAAGTTAATTTATGCAATAAAGTCTTGTGATCAAGTAATATTCTTACATTCCTAGAACCCATCTCTAAATCTGCAGCAATTTTGGAGACTATTCCATGTTTATGGGGCCACAAAATATAACAATTTATATCTAATGACGAGTATAACCCCAATTTAATATAAGAAAAAAGAGCTAATTTTGGGAGCTGAACAATACGGCTTATACTCGAGTATATACAGTAACATGTATAACCGAGACCCCAAATTTCCCAATATAACTCAAGGCTGTTTAATATACCATATAACAGAAAATTCTTCTACCATTGGGACTTCTTTACAGAACACAAATCTAACTTTCAGGATGTATCACAAATGCCAGAGCAGGTCACTGAACTGGTATTTCTACTTGGTAGGTCAGCACAGTTCAATCTGGCAGAATGGAAGACAACACTCGGGGTCAGGAACCTACCCAGCATGTTGGACGACTCTATGAGGTTGGTGTCAAGGTCGGTCCAGTAGAGCCTTCGTTCTGCGTAGTCGATTGTAAGCCCATTGGCCCGGCCCACGTTGGGTACCAGAGTGATGCGCTCGCTGCCGTCCATGGCGGCCCTGTCGATCTTGGGTTTTCCTCCCCACTCCGTCCAGTACATAAACCTACACAGGGAACAAGTAACCACAATGAACACAACATTACAGCAAACACATATTTACTACAACCTGTCATTAAAATCTTTGGCGTGTAAATACACACTTTCATCCGAAATTCTTTGAATATTTGTTTTTGGCAGGATCGCTCCAAGCAAAAAAACAGAACAAAGACCCACGATGACATGTTTGCCAGGAGTCTTTCCTAGAGAATCTTCTAACCAGGACGTGTTAGTAAGAGGGAGGACTCTGGTTGTAGAGCCCGTTATCCATATGCGTATTTTATTTTACTGTGTCATGTATATTGTAAACCAGTGTATCGTCTGTATTGCTGGTGTACAGGCACACATTCACCATTACATGCCCTAACACCAGCAACCCATGTGATGTTTTGTATATTGTGTTTTCTTGATTTTTTACGTATTAAATATGATGTACAATTTTAATCTTTATTCACAATATTTGTTATACCTACAGGTGTGGCCTTAAAAGTCCCCTTGCTCCTGGTTAACTTCAGGGGGACAATCAGAGGGGCGTAAGCATTCTTTTACGTTCTCCCCTTCCACGTTTCTGAAGTGTTTGTAAGTCTCTGTTCCGCAGGAGCGACCTAACTATACTACAAACCCTCCATCTAGATCAGTCATGGGCCATATCCGGCCCCTTTGGCTGTGCTCCCCTCGGCTTGTGCACTGCGATGGTGGCCTCATTGTGGCCATGGGGATGAAGTCAGCCAGGGCAAAGTGTGGACACCATTGCAGTGAATAAGCGAAGGGGAGCAGGGGGCAAATAAAAAGCTGTGAGCACTGATATTGAGCAAAGGTGACCACCCGGGGGGTGGAGAAATAAAGGGAAACATAGAAGTGGTCCCTCAGAGCAAAAAACCTATTCACTGGTATGGGAAGCGCGAACATATACAATTAGGGTCAGCAGTCTCAATCACTTAGATTGCTGGTACACAACGCAGCACGTATAGTGTGAAATAGCCCCAACATGCGCGTAAACCTAGCTGGTGGGTAGAGTTTGTTTATAATGGGGAAAGCTTCCAAAAACTACCATATCGTTTTATACCCCATTATAAGTGATGAGGACGGGTACAGGGAATACAATGTTCTATAACACACCAGGCTGGGCTGACCACATTATTTGCTCAGTAAATATTTGGCAGGATCATCAGGCTTTCGTCAGTAATGAAGGGGAAGAGCAGAAGGAAAAGTGTTCTGTGCATCACAGACGCCATGTTTTTAAATGATCAGAAATCCAACAATTGTTTACTTGTGTTTGTGGAACTCTCTCTTCATAACAAACCCATGTAATAAGAGATCCACATACAAAGCGTTTTCTTCCAGCGGCAGCACAGCGCTGACCTAGTTATCATGTGAGAAGGGAAGAGGCGACGAATGGAGGAACGCCGCCGACACAGGAGCGTCTGGCTGAATGACCAGATAGTGTTTCAGGTTTGTGTTCCCGGGGAGGGTCATTACTGATCGCAGACCAGTACGCAGAGCGGATAATGTGCCTTTGTCCCCGTCTCTCTTCCCCATAACAAAGAACTACTGACATCTGGAAAAATAGAGAGGATCTGCTATTTCCCAGGAATTTTCCATTTGCTTCTCAGGGTATAATATCATAATATGATTAACCCCTCATTATAGGGAGTGCGTGGGAGGGCATGGTGTGTGGAAATCAAGGAACCTAAGGCATAGTAGTGAAGGTTTTTACAGCCGCAGGAGGCAATGCGAGGGGAACTCTCAACGGCCAGGGGCCTGGTGTATGGAAATCTAAAGCTGGACAATATGCCGTAAATCTAATGCTTTAAAGCTAAATTTACCCATAAATCAGCCGGGAAATCAATCTAAGAATTTAAGAATGATTTCATTCTACCAGAGTCCCCATCCAAAGTAAATGCTGGCACACAAAGGGAGCGCGGCACAACCAGCCTAGCCTCAAGGGAAAAACTAAATGTCTATGGCCGGCTTAAGGCATAGTAGAAAAGTTCTTACAGCTGCATGCGAGGCGCCCTCAACGGCCAGAGACGCCCTCTAGAAACAAAAGCTATAAGAAGGCTCTTAGGATGTAATGTACCCAATCAGAGGATGGGCCTGAAGGTGCTACTTATATACTACCTAGCCAAACTCCAGTCCAGCCAGATAGGGTGGTGTTGTGTAGTTGCAGTGTATAGAACTGACAGAAATCTAAATCTTTGCTCGGGTAAGGAAGCTCTCACATATCTAAGCTTATTTTGTTTCCTGGAGTTCAGCAAATTAACCTGAACCTGCTGTCCTAGGCCAATTACAAATGCTGAATTATTCTCATATGCTCGAAGCCAATTCACATTTTTAATAGAAATGTACAAACCTTCCATGTAACACCCTGCTAGAGGACCTCACCCTCTGATATCACAACGTGAGTGTGTACTTTGGTATATATATTCTAGAACAGACAATAAGATTTCCACACAGTTAAACCCATCATTTCATGGCCACTTACCCGTCTGCGGGGTCCAGGGCCAATGCCCGCGGGCTGTCTAAGTCTTTCCACACCAGTATCTGCCGATGCATGCCGTCCAGCTTGGAGACCTCGATACGATTGGTGCCGGTGTCCGCCCAGTAGAGGTTCTTCCCCAGCCAATCCACAGCCATGCCTTCCGGATAATCCAAGCCAAACTGGACCACGTGCTCCAGAGCGCTGCCGTTCATGAACGCCCGGCTGATTGTCTGCAAGGGAAGAACATCGCTGAAACCGTGTGGCATACAAAGCTATAGGTTGAGGGGCGAACAGAAGAGATGGCCAATGAACGTGTGCAAATTAGAAAACTGGAATATAAAATGTATGTGAGACTATGTGCATATACATATGTATATAGATACATATTCAGGTAGAATGTGCAAAGCAAGTTTTAGACATATCGGTATGGAATTCTGCATATCAATATTTTGTATTCTCTCTCCGAGACAGCAGGGGGCACTCTCGGCTCTGAGCACCTTTCATACATGTTTACAAAGCCCAGCGAGCTTAAGCTGAATTCAATTTCAGCCTCGTCAGCTTCACAGGCTCTTCTGTACTAAAACTTCACAGCAGCCCCCGACCATTTCACAGGGGTCACCGCGTTCCCTAAAAACATCAGAGCGGCTGCTTGTTTGCCCACAAGCGGGGTTGGAAGTTAGGAAGAAGAGCAACACCTCCTAACCTGCCAGCTTAGGAGGGATGGGGTGTTAACTCTGCCTCCTAAATTTCTACCCTGCACATCAGCATCAGAAGCAGGGTCTGAAAATATGAGCGAGTGGACATTTTATATATGATGTCACTTCCAGGTTCCTGGCTCCTAAAAGGTACCACTTAGAACCACTGTTCTAAGGCCTTCATGAATTCTGCCAAGTATGTACAACACAATACTGACCATAAAGAGCCTGCATTGCAGAGAGAAACGCAGACGCAAACGCAGTGTCATGTCATTAGGTCTAAATAAGGGATTGGAGTATATAAGTGCTTTTACAGTCTATTTAGGGCTACAAATTGGTAAACACATGGGACTAGCTCTGCTTACTTATTTCAACACACAACTAAATGATTAGCACCCAACTTCTTCCTTTCATCCTTTTACACAAATTTTACATTTGTAGAGCAGTGGTTCTCAAACTGTGGGTCGGGACCCCCTCAGGGGTAGAACGACCATTTCACAGGGGTCACCCCATTCAGAGAAATGGCAGCAGCAGCACTGATGCCCACAAGCCTGGTGGGAAGTTAAGGGAGAGTAATACCCCTTCCCTCTGAACTTAGAAGGGATGTGGCATCTCTCTCCCTCCTAGCTTCCCATCCTGCACATGATTTGCACAAGCAGGGTGGGGGAAAATAGGGAGAGAGAGGGGATTGCACTTATTTGATCAATTCTGGTGACAATCTGGAATTTCCACGTTCCAAATACAGGAAGTGACATCTCACAACATCACTTCCAGGGTCAAAGAGCTAAACAGATTGTGAACCACTGTTGCAGAGTGTGCACTTGGACTCCCTGGTTTTGCCCAGACACGAAGCAAGGAACATGCATGTGGCAAGCATAACCTACCTTTAAACTGATGTCGGTCCAGTAGATGCGATTGTCCGTCACATCGAAGTCCAGAGCGGAGGCTTCTTTTACGCCGGTCAGCGGAATGGCAACATTGTTGTTGTTGGTCTCCAGTGAAATGCGGCGAATGTCCGCCCGGCGGGAGAACAGGAGAAACGCCTCTGGTACAATACACGTCCTCATATCGTTTATCAGTTCCAGCCCTATGGGGCAAGCGCAGCGTGGGCCCTGGGGCCGGTACAGACACAGGTGACTGCAGCCTCCGTTATTGTCAGCACAGGCGTTGGTGCCTATAGAGAAAAACAAATATAAAATTCTCGATTGGCTGCAAATTCTAATAAAACAGAAGA
This sequence comes from Ptychadena robeensis, assembly GCA_036250615.1. Classification (NCBI taxonomy): domain Eukaryota; kingdom Metazoa; phylum Chordata; class Amphibia; order Anura; family Ptychadenidae; genus Ptychadena; species Ptychadena robeensis. Next base: position 157,811,252 of record CM070034.1, read on the forward strand.
GTATGTAAGCCAACACGCATGAGAAGCTTACCGGTTAGCTTGTGAATGTTGGTGGCCTTCAAACCCATCAAGTCAGGTAGTTGGTCGATGATGACCTCGCGCTCACCGGTGTGTTTGTGGACTCTCTCGATGCTGCGTCTCTGCCAGTCCGTCCAATAGACGTAATCACCTAGGAGCGTGAAACCGAAGATGTGCGGCAGCTTGTCCTCCACCAGCACCCTGCGCCCACTGCCATCCATGTTCATGACCTGCGTTACACAAAACATACAAAATCAATAAAACACAAATCTATAGAACGCTACACACAGTGGGCATGTCGCACCTTCCACACATTAAATGCATGGGATCTACAGCCATAGAGGTCACAACACTACTTTATACAGAGAAAATGATTAATGTATACTGGAAGAGGTTCTCCTTTACGTTCAGTTCCAATAATACTCAGAGACAAATACAGATTTCGAGAGAACTCAGCAGGTAGAAGTTTTAAAAACACATTTAGATAATTAACTTTTATAGGTGGTGGGGGGGGGGCACACTGAGGAGGGGGGGGTCTCAAAAAGTTTAATGGGACGAGGGAGAGAGTTCCAGAGAATAGGAGCGGCCCTAGAGAAGTCTGGAAATCGCACATGTGAAGAGGTTATTAGCGGGGGTTGTCATAAGTAGGTCACTGCAGGAACAGAGGGGGCGTTTAGGGGTGTATTTATGTACCAGGTTGGTGATGTAAGTGGAGCAGAACTTCAAATTTCATTCTCTGGACAAGTGAGAGGAGTAAATAAGCACCATTCATGATGGACTGAAGGTGATAGAGGAAGAGAGGATGATTTTGACCAGATGATGAGAGCGTAGACCAGGACTTGGAGGCCAGGAGGTGATCTCTGGGGATAGGAAGGGGCGTATCTTGAATGGAAGTGGCAGGATCTAGTAATATCATGTATGTGGGGAGTAAAGGAGAGCGCAGAGTCAGAGGTGAAACCGAGGCAGTGAGCTTGTGGAATAGGGGAGAGGAGGCTTGGAAGGTGATGAGCAGAGGAGATAAGTTCTGTGTTAAGGCCCCCATACACCTAACAATCTTTCCATACAATTTCTGTAGAATCAACTTTTCTTCTACCAAAACCATGTAATATAAGGACCTTTCTAATCCTTCCAAACACTATATAATCTATCAGGGAGGACACTAAACTACACAGTTGTTGGTAGATCTAAAGGAAATTGTATGAAGTGATCTAAAGGTGTATGGGGGGCTTTACTCAGGTTAAGTATAAGGAATCTGTCAGCCCTCCATGAAGAGATGGCAAAAGGGTGAGATGCGTTTGCATCTGGAGGTGTAGGGGGAGAATAGCACGGGGCCAAGGGCTGAGCCTTGTGGGATACGAACAGATGGGAGAAGAGGAGCCATTGAATGAGGGGTAAGTCAGGTAAGAGGAGAACCAAGAAAATGAGAAGTTACAACTACTGGTGGATTGGTGGTCTGTAGAAGAAGAGGGAGATCTACAGTGCCAGAGGTAGAGGAGAGATCCAGAAGAGGGAGATCTACAATGGTCAATATTGCCTTGGCTTTGAGTAAGTCATTAGTAACCTTAATGATTGGTCCAGATTGAAGGGGGGTGTACATGAGACATTCACATTCTGGGTGCGATCCGTTAAAAAGTTATCCCCATGACTCTGGGTGGAAAACAACTGCCGCAGAGGTTAAGTCTCACACACTACATTTTTCTCCTTCCATCTGCTGAAAAAGCGAGGTAAATCTAATCTCTGGTGGTTTGTGCTCCGGGAACCGCCAAGCGGTGTGGAGTTTCACGTTCTGGGTCAGAGTCTAAACACAGAGAGACCGCAGAGCGGGGGGAAGTAGAGCAGAGGAAACATGTGGCTTCCACCACATCTACCCAGATCCTCCGGCTGATAGCTGGCAAGGACGATGGGGCCTCCGCTATCACCCGGCTGCAGAACGCCAGACGTCCCGTGGCATCAGACGCGTTAAATTAAATCATCGACTGCAAAAACCAAAAGAGGAGATTGTTGTTTTTCCAATATTTCTCCGAATACTTGTCCGGGGTGAGCAGAGTAGAAGAACCACCCCCTCCCGATTTTACACACAGCCCAAGGGTTCATCAACATACAAGCCAAGTTATCAGCACACAGCGACAGAATACAATTATCATAATTAGAAAATCGCTGTTTTGATGAAATCCTGCTTACATTCCATTACACACACTAAGCCCACACTTTCCCGGGTGCCAGGAGAACCGTGCCCACACAGCGAGGGCACCCATCATCACACAATGGATACTTAGATAAGATAGGAACACAGGATCCCACAAACAGGCCGAGACAATGAAAACTCAGGATTGGCTGCAGAGAAGTCAAAATTTGTTTATGTGACCACAATTCAACCCCCAATCTGTACTTCGCTGCTCATGCCATAGGCATGCCAGGGAAAAAAAAGTTTATTTTACACAATGAGTTTGGGCCAACTTTTTTGGGTAATAAAATAATTTATCGTAATGAACAAAAGTGAAAACAAAACAACCAAAATGTCAAGTTGATAGCAAGGCAAAGGTAGGTGGACACCGTTCCAGTTACTATTATTAATAGTACAAGGAGATTGAGGACCACTTTTTAGGCTATGCGCGCGGTGATCGCTGTTGAATGCGTCCATTTAGTTGAATGGGCTTGTCCCCACTTTTCTGCCCTAATCGCGTCCATAGACATGAATAGACGTGATTTCTTATCGCATGTGGATGCGATAAAAAATTGCAGCTATTCAATCTCTATGGACGTGATTTCTTGCGATTCACAAGGCGATTTTTACGTGCATCAGCAATGGTGTGCGATCGGCCGCCTGCGATCATAATGTGCAATTAAAACCACCTATGTGGCAACATAGCCTTAGGCTTTTTGTGTTTCACCAGGCCCATTCCACTGTATATAAAGCTTCATACAGACATGGTTTGACCACATTGGTGTTGAGGAACATTGGAGGGGTTGTCTCTGCTGTATGCATCAGCCATGCAGCCTATGACAGCTGCGAATTTAAGTGGACCTGGGAAAGCTGTCAGAGGCTCTTCTGGCACACAGAGCAGAGACAACCCTCCGCTGTGTGTGTCAGCAGGTAAAAGTTTTGCAACACGCTGAGTGGATTGCTGGCCACACTATTCAGTCACCTAGGACTCAGATCCAGGAGCTCAACACTTTCTCTTTACAAGACACAGCGATTTTCTGCCTGGATCATGGGTATATAAAACCAGGTTTATCAGCTTGTTACGGGATTCCTGGGCTTATGAAATCAGTAAAGTCGATTTTATCTACCAAAAGGGTTCTATGCCACCTCCCATTTATGAACAAAAAATACATAAGTACATGGAGGGTAGAGGGAACCCCCACCTTCCATTATACCATCCACATATAGGGGACTTTTATGGCATATGATTTATATGTACAATGAAAAATTCTGAGTATATTAAGTAGTTTTTAGACCCACCCAGAGGAAGAAAAAAAAACTCAAGTGTTCACTCCCCAATTGGGGGGAAAATCCCCATGTAATAAATTTCAGACACACAATATCACTAGTAGCACTTCAGAGCAGATCAGGTCATCTTTGTCACACATCGGGGAAGTGGGGGGCCGAGGGGGAAGCTGTGTGCAGATGTCTCCCATCTACACATGAGTGCAGCTTTCACACACAGGCAGAGATAGAGATGGCAGAGATGCAGTCTGGCAGCTCTTCCATCTGTCTCTCTGCTCTTAATTGGTTATATAAGCAGGGCTCTGCTGATATAAACAATACAGATGGGAGATGCGTCCGTGGGAGAGCACGCTGGCGGTGGAGCCAGGGCACGTTTCACCCACAGCCGCACATTCGGACCATAAGACACAGGCACTTTTCCCCCTGATTATGTAATTAGTGGGGGACTATTGGCAGCATCTTACTCAAACACTGCAGACCATTTCAACTTAAAGTGAAGGCAACTATGATGGCAAAGCCAATACTACACAGCCTATTGTCTTAAGGCTTAAGGTTTGCCTTGGCCCCCATTTTTAATGAAGGAAGTTGAAACTTCAAAGAGACATTTTATAAAAGGTATCTGTCACCAACAATACGTGCATGCAAATCATCAAATTAAAGAAGCAATTCTCTGATTCCTATGAAATTGTACCACGTCTAGTGACTCACTACCTAAAAACTAGCAGACTGGATAATAGAGCCATGTACACCGGATCACACCTTTCCTATAAAATAAGGACACATTCCCTAGATATGATAGAGGAACTATCCTATCTGAATATTTGAGGACTGAGCAGTGATTGCCTTTGTCGCTCACATTTCTGTAGCGATAGAGAACAGATGTGGACCTTCAGACATGTCTCATATTTACACAAATCCGATATAGAAACGGGAATGAGAACAAATCTCTGCTAAATAACAGTAAAAACACAAATACAGGGGCCTGGCAGACACAAGGTTAAGAGAGTCTTGATGTGCGGTTTTATAATAATTGCGCCTCCCACACCCCGCTGGCGTGCCACAATGAGAGGCGGCCATCTTTTCTGAGAAAAGCGAGCGAGATTAATGTCGCTGCTGTAGAGACAGTCTGCTTCTGTCTACTGCCGGCTGCCAGATAAAATGGGGAACAAAGGCCTCCTTCTGAACCCCCCTGCTGGGCTCCATTAACCACCTCGGTCAGCTTATCGATGTCCCGCAAGCTGCCAGAGGACCCACAAAGTAATAACTGGACTTCCAAGGAGGGGAAAAAATGAAACCGTAATATATAAAATAAATAAAAATACTAATTTATATATTTAATTTACTTTATAACTTTGAGCTTTGGCAGATCCATCCGCACATACAGAAGCTACAGCAAGTACCTGATAAACGCTGCTCTGCTGAAATAACAGCATGTTGGAGGCTCATTCCCTCATTGAGAGGCTTCATACTGATGGACGATAGCGCAAAAAAGATTTATATAAAAGCTACAACCTCATTACAGCTCAGTCGCTCACAGGAAAGGGGTGCCGACCTAATACTATATTTACAGTGGGATGGTAGCAAGAACAGACATGGGAGCCTATACCTCCCTACTATAAATGGGATAGGCCCACTACAGACATGGGATTCTCTATACATCCCTACTATAAATGGGGTACCTCCATACAGACATGGATCCTATACTTCTCTTTCTATGAATGGGATTGGATCTATCTACTACACACATGGGATCCTATAACTCCTTACTATAAATTATATACCTCCCTACAGACATGGGATCCTATACCTGCCTAATATAAATGGGATCCTATACCTCCCTACTATAAATGGGATACCTTCCTTACAGACATGGGATCATACACTTCCCTACTATAAAACAAGAAATGACAAGGAGTCCCCCATCCTTAGTAAGACCATGAAGCCGAAATCTGCACATACAATAGAAACAAAACAAATCATCACTTAGGGTACAGGTGCCATGTGGAAAAATGGGGGGGGGATTAATCCACATCTATTATGAATAATACGCTTTATAGTCATCTCCACAGGTTCTATACTACAATGTAATCCCTCCAGGAGACTGCTCTCCATAACGCCAGGGAGGTTTAGGACCGCTGAGCAGCTAACCCCCATGGTTTGATAAAAAACAACCACTTTACATGGTAGAAACACAACCTACCTCTATCTGGTCGGTCTTGGCATCTCCCCAGTAGATCTTCCCTTCCGTGTAGTCCAGGGACAGACCATTGGGCCAGCCTAGAGAAGTGTTCACTAGAATCAACCTATCAGAACCGTCCATCTCTGCACGTTCTATTTTCGGGTTCTCTCCCCAGTCTGTCCAATACATGTAGCTGTAATAAAACAAGCGGAAGGGCGAGTCAGTAAATATTTAGAATTTAGTGCCCCACATAACCGCAGTTAAAAGCCAACCCCGATTTTAAATACTAAAAAAAGTTTTTGCAAGTTATCCAGAGGTCTAAACACGACTCACCCATTACTTGGATCCAAGACAATTGCTCTGGGTTCATCCAGATCTTCAGATATTAAAATTTTACGCATGGTGCCATTTAATCGGGTCACTTCGATGCGGTCAGTTCCTGTGTCCGTCCAGTACAAATTGCGAGCAACCCAGTCCACAGCGATGCCATCCGGGTGAGACACTTGTGACACAACAATAAACTGGCTGGAGGAACCGTCAACCTGAGCTCGGCGAATGGCTCGCACCTCGTCGTCGGTCCAGTATATGTAACCGTCCACAGGGTCATAGTCTATGGCGATGGCATGGCGGATGTCATCCAGAGGGAGCACAATGTCTGTAAAGTCAGGCGTGTCAAGAGAGATCCGCCGGAGATCTGTCCGTCTGGCCAGTAGCAGCAGCTCAGTTGCACCTGAAAAGAATAAAAATCATTAAAAGAAATGGGGCAAAGGAAAAATATTCATAAAAATTAACAAAATGATCAATTTCAGTAATAGGACTATGGTGGGGACATTAGATTGTCAGCTTCTCTGAAAACAGTTCACCATATGACTATGGTGAGGACATAAACATGATTGTCAGTTAATGTGAAAAATCATTAATGCTCCCTCAGAAGAGCGGACAATCTAATGTCCTCACCATAGTCATATCACTGACTGTCCTCAGAGGAGCTGACAATCTAATGTCCCCACCATAGTCATATCACTGACTGTCCTCACAGGAGCTGACAATCTTACGTCCCCACCATAGTCATATCACTTACTGCCCCCCCCCCCCCCCCCCCCCCCAGAGGAGCAAACAATCCTAATGCTCCCTCTATCGTTATAATACTGATTCTATTGGCCCCTCTGAGGAAGTCTTAATGATTCTTTAGAGACGCTAACAATCTTATGTCCCCACCATAGTCATAACACTAACTGTCCCTCAAAAAAGCTGACAATCTAATGATATGACTAAGGCGCAGACATAAGATTGCCTCACATTCTCTTACTTCCAGTTAAACCGTTTATAAGAAAAAACAGGAGGAACAGAGAAGGGCAAATGGAAAATGATCGTCATTACATGGTAATCGGAATATCACAACGTTCCAGACAAAAAAAAAAAAAATATACGAAAATGTGAAATCTTTGGGGGGGTTAACATGTAATTTAACCCTAAAACTTTCTACAGAAATTTTTACATAGAATTCATGAATTGTTTATAAAAAAAAAAAGTTTGGATCTGCTCACTGTGACTTATCAAGTCCACAAAGTAACCAGATCCAGGACCAGAGACTGTTTAGTCTGGTGACAACATTTCCTCCACTGCAAAGTCTCTGGGAATGACTGTTTAGGCACCCTGACTGCCCCCCCCCCCCCTTTACACAAACATGGGGCCCTGGTAGGATTCCTGACTGTTTATCTAGGGGCCGGTCCAACATTCCAGCGGCAGACAAAAGGAGGGAGATGCAGACTGAACTGATGAGGACAGGCGGGGAGGGGGGGGTTACATTTTTTGGGAGGGTAGTGCACATTTGCAGGTCAACGTACAGGTAGCAGTCAGTTTTGTTGCCTTGAAGTTGCCCCATAAATACCTGGCGATTCTGTACTGCTGACTAATAGGTGAGGCAGCCGCGTTAGCGTGAGAGGAGTCAGACAAGGCGGCTGAGAACAGCTGTGAAATGATTGTTATCGGACTGCCACCGCCCCCCCACAGGTCCCCCTACTTACATGCATCAGCCACTGAGGTATCGGGGTTAACCCTTCCCAATCTACGCAGCTGGTAACCATTACCATAATGCTTTCATCATGCAAACAACGCATGTCAATTACGCGCCGTGTCCTGAGAGTAAGAAGACGGACCCACCTGGAAGAGTGCATCTGAGTGAGAACATATGCCGTCCATCTGTCCAATGCACGTTGTCCCCATGTGTCATCATATAGTGAGCTCTATACTACCTGCGATGGACCTGAGATTTTAGTTCAAACAATGGGAGACGCAGATTTTTTTGCCAGTAAAGGACACAGTTACCTGGCATTCTGGTTACTAGGCAGGTTCGAGACTTCTTGCCTCTGAA
>CM070034.1:157819370-157839599 GCA_036250615.1 Ptychadena robeensis
GCCCTTACGGCTCTGGAACCAGAAAGCCTTCTGTACGATCCTTCCTTGGTGATGCTCAGGTGAAGCTGGGGGTTGGTACCAGGTAAGATGCGTAGCCCTGTGGTGGTGTTACCCTTATTTAAATGTTGGGAGCTAGTGTTGTCTAAACTGGAGTGTCCTTCTGTACATACCCATACTCCCTTATGGGACAACGCGCTCCTTCCCGAGTTTGCTAGGATTCCAGATGGTGCGTTGTGGGCGTCCAGGGGGGATTACAATGCTCTCTCATGTCTATACTGAGACTGGCTTAAGACCTTTTGACGACTTAAAGGCGGATTTTGATCTGCCCAACAACATGTTTTCCCAATACCTCCAGCTGCGTCATGCGGCTCAGGTGCAATTCCGGGACGGGTTGGCCTCGTTGCGGGAACCTCCTGTGGCGCTGTACCTTATGGCCCCTGAATCGTCTAGGCATATTTTGCTGATTTATGGTGACTTATTGCGCGAATCCCGAGTCTAGTATGTCGGGTCTACAACACTCTTGGGAGACTGACGTTGGGACTCTAACGGATGATGATTGGCAGGAGGCGCTTGAGGCTCCTGTTCTGGTCTCCCTGAAACTTTCAGACCGTTTGATGGAACTGTACATCTTGCACAGGAGCTATTTAACGCCAGTCCGCATTGCTAGGTTTAAGCCTGATGGCTCCACACATTGTCCCAAGTGCATGATTCATCAGGGCACTCTATTTCATATGCTTTGGTCGTGTCCGGTGTTACAGGATTACTGGGAACAGGTGGTCAAATTCCTTCATGACGTCATGGGATCCCCAGTGGCATTGGATCCAAAGCAGTGTGTATTAGGTGTGTTGGGGGAACTAGTACTTAGAAAGGCTGAGATTCAATTTGTCCAGACGGCGCTGTTCCAGGCTAGAAAGCTGGTGGCGCGTCTGTGGTATTGCCCTCTTCCCCCCCACACTGGAAGTCTGGAAAAAGTCCCTAAATGATGTTTTACCTCTTTTGAAATGTGTGTATATGAATAGAGGATGTGAGAATAAAGTTGATAAGATCTGGGGGACATGGATGTCTAAGGCAGAGTCCTGCTCTATGGATATGGCATGCCTTTCCTCCGTTTAAATGCTCTGATATTGGTATGGTATCTGGGGGTGGATGTGTGGGTTTTGGCGGGTGGTGGGTCTCAGGACGACGGGTTGTGGATGTGTCTTAATTAATTCTGAAGAGATCCTGCTAGCTATGAACCGGACTGTATTCAGGAGGGGTTTTGTGTTAATAAACATGTTTTTCCTTTTGTTTAACTTGAGTATAAGGACGCAGTTACCGCTAGCACATCTATTACTAGTCAAACAACCTACCGCACGGCAGTGTGAAATGAGACTTATTTTGTAAAAATGCTAAAAGTTTGCCCCGATACAGTAATGAGGAGAAAGCAAGGAGCTCGGAAAACCCTGCCAGACTTGCAGTGTCTTCCATCCGTCTGCCATGGCAGCATCATTTCTGTAACTTCAACGGCCAGTTTCCAGTCCATGGCTGTACTTTTTATGATGAGGTCGTAGTGAAGTTGACTAGTCGTGAGGATGTCATCACAGACACACAAGTGTCCATCAATAAACAACTTGTTTTTTAAAGTTCTCTAACATTAACAGTCAACAATACAATAAAACAAAAGTAGGCAAATACCACACATTTCCAGGTAAATTAGCAGTATGACCACAAGATAGTGCTGCTGTGTTTACATTTCACAATCTGGAATACAATGTTACCCCAAACTTCCCTCTCCAGATACAGTGTCTACATGTGACAAAAGGGTGGCTCCATGTGCCATCTTGGACATATATGCCTATAGTGAAACGTGGGTTCAGTGGAGTGGCCCTTTTCCGAAACCCACTGTGGTTTTATGTTGATATGTTACTATGGATTAAAAAAAAAAATGGGAGATTTGGGGGTAAGTTTGGATTTTATCTAAAAACCCTTTTGGTATCCGCATTGGAGTTTGTTTCAGAAAAGCTCCCACCCTCCACTGTATAGCCAAAAAAATACACCAAGACCACTCCACGCCAACAGAAGCCCCCATTGTCTTCCCCGGTTACTCAACAGCCAGGCTGCTCCTTCCACATGTCCAGCTAACAAAAGGTCAGCCGCCCCGTGACAGAGCCGCTCACAGCCATTCCACGACCAATTTAAAAACCATTTGCCAATTTGTTTTGGAGGCAATTTTGTCAATTTCGTGTGACTTGATGCATTCAAAGGGGCGTAACAACGTAATGACATGCCGCCATTGTGAGTTCGGCATTTGAGGAGAGATCATGTCGCCCAAAAGAAATGTGCACTCATGACAAAATTTTCAGCCCTAAAGGCCCCCATACACGTGTCGGATTCCCAACGGATTCCGGGACGATCGATTCCGGGCGCGTGCACGCGAATCGATCGTCCCGGAATCACGTGCAGCCCACCTTGTCCGTCCGATCACGTCCGATCTTTCGGGGGCTCAGAATCGGATCCGACAGAGAACCAACATGTTGGTCTTTCTGATCCGATTCTGCACACATCAGGGGGAGTTGCCATTTGTGAGGTGGACAATCGGACACGGAATCGTCGAGGAATCCGTGGGACAAGGTGGTATGTAGCGATCGGACACACTTAATTGGCAGATCGATCGGACATCCGATTCCCGCTGAGATCGCCGGAATCGATCGAATAGGTGATCGATCGGCCATGGAATCCGACTGTGTATGGCTAGCTTTACACACATACCTCCCAAAGTCTAAATCTATCTATGATAACTGCTGAAAGCGAGTAGGAGGATGATCTCATCAGTCTAGACCAGACATGGGCAAACTACGGACCAAATCCAGACAATTCGTTTTTTAATTCAGCACTTTGTCCTTCTTTGGTTTGAAGACACACTGGCTCCCCTCTGCTTGTTCCCTGCATTAGGTAGAGATAATGCCTAGATTTTGATTGCTATGGTCTCGAGACCTACCAGTAAAAATTCATCTTGGAACACGACACCCAAACATGCGCACACACAACCTGGCTCTGATGATGAACTGTGGCGGCGTCCCCCGGAACTTACCGCAAAGATAGATGGGTAATTCTCTAATCTCTGCTCTACATTAAACCGAATGACACAAATTTCCCATAGATAACCCTTATAAACGGCCCCCAGTGGCAACCTGCGATATTGCACTCTGTTACCCCAGAAGTCTGGAAGATGAACATGGAATTTCCCATATGACTCCAGGGAACAGGTAAGTATATTATTTTAGGATTGTGGAGCGCTACGCCACCATCATACCAGCTCACATGTAAGTCCAACTTTCATTTTACATATTTAGTTGACTATCCAGAGTTTTTTATATATATTTATTAATTTAGATATTTTTTCATCATTTAACCTCCCTGGCAGCACGATTATTACTGTTCAAATTTATCAGTAGAAATTGTTGACATTTCCCACCCAGGCTGGGAGGACATGGAACTGCGTTAAGGTACTCAAACGAGTAAATAGCCGCTTGATCGATGGCCACTTTGAACGATAACATCACGCGTTCATCCAAAGTGGCCACCACTGTCTTCAAGTGCGATCAATTGAGCCTGCTCGATAGGTCGGTCAAACAAGGAATGGACCATGTCCATAAATCCCTCTCCGACTGCCATACTTTGATGGCGACCAGAGTCCCCTTTCAAAGTATCAAATGGGAATCGAGCACCTAAAGTGGTGTGCCTTGATTCTCGTCCAATCAATGTGTGCTTAAGCACAGAGTGGTAAAGTCATTGTGACGCTGCGTTTGAACAGGTTATGAATCTCATGGGTATTTACACTTGTATAGGTACCTTTACAGATTCTTTGTTCGGCCCCTCTGTCAAATTTAAATTCTCATTGTGGTGTACGAGTCAAAAAGTTTGCGCACCCCTGGTCCAGACTGTCCAATCACAGGCAGAGGACAAAATAGTGAGAAGCTGTACCTCTTAACCCGAGACACATACTGTTCAACTCTGGACTGATTCGACAGAAATACGACAATAACTGCGTAAAAAATTAGCAGTCGGCCAGACATTCTGCTACAGGTTGTAAGTCAATGGAAGTAATATGTCTAATAAGAACAATGCCACTTATTAACTACAAAGCTAAAAATTAAAATTGAACAAAAATAAAAGACAGATAAACGTTTGTGGTGCTTACCATGCATGCAGGTCTTCCCATCATCCTTCAGACGCACACCGGTGGGACAGGCGCACTGATAGAACGGTTCCGCCGGTGACATCAGGCAGAGGTGAGAACAGCCGCCGTTGTGACCCGCACACGGATTGGTAGCTGTCAGGACAAGAAGAGAATCAGACTGAGTAATAACACTGCAAGCTATACACGGCTATTCCACTTTTAAAGACAAATCCTTCAAATCGCCCCGTTCTCGTTCACTGATTCTAGAGAACGTACAGCTTAGAGGATAATATATAGCAACGGTGGCGAATTTTCATCACCCACCATCATATAGTGCAGACATAGGCAAACTATGGCCAGATCTGGTCCATTTAGCTCCTTAATCCGGCCTGTTGTCACTTCAGTGAAAAGACTCCCATCCGCTTGTTCCCTGCAATGATTGTGCATAATTCCCATAGTAGTCCATTTTAACTCCGCTTGTTGCAGGGAACAAGCAGAGGGGAGCCAGATTCACCAAGGTCTCCACATTTTGACTGAAACATGGCAGGTACGTTTCTTTTTTTTCTTTTTTTTTACCTCCCTAGCATGATTTAAGCAGTATAAGCGATACAGGCAAATAAAAACTAGTCACTGATCACTGACGCACGTCCCAGGTGGATGTGGATCCATCCTGTCTGCCTCCACACGGGTCATAACTCGCCAGAATAGAGCAGATGCATTACGCAGAAAAAAAGACCCATAGTGTAGACCCAACTTAAGAAATCAGCATGTAAATTGTGTGTGTACTGAAATTGAGCCAATCATGAACTGGAGGCTCGGTTTTTGGCCGCATAAATTTGCATACTAAAGTTGACATTTCAGCAACTCATTGACCGTCTCTAGTCTTATTCTGCGCTCTTATAGACCCTACAAAGCCACTGATGTCTAGAGCTGTCTCAAAAGCAGTCTAATGAGTTATTTAATTGACCAAAACTGCTATGGGAACATGGGAATTTTTCTTTGTAATCTAGCAGACCTTCCAAAAGTATGGACAGGGAGAAAAGCAATTACATCAAACATCCGTTATCTGAGCTGCCAAAAAAGGAGGAGCAACAACCATTCCTCATCAATCTCAATGTGTCAAAACTCTAAATGTTACAGTGTGACCCGGTACTGACCATTCGGCTGTCTCAACTGGCTGAACACGTGGATGTCCATCGGAGAGAAGATGTTGGTGTCCACCTCCCGGCGCTCCTCTCCGCTGTACTTGTTACAGGCTAGGATGGAGTGTGAGGTCCAATCCGTCCAAAATATCGTGTCCCCGTAGAGGGTCAGAGCGAACGGGTGAGGAAGGGAGCCCTTCACAACTGTTTGTCTACAAGAAAAGACAAAAAGGAAAAAGTGAGGACACACCAATATATGACAGTCCACTAAACCATTACTATCCCCCTCCAAGGAGTTATACTTATGCAGGGCGGGGGGTGGCTATCAGGGCAAAACTGTCAGACAGATCAGGAGAAATAAAATAGAAAAATGTTGGTTTGCTGAAGACAATGATAGAACAACCTGAGACCAGAATTTTTTTTCTTCACAAAACAAAACAAAAAAATTAAATAAAAATATTGATGACTTTTCCCTAATAATACTAATTTAGAACCGGGGGGGGCGGAGTCCAGACCAACCACCCAGCTTGAGGATAGACAGCAGCAGGGACTGGTCTTTATGTGCATAGGTCATGCTGCACTACAGGCAACCTGGTCACGAGAGGAAGGGGCTCTCCGGAGATGTAATTCTGGGGGTACGGACGAATAATACGGATCAATAATCACATCCGTGATCAAGAAGGGAAGGAGTTTTGGGTATAATTTTGGCTGAAGTCCGGACACGGTCACCCTAAAACACATTGTCTTGTGTTAGCAACCCTGCAAGGATTTTACGAAACGAAAAACATTCCCTCCGTGACCTGTATACACTTTATCAGTACAACTTATTAACTACAGTATTAACTGTATCAGTACAACTTTAGCATTAAACATCATGTAGTGACTATACCCGTGTAAACGTCTGCGGGCGCTAATCACTGCCCATTCTGCTCTAAATAAAAGCCGCCCGCCGATTGTGTGTCACAAGGAACTCTTTATGCAATCAGCCTGAGAACGCTGCGAAACAAAGGAGACTTTATGGAAAATCATGGAAAGTACGGCTCGTGTCCGCTGCCATTTCCTGCCTGGAGCTCGGGGAGATTATCACAAGTGTAATCAGACAGGGAGCAATGAAAAACAGATCCCCCAGAGGTGAGCGGATGGCTAAAGTAAACAGGTTCGCCCCCCCAGCCCCAGAGTGCGCACAGCTGGAACCATTTGGTACTTACAAATAAAACAAATTTAGGTTCAGCAACCCCTGGGAAGAACAAAGGGCCGGAGGAGGAGGAGAAGACTAAACACGCTGCTCGGAGGACAGATCCGACTCCACTGATCCTGAATATACTGAGCCACACACAACCACAATAATATGTATGTATGTATGTATGTATGTATGTATGTATGTATGTATGTAATATATACACACATACATACCCCATATAAACAATTATATACATATAAAGATATACACAAGCCCATACATGCATAAACACACAAAATTCAACTAGTTACCCCACCAAAACCCACATCTTTTTATTAATGAAAGTTGTAACACCCTAAAATTGTGTGATGTTTTGTCAGCTCTATATTGTATCCAACGAAATATCACAATTTTTACACTCAAAACAAAATACACACTTCAGTATTTATTAATTTTTTTTACCTTTTTTGGTTGTTTGTTATAATAATAATAATAAATAAATAAAAAAATACAAGGAGACTTGTCAGTTTTGCAGCGCAGCCCGTTTGCATTTTTCATTTCGATCAACTGCCAATCAAGGGTTTCTTAGTCCGATATTTCTCACTTTTGGTCGATTGCATGAGGGTATTAAATCGTCTTAAAAATCAAACTGTGTATGGTTGGGATAGGGACTATATTTCTTGTACGTACACAGACAATTTACCCAAACGTAAGCAGCCTAGAAATAGTTACATGATCACCACCCAACGCACGCCGCCATGATCACCACCCAACGCACGCCGCCATGATCACCACCCAACGCACGCCGCCATGAACACCCAAGCGCAGAGCACCTGATGAATCTAATCTAAACCCCGGAATTGTATGGCTGATCTCCTGCCCCAGGACTGTACGCCATAATAAATGACAGAACCATGTCCGGAAACTATATGCCAACATCTCTTTCTTTGCATTTAGATATTTAGAGATAACAAGGCTTCGGAACCCACTGAGACCAGACTATGAGGCACACACTTCAGTGGCGTTGTATGCAGAGAAGGGAGATGACCGACCATCACATCCATTCCCATACAAGATTCAGGAAGACATCGAGATTATTTCCGTTTTATATGTAGAAGGAATCTTTCAGCCTCTCCCGGGGTCATGGAGTGAACTAGGAAATAAGAATGTGTTAATGGTTCCTTCTGGTCCGGGAGGTGGGGAGGCCAACGAGGACGGGAAGAGCAGTGGTCAGCCATGTGTACAGAAGGTGCGCTGGTTATGGAAACTTTCCATTCTGAAAATATCAAACATTTCAGATCTATGGAAACCACAAAATGCTGAAACTGGGCTATAAAAATCCTGTGCAGGACTGCAGCTTCATGTCATATAGCACAGGAATAGGCTATGTATGTCCAAATTACATGTCAAGGTTCAGCAAGCTATACAATTGCCTCTCCGCATATATAGAAGGCAGCCAGCCAGAGGCAGATCCATTCGCTTCTGCTCATCTCTCGGATGCCTCCAGTGGCTTTATTTTCTTAATGGATGAATGAATTCCATCACTGCAAACTGTTCAGGAAAGCTGGCAGCACTTTACATGGCAGAGCTGGCAGGAGTCCCGTGTGTGCTCTGCGCGGAGGGGGGGGGACGGACCCTGGCAGGAATCTCATCACGTCAGCAGCGTCACCATTCCACAAATACCGACCCCATAACTCCGCAATACAGCCCCCCGGGGCCACTTCCCAACCTACCAAACTGTTCTGTATGAAATGAAACATCAGAGCCAAGAAGGAAGGTGACATCAGATGACAGGGGACGACGTTCCTGAAATCTGGACCTCCTTCCCTGGATAACCTCATCTGCTTTCCCAAAATGCATTGCTCATGACTTGGCTTTCTGCATTTACAGGGGATGACAAAATGCAATACAATGTACATCCTGGCATGCGAACACAGCCTGCGTTATTGCGGCAATGCTGTGTGTCAACGCCAATGACGCGCCACATATCCATTAACCTCCTGGGCGTTTCACAGAGGTCCAGTCTTCCATACCAAAAGTGCTAACATTGTGGTGCGTCCATAAAAGCCACCTGCTGTTTGGGCGCCATTTGAGCACGGTAATCGCCATATTAGCAATACAGCGCCCCATGTTTCTCATTACCATACCTCACCTAAAAATGCATTGGGCTAGGTTTGCACATGTTACCTACTCCGCACATTTACCTATGGATGCATTACATGTCTACAGGACGCCAGTGAACGGCAAAAAATCCATCCAATTCAAAATAAATGACAAAACTTTATTTTGGGCCCAGCAATCCCAGTGGTTCCCAAACATGGGGGCGCGGGCCCTCATTCTCAACCGGTGTTTGAATAGGGAGGGGGGGGCTCAATGTTCCTAAACAGAAAAAGAGGGGCCCTGCAAGGAAAGTTTGGGAACCCCTGCCTAGTAAAAAAAAATTGCTGAAAGTGTTTACCCCGAGTTAAATCAGGCTAACCGCCCAGGAGGTTAAAGATCAATGGACATGTCAACATGACGCAGAAAACCCACCACTGTACCAAAAGGCCCATTGGTATTCAATGGATGCATACACACAGACGCTTTGGTGACCAAAATCAGTGCAGAGCCCTGTATGGAGACGAAGACGAGTATAGGCACGTTACTGCACACACGGATAATGCATTTGGCACATCAAAAACACGAAGGTGGCGTTTACATGAGAAAAGGGAATGTAATATTTTTCCTCTCCTATGGCGCGTCACTAATATGCGCCTCATTTCTTTTGGACACGTTAATGCTAGCGAGTCCATAACGCACAGTGGAGGCATGGCCTAAAATTAGTAAATATATAGGGGGCACAATGGAGAATGCCAAATGACCAAAGGTCAGGGCAGGATGCTAAGCAAGGGCGCTCCATCACCCCCATCCCAGTATGTACTGCCTATGAGGTAGAAGGCAGCTGGAGGGGAGACATGTTATATAATCCAGTGAAGGAGATGGGACTAAACACAATTATCACTAGATTTATATGTAAACACAACTTAGGCTATGTCTTCACTGCGTTGTGTGATCCGCCAGGCAGGTAATGTGTAGTGCTCTGTCAGGACCCCCTCATTAACCTCCTTAGTGTTCATGACGAACCCATCTCGTCCAGAGTTTGTGTGAAGAACAAACTCTGGATGAGCTGGGCTCCCATGAAAGCCTCATATCCCCGGAAAGCTACGGCGATGCTGCTTCCAGCCGGTTCTGCGGCTTCACTGATCGTGTCACGGTGACACAGAAGGGGTGAGCAGTGCCATAGACCTCCATGTTAATGGAGGGGCCTCTGCTTTCCAGTCATCACAGCCGGTGTCATGAATGACACTGGCTGTGTGGAGAGGGGAGGGGGGAAATGGCAGGCAGTGTACCTTGTACACTGCTGCCATTGCCTGTACCACACTGTTAAAAAATGCACAGTACAAGCGGTGCGCTAGGGAGGTTAAGCGCAGTGTTTGGTGGGGTCCTGACGGCACACATACACATTACCTGCCTGACGGAACGCACAAAGCAGTGGAGACACAGCCTTATGTGTAGAATATGTTTGGCAAGTCCGATAATTCTCGGAACCGTTCCAAATTTCGCCAACTTAGGCGAATGAGCTGGATCCTTTACGTGAAGTTTTTACTGTAATTACAAGGAAACTCAACAAGTGGTTAAAATTTATTATTCCTATAGAATAACAACCCCCCCCCAGTCAGGTCTGTCCCTAGATCACTGGATAACCACCCCCTCCCACATGGCTATTTTACTTTATTTTAGAATGTAATACTTAAATAACACAAGCGCACACAACAGGACCCTCCGCTTCCTTCCAAACAGGCCGCAGCTACCTTAACACATCTGGGCGCCATACGCACCCGTATCACCGCCCTCCGAATCATGCGGGGAAAGGGCTTTAATTTTACAAGCATAGTAACATCAATAAGAAAATATGACTCTTATTTACAGTACACATATTAAAAAAATACATGTGGACGCACGCAGAATAACAGAAAACATCTGGACGCGGAACTGAAAAGGAAAGCGCACACCACAGCAAACGCCGGTATGACGCGAGGATGCAGACTGCCGCTGGCCTTCAACCTCCTATATGTGAGCTTCACTAAAATCCTGACAGGACGACGCAAACACACAAAATAAATAAAAACTACTGCAGAGAAGCGCGTATCCCCCGGGCTGCAGAGACGAGGAAATGATCGCTATCGCCATAATATCCTGCAGCTGTGTAAACACGAGCCGCGCTGTTACACGGGATTACCCGCGCCGAATTTGTCACCCAATTCTTTTCTGTGACATCAAAACTCCGGCAAGGCCGCGTCCTCACAATAGGCAGAACGCTGCGGTTAGCAGAGATCGCTAGACGAGTACAAATAATCCTGATACATCGGGGGTGGTTGGCGAGATCTCCACCAGCAGCGTGCAGACTCCCCTCTGTACATAACCCAACCTTGTCATTACCATTAGCTTTTATTTATATAGCGCTGACATTACGCAGCGCTGTACAAAAAATTAGGTTTGAGATGCAACACAAATTTAAGCTCTGCCTCCACGATCGACCGGATTTACAGACATGTCCGCTCCCAGTTTGATCGACCTTTTTGGAACATGATCGATCCTGCTCTAAGGAAGGTTTTTTTTTTTTTCTTTCCATCACCGATCACGAATATGCATCGATGGAACGTAAAATCGATTGTGTATGACCACCTAAACACACAGGGTAGGACAGGAGGGCATGGCCTGATTTACACTAATAATAAATGACAATATAAATTGCGAGATCTGCTATAATATAGGGGAAGTCCAGGGAACCCCCAGACATAACACCAGCACCCATTATTTCTTCTGAGAAAGATCAGGAGCCCTAGAGATGCACCTGCTGCAAGATCTAAGGCACTGCTGCCTTTGGCTTGTTAGTCTCAACCAGAAATGAACTTTGACATTTGTTGTTACAGCCAGAACCTGAGGTCCCAGAACTTGGAATTGGATTTCGGGTGGTTGGAGATTGGGAAGCTTTTTTTATTTGGGACTCACCATTTTTGGGTCTCCCAATGACATTAATGAGAGAGGCCCACTTTGAGGTCGGGGGCTCAAAGTCTGGCCTTGAGAAGTGTGGAACATTTGGGAGAAGCCAGGGTTGGGCCCCGGGGTGCCAAGAACACAGTTCGCCAAATCAGCGGGCACAGCTTGCCTCAAGCCCTCGGTCGGAGGTTTGACCCCAGGCTGAGGACCCAGTGGAGGGTAATGGCATATGTTGTTCTCCATATGGTTTTAAATTCAATTTCAATATATTCCCATTAAAATCAAGTCAAAAGCAGATATCAGGGAGATCTACACATCCAGTCTAATGCATTTTGATGAATATCAGACACCATTACAGAAGCCTAAAGCCCATCGATCAAACTTTTAGGAAGTAAGCCGGCAATGATCAGAGCCGCGTCACTTACCGTGATGTACCATCCAGGTTGGACTTGTGGATGAAGCTGTGCTTTGCGTCAGCCCAGTAAAGCTTTTGCTCATCATAATCCAAAGTAAGGCCGTTGGGCCAATAAATGTCCGAGTCTATAATAACAGACCGCTGGGTACCGTCCATCCCAGCACGCTCGATCTTTGGCACTTCACCCCAGTCTGTCCAGTACATGAACCTGAAAGAATAAAAAATATACATTTGTTAAAAACTACCAAATAAAAAAAGGCATCTCACCTATATGGCAAAGGAACAAAAACACACTGCTGCCATGGTGCAGCTCGGTCATAAACCAAAATATAATCATTAGCACAGAGCGTCTCCCTGGTCTGCTAGAACACTATATATTCCCATTAAATGCTCCACAAGACCCCCACAAAGGCCGACGATACAATAGCACATTACTATACATCATTCACATTTGACCTGGGCCCGCAGAAAGGGTTAACATCCCTTGTATACAGAGGACGGGGCTCGCCTCCAGTTTGAGGATTATGTCTCGCAAGTAAACGCCACAGACAATTAACCTTTGTAGCTGCAAAAACTTCAGCCTTGGGAAGACAAGTTGGAACAGACAGTTGTGCCACCTCCAATTAGCAAATCATTAAAAGAAATCACACAGCCGACCGCAAAATAGTGTTCACCTATGAAGCAAAAACACACAATACACAACACTGAGGAGCTGCTGGGGAACATTCATCACTTCACAACAAATAATATATTTGTAAAGAGCCGTTTCCAGCATCTTTAGATCACATATCACTGTAACATTGTGTTTGAAGGGGGGGGGGGGGTGCATAGCAAACTTCAAAAAAGTTTTAAAGGCGGTAATAAAGTACTATAGAGGTATGAGAGAAAAGTCACTTCCAGTAGCCGTGTGTAGAGGAGATTTCTGAATTACACATCAAATTGCCCATTTAATGTCTCCGTGTATTTACTAAGCTCTGGTCATCACTTATACGTCAGTAAGGACTGGTCTCCTATAATAAAAATACGCTAAGTAGCCCAAATCATCTCCAGGCTAATATCCAGCCCTATCAGTCTTATGGGACATGACATCAATGGGCCAGGAAGTGAAGGGGATGCTTCCCTGCTGGGCCATCACATCTTTCAGAACTAATACCTCATTATCACTCCATCCAGCACATGGATACAACAGCAAGAATATTCAGAAGCCTCATTGATGGATTTCACTTAGGAACCAGATGACAGCATGCCATCTACAGCAAGTGACCAGAGGGAGGAGAGACCGTCAGTATCCATAAAGTGTAACTGAACTCAGCACTGAGTGAGAAGCATTGCTTTTAATATGTCTAAATTCAACCAAGTCGCTTGCTACTCTTCTAAACACCCCAGCCCCACCACTCTTTCCTTCATCAGTTCAGGTCTCCTTTAACCTCCTTGGCGGTATGAAACTGGGTTTGAGCCAAGAAAAAAAAACAAAAAAAACAAAAAAAAAAAAACTAAATCCTGCCCATAATCTTAAAGCGGACCTACCACCAGGAATCTATGTTTTCATGAATGGCACTAGAAAGTGCCGATAATAGGGAGGAATGCAGTGAAAAAACCCAAAAACTTACCTGTAATGAGCAATTTAGGAATATAATCCGGCATTTCTGTTCACTTCCTGGTTAATGGAGAATGCAGAACCCGGCAGCACGTCACAACAACACGTGATTTTTCAGTGAGCTGCTTTGAAATTTCCCATAGAAAATCACTGAACGCCCCCAGTGGCCACCCAAGATATTGCACCACCATGTGTATAATGTGTTGGCAGCTCACTGAAAAATCATGTGTTGTTGTGACGTGCTGC
The DNA here is from genome assembly GCA_036250615.1 of Ptychadena robeensis. Taxonomy (NCBI): domain Eukaryota; kingdom Metazoa; phylum Chordata; class Amphibia; order Anura; family Ptychadenidae; genus Ptychadena; species Ptychadena robeensis. The sequence goes on from CM070034.1 coordinate 157,833,150, forward strand.
CTGGTTCTGCATTCTCCATTAACCAGGAAGTGAATAGAAATGGCTGATTATATTCCTAAATTGCTCATTACAGGATAGTTTTTGGGTTTTTTCACTGCATTCCTCCCTATTATCGGCACTTCTAGTGCCATTCATGAAAACATAGATTCCTGGTGGTAGGTCCGCTTTAAGCTGGGTATACACAGCTCGATTTTGTTATAGATTTGAGCACAATCAAGCAACGTGTGCGTTCATGACACTCGAATCAAAATAAAAATAAAAATAAACCAGCAGTGTATGCCTTTCTTCAGTCAGTCGAACCGGGAACAGACATGTCTGTAAAGCCCAGTCGATCTAAGCACAACACACAGCCTGTCATTGGCTCCCAGCAGGGGAAAGGGGGAAAGGGGTGCCTGTCAGCAGCTCCCAGCCAGTGTCTCTCACAACACCAGAGTCCCCATCAAAGGGAATCTATTTGCAAAGTGGTCCACATTGATTTCCATTCGATTGACCCACGATCAGGGGCAGCATGCTATCACCACCAAGCTGTGATCGATTGCACGGACATTAACCCGTACAGCTTTGATGGCTTTCTTTGCACTTTATTAAATACAAGAACCAGGCACTTACTGCTGCACAAATGAAGGATCGTAGCAAAGGGGTGAAAGGCATCAGACGAGGAGACCCCCCCAGGGGAGTCATTGCTGTGTATAACATGTATTTTAAATAAAGTTGCACTTTTATCTGCAGTGCGGAATTCTATACGAAAGTGTATGAGGCAATTCCCGCTGCTTCCTGGCAGCTTTAACTATTGGGACTCTATGGAGCCAGTATGCACCCACTTCCGTGCACACTCCCAAATTACTGTTTTGCACATTCATGTACAGCAAGTAACTGATAAGTGCTGCTGGGACATGTAGTCCAGGGAAGGAGCCAGTGTATAGACAGGAGGGGGGGGGATAACACTGGCACAAGAAGTCAGAGAAAGGAACATAGAAGTAATAGTGTGGGGGGATGGTGTGGAGACTTTCCTTCATCTCCCATGACTTGTGGGCTGGAATAGTTATTCTTCCATGAAAGTTTATAAACTCTATCACCTGTTACTATAATCGGCAGCACATAGTCTGAGCTCTATATTGGTAACTCGTCAAGCTGCAGCTCACTCTCATTACCGGCTTTGTTCCCATTCTTAATTGGCACTGTTGAGTAATATTTAAAAGTTGTGATTTGTCTCCTCTACAGTTACAAGCTTTACAGTTTCAGCCGAGTGACATCATTAGAGGAAGAGGCGTTTCAGGATGGACAATAATCGGGGGATTTCTGGGACAAAGACCAGCACACAAACCAGCTACCTGGATCCAATCCAAGACTATGGAGAGAAGAGAATGTATGAAAACACACATGACACGGCATGCCATCCAGTCCTGAGAACACACCTGCCCGTCACACATACTTCACAACAAGAAAAGGATACAATGTTACAGGGAGAGGAAAAATATAATACATCTGAAACTATATAGGATGTCTATAGGATGTCCGTGCCGTACAAAGCGTTCTACCGGAAACAAGATATCCCCAATCACAAGGAATCACTCCCCAAACTTAACGCTAAAGGATAAACACTCTGATCCATAAAACAACCAGCAATTTATATAGTTAAGCCCCCTATACACATTTAGATTTTCTGTTCAACCAACTTAAAAAGATACATTTTTGGAGGTCAGAGAAATTGGTGATTGATTGTATGTTTGCCAACTCTAGTAACAGATATTTGATCAACTTTTTCGGGATCGACTGAAAATGCAATTTCAACACAACCAATTAAAATTTACCAGCACGTCCAATCATTTACAATCAATTTTTTCCCCAATTTTAATTGTTTTAGGTTGATCTAACCATATGAACTGCCATAGATTTTTAATCAATTAACCAAAAAATTTAGTTATTGGATGAAAAATCTAGACATGTATAGGGGCCTTAAATGTGGACATTTCTTCCACTGTTACATTGGAATGAGCTCATCCAGTAATAGCCGAGTGACATCTGGTGACAACATCAGACCTATGTCTAGAATACTCTCCATAGCACAGGGTGGACAATACCCTGCTCCTAAAAGACTATAATATGGAGCCATATTTTATGTTTACCGTAAAGTAATTGATTTGGTTATTATTGTTAACCACAATAGTTTTTGGGCCGTAAGGCTTTGTTTCCATTGCGCTGGGACCCCTCCGCTAAGCATACACGCTTGGCGGGAGGTCCCAACGTAGCAGATAGACTTACCTGCTCGGCGGAGACTCTTCATTGCGCCGAGCTGATCCGCCGGTGTAAGGCTGAACGTAGTCGAGTAGGTTCAGCCTTTACACCGGCGGATGACTAAACAGACCATCCCCCGGCAGGCAATCTCTGTGGGATACGTCGGGACCCCTGCTAAGCGTATACACTTAGCGTAGGGGTCCCGACGTCTAATGGAAACAAGCCCTAAGACAACCAGTTTTTAGAGAAAGACAACAAGAAAAACCAATATCTGAAGTGTTCAAATCAATATGGGAACAATTCCCCTGCAATACCAGCTTCAGCCACAAGATGACCCCAGTGAACACTTGGCATCAATGTACAGATTGAGGGAATAAAGTGTGCTGCAGATATCTCCCCTCTCTGGCTGATAGTGATTCCAACACAGCCACAACAAGCTGCGGCACCTGTCCATACTACAGGGACAGCAAACAAATATCCTTTTACCCTACCTTCGCAACACTTTGGGAGGGGATGTCCTATGGTCTGAAAAAACACTGTAAATTACATATAACTGGTATGTACACCTATTTGTCACTACTGATCTGAGAGATTGTGTATGTGTGTATGTGTGTATGTATACACACACTTATACATACAACACCTCCTGGTCCTCACGGGTGAGCAGCTAAATCAACCTTTTTAGCGGCTACTATGGACTACAAAACAATTTCCTTTTATGCTGTAGAAATACAAATGGGAGGGGTTCTGTAGTTTACTTAAGACAGCAAATTTATACAGATATAGATGCTGTGCTTGCGTGTTTTTATTTTTTTCTACTTGCTCAGTATAACCAGGCTGTGTATCCTCTAATATCATCCAACTGTGTGAGATCCATACACAGGCAACCCCACATTCTAGGTGTAGTACAAGGACACAGGATGGAGCTATGAATGCAACTAGAAAATTAAGTTACTGGTCAGATTTCTCTACAACAAAGAGGGCTGTGCTGGTCTTGTAGTTCCTCAGCTTCTGATGGCCTTCACATTGCCATGGATAGAGTACAAGTTCAAGCATGGCCTCCGGGATTTTACATGAACATGGCACAAAAAGAAAGGGGATCCCTCCAAACAATTCTCAGCCTTCTGCTTTCCTCCATGCTCCATGTCACACTACTGATTAGTCACAGATGAGTACCAGAGGACAATGACCCCTCATCATCATCAGGTATGATCATCACCGATACATCGCACAGCTCAATACAGTCCATAGGCACATTCCAACATCCTAATGGCGATCCTACCAGTACATTTTGGGATAGGAGAGGTAAGTGGTCCCACACAAGACTATGGCGAACATCAAAAGTTCCATTTCAAGAGCTCTAGAATCAGTGTAAGTTTGGCCATACTCGGGTCAATACCCACACAAATCGATGAACCTCACACGAAACGTGATTATGTCACCACAGTTCATTTAACAGTGAAGCAGGGAACACACGGCTTGACATCGAAGGAGCTGGAGGTGCAGCACTGCTGTCATCCAACTCCGACAATATTCTGGATGGGGACCCTCAGTCCCCGTGCGATGCGATTGACACCGACCGTGATTGACGGTCATGTCCAATATCCCTGTTTTCAAGCGGATATATTGTTCCCGTTAGCAAACAGGGGAGGCCACATTAGATATAGGCCAGAAAGATGGCCATGAGCGCAGATGGCGCTTGAAATGGCTATCGATCTAGCCCATATCTATGCGTGTGCTCCCTGCTTGACTCGTTGTGCAGCACTTCTGCGACATCCGGTCCCCATTCAAAGTAATGGAAATCAAACAGGGATTATTAACATGTTGGCACATTTGAGCACAACCACAGCGAATGGTAATTGATTGTGCCCGAATTTATTCCAAAAACAGCCCGTGCATGGCCACCTTAAAGCCATGTGTCCACTGCCCTATCAATGCAGCAGGGGAAAAATCAGCACCCCAACAGCTTCCCCCCCCCCCAACGCCGTTTTCCTGCACCTTGGAGACGGCTCCGGAGTCACCGTGCAGTGCTGCTTTCAAGACGCGGCGTCCCACAGCTTCAAAACAGCACTGCGGGCGTGCAGCTAAGAATACGCAGAGTGGACACTGTCCTATTCATCAGAATGGGAAGTCTCCTCACTGCGTCATTTTCCACTCTGTGGTCGGGGAAAAAGACGCAGTGGACACAAGACCTAAGGCTACACAGGGGATCAGCAACCCCCATATTAAGCCCCCCATACACCATACAATCTTTCCATACAATTTCTGTACAATCAAATTTTGCTCTACCAAAACCATGTAATATGAGGAGCTTTCCAATCCTTCCAATCACTATGTATTCTATCAGGGAGGACCCGGCACTACATAGCAGTGATATATACCTTCCAATCACTATGTATTCTATCAGGGAGGACCCGGCACTACATAGAGGTTGGTAGATCTAATAGAGATTGTATGGATCGTTCTTAAGGTGTATGGGGGGGGTTTTAGACAGCGGAGATGATTCTCAACTAAGATCCTGGCAGAGTGAACTGTGACTGCTGCCCTCATCCATTTGGCTCCCATGTTGTACTGGTATGGGTTTCAGCACCACCCAGCAAACTGTCCTGGATTAGGGATACAGACCCCCAAGAAGAGGGATCACCTTGTTTAATTCAGAGACACCAAGTGAAATGAGCAGATAACATGTCATGGAGTGGCAGGTTGTCCAGCGGAGGTGGGACAAGACGAGGAGGGAGGATGGAATGTGAGAACGCAGGCTCAGCTGTACATCAACACATGCTCCATTTCATGCTTTGTATTTTGCAACTCAAGTTCAAAAGCATTCCACCATGGGACCAGCCCAGCCTCCGCACCTCCCCCTCCACCGAAAAAGTCCAGAGCCACCCCCTTCACATGAACGTGTAAACACACAGGGCCCCGCTAATGGCTTTTGTTGGCAGGAACTCACAATGAGGACTGAAGACTCGCGGTGAGAGGAGGGGGGGGGGGGGGGGGGGGGGGGGGGGGGGGTGGAGTAGTGTCTCCAAATCCCGGAAGGGAGATTCTCTCACTCATTGGAAAAGATGGGAGACCCCCCGTTGTAGTTTCCGTTTCCCTGTCCGCAGTTCTGGCTGTTGGTTCTTAAGCAATACACGTGATTTTGTGTTCGATTCCCAAACAACTGACCGTTGCACGTGTTCGTGGCGATTGTTCATTGAACGATTATTCAGGAATAGCGCGAGCGATCAATCATGCTTCAAGAAAATAATGACCGAGGGCCCCCCATCCATATTGGCGAGGGGTCGATTGGCAAAGATGGAGTGCATCTATTCCCCGAACGTTCGACGATCATCCGGTGATTAGTTGCTGCACCACGTTGCAATCGATTGTTCGTTGTTCTCACGGAAATCCCCCAGTGTAAGTCAAGTCCAGCCATCCACGGGTATGTCCCCGTGTGACCGATGCCCAGCCGAGCGCAGCACGATGGCGTCATCTCACTGCGATCGGGCTTCATCTAAATCAAATCGACAGTGGCGCTGGGCACATTGGAGGTAATGGGAGCAGTTTGAGCGTGGATTAAAAAAAAAAAACGCACTGCATCTGCTCCCAAACCGTCCCAAGTGGAGCGTTAGCTATAAACTTCCCTAAAAACGTTATTGTAGAGAGTGTCCAGCGCACACAGAAAAATATTCACAGATGTCCCGACCTCCAAACTGATACCTGGTCAGTATAACCCAGACGCGGGCAAATTCCGGCACCGCGCAGCTTTCTAATCCGGCCCATTGTCACCTCTCTGGCCCCCTTTATCTCCGCTCAACAAGCAGAGCATCTCCTCACTAAGGTCTCCTTGACAAATATGACAGCTATGTTTTCACCTCCTTTGTAGCATGATTATATATTTTCAAAGCAGAACAGCAAATTAAAAAACCCACCACACATCCCACATTACCAATGACTCTGGGGATGCAAGGAATTTAGACACTTGGGTGAAATTTCAACTTGGTTTTGTACTTAATTTATGCCAAAACTAGTATGCTGGGATCTGTAGTATGCTGGGATCTGTAGTTTTCTACTACCAGAGTTGGAGGACAGAGGCAAGGTGAGTGCAGCAGGTAGGGGGGCTGAAGGGAAAGCAGAGCTGTGGAGTACCAGGAATGGTCTGGGGGAAGCAAAGTACACACAGGGATGGGAGCACACATGGACTACACACACTGTACACACAGGGATGGGAGC
>CM070034.1:157870113-157880374 GCA_036250615.1 Ptychadena robeensis
GGGTTCCACTGTTACTTTTCATACATCAGGGAGATGCACATTGCCGGGGCTCTCTAATTATTATACATCATTCATGGACCAGAATGTCCCAGAAGATCCGAGAGATGAGCCGATCAGACTTCTGCTTCTCCTTTCACTGTCCAGTCACAGTCTGGAGGAGGGACCTGTAAGTGTTGATAAATTTCAGGTCAGATCTGAGGAGGAAGGGAGAGGACTTGATTACCTTCTCTGTACCTTCTGTATAACCTGAGTTATAGTGAAATCTTTCCAGCTGAATAAGATTTGAGTATATACTTGAGTATTAGTCAAACTTTTCAGCACAAGATATGTGTTGAAAAAGCCCCTCTCGGCTTATACTCGAGTCAGGGTTCCACTTAACTGTCTGAGTATTCCCTGGTCTTCCTGTAGGCTCTGGCAGCCTCTGTGAATGGTCCGATGTGTATTCTGTCTGCAGCATTCCTGAGCTCGGCAGATGAAATGTAAACAAACTCGGACGGCAGCGCCATCTTGTGGTCATTTTGTAAACTCCACTATCTGACTTTTCAAGTAGCTGCTGCATTTCCCATCCTAGGCTTATACTCGAGTCAATACATTTTCCCAGTTTTTGTAGATAAAATTAGGTTTCCTCGGCTTATACTCGAGTATACATGGTAATCAAATTCGATCCATCATAGTAAAGCTGTCAGGCCAGGCATGAAGATAATAGAGACTTGTGTTGCTGACCATCTGACTGCAGGAACATCAGAGTTATTGACCTGTCAGGTAGGTTGTGGTAGGTGGGCAGAGGCCCACTTACCCTTCCGAGTGCAGGATTCTTTCTCACGTCAGTTCCCCTTTAAGTGATCTGTTTGTGCCGGAGACTCTGATTTGTGGAAGTGAAAGTCTCAGTCGGCAGTTGCTGGGTCAGCGAGTGTCTATTATCGGACTTTCCTCAGAGTGGGTGGGGGGGGGGGGCGCCGTCAGTCACATACTTGGGCTTTGTCGTCACGGTTCTTCACTTTTCTCTTCCCAGCGAACCCCTCACCGGCCAGACAGCGAGCAAAGATGGACGACATCGTGGTGGTGGCCCCGGGGACGCAATCTCACAGGAATATAACAAAGGACCCTGAGGTCATCAAGCTGCAGGAGATCCCCACCTTCCAGCCCCTCCTGAAAGGTAAGTCATAGATGTGATGGGTGACCCTGTGTACCGCTGACCCCCAGCCTGTCATAGGATCCATTATCCCTGTGTCATAAAGATGACTTCATTCCTTTGACCAGCCAAGGGTGCATGCCCTTACTTATATGACCCCAATATCACTGCATGCTCTGATCTCCTCACAGTGTGCGTCAGAAGCTGCAGCAAGTCGCATAGAGCCGCCTTAATTCCCTGCTGAAGTACATCCAGCGCGGCCCACCCCAACCTTACTGTCCCTGGCCCTGCCCATCTTACTAATGAAGGTTTAAGTGGATGTATACTCAAAATACTAAAAATACATATTTGTTAAATTAAAGTTTGACTTGCCTCTGGGCCGGTATGATGGTGGTGTAGGGCTCCAAAATCCTAAAATAATATACTTACCTGCTTTTTCTCTGGAATCATATGAGTATCTATATTTGCCAAACTTCTGGGGGTTAATATCAGGGTACAATGTTGCGAGTGGCCACTGGGGGCGTTTATAATGGTTTTCTATAGGAAAATACGTCTCATTTGTTTTAATGCAGAGCCGAGATTAGAGATTTACCGGTCTATCTCTGCGGTGAGTTCAGGTCGGTGCCGCGGTGCGCATCATCAAAGCCAGGGAGAGAGGAGAGGCTGTGAGGGATTTTGTTAAATTTTTACGTTTTTTTAATTAATTCCTCCCTATATATAATGTAATGATGAATTTATGGTGGTAGGTCTGCTTTAAGCATCATGGGAGGGCTGCATGTACGTAATCATGTTTAAGACCACCCACCAATGCATTTTGACATCTGCTGGTCACCTCCCAAGAACCAGGTCTGCATCATCCCTAAAGCCCTTTGTGAGGAGTACAGAGGCAGGGTGCTGTGATTTCATTCATCTCTGGTGCAAGCAGTGGGCCGCCGCTTGCAAATATTAATATAACCTGATAGGTGGATGACTGTGGTGGAGTCAATCACCGGTGTCCTCCTATGGATCGGGGAGGGCTAAGGTAAGGGGTTACTCCTGCCTTTCCTTGTCGGGGGTAGAAGGGGCACGGTCCAGTGTCTCCCATGTCCTGATCCTCCATGAAGGGTAATTGGTAGGTGACCGGGAAAACCTTGTCCTCCCGAGTATCATCATGCCTCTGGTAGGAAACGGCTCTGCTGTATCTTGTGATTGGTCGGGAGGAAGCCCTAGGTGTCTTGTGACCCAGGGGTGCCATAATTTGACATAATTTTCGTACAGTTTGGCACTGGAACTGCAGCACTCTCTTTTGAGCACCTACCTCACAGGGACCGGAGGGCACTTTGTTTTTATGTAGTTTGTCACCCCCCCCCCCCCTTTACACATATGTTTTTTTTTTAACTATTACAGGTGCCTTGATCCTTCGGGAATTTAGCCCTGGACAGTGGTGGGGAGGGACTGCTTCTGGCTCTGGCCCGGCAGTGCCTCCAAGATGGGGGACCCTCTTCAGTGGTTCCCATAAGTCCCTAGTATTAGAGACCGGACGCCACCAGGGTCTTTAGCTCCTTAACCTCCCTAGTGGTTGAGACAAGCCCAGTTCGTTCGCTGTTCAGGGTCACCCCAACCGCAAGGGGAAGCCGGCATCAGGTACACCCGATGCCTCCCTGGAAAGCTGCAGCGATTATCTTCATCGCTGCAGCATTTCCGGTGTTTCGGCACCACCCCGATCGAGTCACGGTGACGCGGAAGGGGGGAGGAGGGGGCCGGCGCAATAGACCTCCATGTTAATGGAGGAGCGCCGGCTTTCCTGCCTAGACAGCCGGCGTCAATAATGAGAATATATGATATCATCCCGATATGGAATGAAAATACGTTCAGAATTACTACAACCGATAAAAACTTACCACCATGTTCGATGACCTGTTGATCGATTTTTATTTATTTTATTTTTTTTATCGAGATCGAATAAACTTTATCCATCGAACAAATTGGCCATTCTAGACTTTTGTTCAATCAACCAAAAAATCATTCGTTCTTCATTGATTGGACGAAAAAATCGACACGTGTAAACCCACCTTAAGAAGAGCATCTGTGTGTGTTTTTGTATGGGTCAATCTTGCTGCACGGTTTGTGTTAAGCCCCCCATACACCACATACAATTACCATGCAATTTCTGTACAACCAACTTTTCTTCTACCAAAACCATGTAATAGGAGGACCTTTCTACACCTTCCAATCACTATGTATTCTATCAGGGAGGACCCGGCACTACATAGATGTTGGTAGATCTAATGGAGATTGTATGAAGGAATCTAAAGGTGTATGGGGAGCTTTACCAACAGAGAGGAAAAAAAATGATCAGAGTGTCAATAGGGAGGGTGGAGGGGGCTGTACAATTGTGCATGACTGAAAGAGACTCAGAGTTCTGCTTTACCTTTACATGACATATTTATATTTCAGGAATATGTTTTTGTATATCTTATATTTCCTGCTGATGTTACTAGAAAGCAGCCTGACCTGTTCCTATAGCTGTGATTGTCCGATGGCCAAAGAATCTTAATAATACTTTAGTGAGATAAGCTAGAGGTGATCTCTGATTGGTTCCTCCGGGTTACTATAATGCTGCTTCTCCTGTAGAGGTGTGTGGCTGCAGATTGGCGTGTCCGTACTGTGGATGGCCAGAAGGGGGCAGCAGAGCTCAGCGTCTCCCCTTATCATGTGACACACAGAAGATGTGATGCTGAGGATGATGCTTTGTATCTGTGTTGACATTCTATTTCCTCTTTTACCTATTCTGCTTCCTTTAAAATCCAGATCCAGTCCCTTGCACAGTAAGATCTCTCACCGCTGTCTGTGTCCGCGTTAGGGCGCTTTTCATAATTTCCTGTCTTCTTGTCACCAGGACAGGAGTGTGTATACAATTGTACAAATAGTACCAGCTACTACGGTCTTTGCCTGATATTGAGATGGACACCTGTGTGATAAGGGTTTGATGGAAGCAGTCTCCTGTGTCACTGACGTAGCAGATTCTTTTGGCTAAGATGAAGTGTAGTATCTGTTCTTCTCAGTTCCCTGTGGGGATTCCTTGTATAATCCTTTCCTATGGGATTGGGTTCCAGGTTACTTCATTTGGTGAAGGGAATGTATGGGGGTGACTCCTGCATATCTGGATCCAGCTTGGTCGGGGAAGGAGTATGGTTGAGTGTCTCCCATGTATCCGGACCTTTCCATGAGGGGTAATTGGTAGGTGGTGTTGGTAAGCCATGTCCTCCCCGGTCATTGATTTGGGTCATTGCGGCCCTTTCCTGGGTCTAGGATGTGTGTCAGTACCGGCCACCATGCTTCCTGGTAGGAGCAGCTCTGCGGCATTTGTGATTGGTCGAAGGGTTGAGGTTGCACCTTGGCGTTCAGTGCCCCTGGTTGGGACCCAGGGGTGCCATAGATCACTGGTGGGGGACCACCTATTATGGCAGATTCTGACACTGCTCACCTTTGGCACAAGGTTTATAGCACCTGCCTCCCGGGTGTTATATCCGGCCCTGTGTGTTTCACACTTGGCACTTATTTATTTATCTTTTAATGTAGTCTGTCCGCCCCCCTACCCCTGCACGTTTTGTCTTTGTTCACCGACTACGGGTGTTAGTCCCCCTGGCACTATAACTCCAGAAAGTGGTGGGGAGGGACTGCTTACAGCTCTAGCCCAGCAATCTCTCAAAGTTCGGGACCCTCTTCGGAGGGGGCCCACCCGATCCCTAGTACTCGGGAGACCTGGCTCCGGTCGAGGTCACCTGGGGAAGTGTACACTCGAGGGTCAGGTGGCTTCGTCTGCCTGTCCCACTAGTTGCCCCTTTTTGGGGAACGAGTCCTTAGCCCCTTTTGGGGACACCTGTGCAGTTTGGTGTGGTGTGTCACTACTGTGTGCACTGTTCACTTTTTTGCATCGGGTGCTGCGCATGCCGAGGTTCAATAAAAAGAAAAAGCAGTTTCCAGCTACAAGACCATAAACGTGGAATGGATGGAATGGCTCCTCTTTTTACATATTGCAAATGTCTTTAAAGGTAGCCATACACGGGTCGATTTCCCACACGATTCCTGGCCGATCAATCACCGTGCACGCCGATCGATCGAGGAATCGAGTGCAGCCCACCTTGACCGATCGACCCGATCGACTTGGCCCCCAAATCGGATCGGCTCAGGGAACCAACTGTTTGGTGTTTTCTTCCTGATCGATTCAGCACACATCAAGGGAGTTGGACATTTGTGAAGCGAGCGATCGGCACAGAATCGTCCAGCAATCAGTGGCCTAAGGTGGTAGGCACAGAATTGATTGGGCGATCGAGTCGACGCCTGGGCTTCAACCGGAAAAAAAATCGATCGTTGGGCGAATCGATCGCTCGGCGTCTAAGACATTTATGGGCTAGCTTTAACAAAATATGCATCCAAACCCACCCCCACACCACCCCCCCCCCCCCCCCCCCCCCCCACACACCACACACACAGACCCGCCCCTTTAACACACCACTCTAGTGCTTTTTTATGTATTCCTTCCTCATTTGCAATACGACCCACCCTAGAAACCCGCCCACATGTGATGCTGACATATTTGATCTAACTGACATCTGATAGGAAAATGAGGCGGGGCTAGGGACAGTCCGCTGGGTGTGGACATTTGCTAGGGACAGTCCTGGCTAGGGACAGGTAGTGGGGTGGGCAGGGTCCGGGACAGTCCGCAGGGTGATGGGCCGGGCTTGGTGATATTGGGGGGTCCCCAACCAGGAAGGAGGCGGAGTCTATGTGACTTGCAGCTTCCAGTGCACATTGTGAGGGGCTCAGAGTATACTGTGACATCAGTCAGTACATGAGGAGGTCGGAGTTCCCCCTTAACACGAGACCTCGTAGACTTTTGGAAACGTAATTTTCACATTTCTGTACTTTTGATGATCCAGAAATTTCTACATAAATCCGTCTTCCAGCCGGAGCGCCATGAAAGCGTTTTGTGGTGTTTGATGTCTTCCATCCTCTGACATTCTAATCTCCATCATGGTGTCCCCCCCCCCCCCCCCCCTTGTCCCCCTATTCCTCCCGAGTATCATCATGCCTCTGGTATTAAACTGCTCTGCTGTATCTTGTGTTGGTCGGAGGAAGCCCTAGGTGGCCTTGTGGACCCATGGGTGCCATAATGTGACATAATTTTCGTACGTTTGGCAGTGGAACTGAGCAAAGCACTCTCCTTTTGACACCTACCCCAGGGACCACGGATGCACTTTGTTTTTTATGTAGTTTGTCACCCCCCCCCCCCCCTTTACACTATGTTTTTTTTTTAACTATTACAGGTGCCTTGATCCTTCGGGATTTAGCCCTGGACTAGTGTGGGGAGGGACTGCTTCTGGCTCTGGCCCGGCAGTGCCTCCAATATGGGGGACCACGCTCTTCAATGGGTCCCATAAAGTCTCCCGAGTATTAGAGAACCGGACGCCACCAGGGGTCTTACTCCTTAACCTCTCCCTAGTGGTTGAGACAACCCAGTTTCGTTCAGCTGTCCGGGTCAACCCCAACCGCAAGGGAAGCCGGCATCAGGTACAAAAAAAAACCCGATGCCCTCCCTGAAACTGCAGCGATTATCTTCATCGCTGCAGCATTGCCCGGTGTTTTCGGCACCAACCCGATCGAGTCACTGTGACGCGGAAGGGGTGAGGATGGGCCGGCGCAATAGACCTCCATGTTTCATGGAGGAGCGCCGGCTTTCCTGCCTAGACAAGCCGGCGTCAATAATGAAGAATATAGATCATCCGATATGGAATGCAATACGTTCAGAATTACTACAACCTATAAACCTTACCACCATGTTCGATGACCTTTGTATCGATTTTATTATTTTATTTTTTTATCGAGATCGAAAACTTATAATCCATCGAACAAATTGGCCATTCTAGACTTTTGTTCAATCAACCAAAAATCATCGGTCTCATTGATTGGACGAAAAAATCGACACGTAAACCCCACCTTAGAAAGCATCTGTGTTGTTTTTGCATGGGTCAATTCTTGCTGCAACGGTTTTGTGTTAAGGCCCCCACAACCACATACAATTCCATGCAATTTCTGTACAACACCCACTTTTCTCTAACCAAAAACCATGTAATAGAGACCTTCTACAACACCTTCCATCACATGTATTCTATCATGGAGGACCCTGCACGTACATAGTGTGGGGTAGATCTATTTAGATTGTATGAAGGAGCTAAAGGTGTATTGTAGTTGACCACAGAGAGGAAAAAAATGATCAGAGTTGTCAATAGGGAGGGTGGAGGGGGGCTGTACAATTGTGCATGACTGAATGAGACTCAGAGTTCGGGCTTTACCCTTTACAATGCCCTATGTTTATATTTCCGGAATATGTTTTTTTGTAATCTTATATTTTCCTGCTGAGTTTTACTAGAAACCGCCTGACCCGTTCCTATAGCTGTGGATGTCCGATGCCAAGATCTTAATAATACTTTATGGATAAGCTAGAGTGATCTCTGGATTGGTTCCTCCCTCCGGGTTACGATAATGCGGCTTCTCCCTGTAAGGTGTGTGTCTGCCGATGGCGTGTCCGTACTTGTGATGCGCATGAAGGGGGTCAGCATAGCTCAGCGTCTCCCCTTATCATGTGACAACACAGAAGATGGTGATCTGAGATGATGCTTTGATCTGTTGTTGGATCATTCTATTTTCCTCTTTTTACCTATTCTGCTTCCTTTAAAATCCAGAAGCCAGTCCCCTTGCACAGTAAGATCCTCACCGCGGTCTGTGTCCGCGTTAGGCGCTTTTCATCATTTCCTGTCTTCTTGTCACCAGGACAGGAGTGTGTATACAATTGTACAAATCTTACCAGCTACTCCTGTTTCTTTGCCTGATAATTGAGATGGACAACCTGTGTGATAAGGGTTTTATGGAAGCAGTCTCCTGTGTCCCTGACTAGCATATTCTTTTGGTAAATGAGTGTGTTCTCTGTTCTTCTCAGTTCCCTGTGGGGATTCCTTGTATAATCCTTTCCTATGGGATTGGGTTTCCAGGTTACTTCATTTTGGTGAGGAATTTCTGGGGGTGACTCCGCCATATCTGGATCAGCTTGGTCGGGGAAGGAGTATGGTTTAGTGTCTCCATGTATCCGTACCTTTCATGAGGGGTAATTGGTAGGTGGTGTTGGTAAGCCATGTCCTCCCGGTCAATGTTTGGGTCATTGCGGCCCTTTCCTGGTCTAGGATGTGTGTCAGTTACCGGTCCCCATGCTTCCTGGTAGGAGCAGCTCTGCGGCATTTGTGATTGGTCGAGGGTTTTGAGGTTGCACCTTGGCGTTCAGTGCCCCTGGTTTGGGACCCAGGGTGGCCATAGATCACTGGTGGTGGACCACTATTATGCATGATTCGACACTTGCTCACCTTTTGGCAACAATGTTTATAGCACCTGCCTCCCGGGTTGTTATCCGGCCCGTTGTTCACACTTGCACTTATTTATTTATCTTTTAATTTATCTGTCCGCCCCCCTACCCCTGCACGTTTTGGGTCTTTGTTCACCGACTACGGGTGTTATTCCCCCTGTCACTAATAACTCCAGAATTGGTGGGGAGGGATGCTTACCGCTCTAGCCCAGCAATCTCTCAAAGTTGGGACTCCCTCTCGGAGGGGGCCCACCCGATCCCTAGTACTTCGGGAGACCTGGCTCCGGTCGAGCACCTTGGGGAGGTGTACACTCGGGGTCAGGTGGCTTCGTCTGCCTGTCCCACTAGTTGCCCCTTTGTTGGAACGAGTCCTCTCCCCTTTGGGGACACTGTCAGTTTGGTGTGGTGTTCACTACTGTGTGCACTGTTCACGGGCTTTGTTTTGCTCTGGGTGCGTGGTGGCGGGGGCGCATGACCGAGTTCAATAAAAAGAAAAAGCAGTTTCCACTACAAGACCATAAACGTGGAATGGTGGAATGGCTCCTCTTGTTACCTATTGCAAAGTCCTGTTAAAGGTAGCCATACCGGTCGATTTCCCACAAAACGATCCTTGGCCGATCAATCACCGTGCACGCCGTCGATCGAGGAATCGAGTGCAGCCCACCTTGACCGATCGACCCTCGACCGATCGACTTGGCCCCCAAATCGGATCGGCTCAGGGAACCAACTGTTTGGTGTTTTCTTCCTGATCGATTCAGCACACATCAAGGGAGTTGGACATTTGTGAAGCGAGCGATCGGCACAGAATCGTCCAGCAATCAGTGGCCTAAGGTGGTAGGCACAGAATTGATTGGGCGATCGAGTCGACGCCTGGGCTTCAACCGGAAAAAAAATCGATCGTTGGGCGAATCGATCGCTCGGCGTCTAAGACATTTATGGGCTAGCTTTAACAAAATATGCATCCAAACCCACCCCCACACCACCCCCCCCCCCCCCCCCCCCCCCCACACACCACACACACAGACCCGCCCCTTTAACACACCACTCTAGTGCTTTTTTATGTATTCCTTCCTCATTTGCAATACGACCCACCCTAGAAACCCGCCCACATGTGATGCTGACATATTTGATCTAACTGACATCTGATAGGAAAATGAGGCGGGGCTAGGGACAGTCCGCTGGGTGTGGACATTTGCTAGGGACAGTCCTGGCTAGGGACAGGTAGTGGGGTGGGCAGGGTCCGGGACAGTCCGCAGGGTGATGGGCCGGGCTTGGTGATATTGGGGGGTCCCCAACCAGGAAGGAGGCGGAGTCTATGTGACTGCAGCTTCATTCACCTCTGTGAGGGTCTCAGAAGTATAACTGGCTGACATCATCAGTACATGAGGAGGTCGGAGTTTCCCCCTTAACAAGGATACCCTCGTAGACGTTGGAAACGTATTTTCACATTTCTGTACTTTTGATGATCCAGAAATTTCTACATAAATCCTTTCTTCCAGCCGGCGGCCATGGAAAGCGTTTGTGGTGTTTTTATGTCTCCATCCTCTGACATTCTAACTCCATCTGGGGTCCCCCCCCCCCCCCCCCATTGGTGTCCCCCCCCCCCCCCCCCGCTTATCTACTGAGGGTGCAGATCACCGTCCTCGGGGGAAGGGGTCACGCTGGCCGCGACCTTCAGACAACACGTTACTGAGGAGCGTGTGACCCGCTCCTCTCCCTTCGTCTCCTGTGTG
>CM070034.1:157884120-157895115 GCA_036250615.1 Ptychadena robeensis
AGATCTATATAGAGGGATCAGGACCTCCTTCCTCTAAATGTGATCTAACTAAAGGTCTATATAGAGGAATCAGGACCTCCTTCCTCTAAATGTGATCTAACTAATGATCTATATAGAGGGATCAGGATCTCCTTCCTCTAAATGTGATCTAACTAAAGGTCTATATAGAGGGATCAGGATCTCCTTCCTCTAAATGTGATCAACTAAAGATCTGTATAGAGGGATCAGGACCTCCTCCCTCTAAATGTGATCCAACTAAAGATCTATATAGAGGGATCAGGATCTCCTTCCTCTAAATGTGATCAACTAAAGATCTGTATAGAGGGATCAGGACCTCCTTCCTCTAAATGTGATCTAACTAATGATCGATATAGAGCCTAGGTGCCCAACCTGCGGCCCGGGGGCCGCATACTGCCCTATGGGCATTGTTTGGCGGTCCTCCACATGCGGCCCCCAAAAACTGTTAATGCATAGGTTATAGCAACTCACCTGTGTAGCGGTCACACGCTGACCCAGCTTTCACCCAGCCTAATCAGCTTTGGTGCTCCTACATCAGTAAAATTGTTAAAGTTGATTGTGGGAAACCAGGTCTACATATAAGCGCTGCACCCAGGGGCAGGAGGGGGGGGCTGCTGTTGGGGTTTGACTGCCTGATGGGATCTGGTACTCTGCCTGTTGAGATATGTTTACAGGGGGAGGGTCTGGATTGATGTTATGTGCGGCCCTTTAGTGGGATCAGGACCTTCTTCCTCTAAATGAGATTCAACTAAAGATCTATATATAGAGGGATCAGGATCTCCTTCCTATAAATGTGATCTAACTAAAGATCTATATAGGGGGAGCAGGACCTTCTTTCAGTAAGCACAGGACACCAATATAATGAGACTTTTCTTTAATGTTTGGTTCAAGATATTTCCAAAATTAAGGCTCAAGATCCAAACCGATCATGTGACAAAAACAACACGGAAATGACAACCCAGGGGTCGGAGACGCCTCTACAATTCGGATGCAGACAATTGCAGTTTCGTGGGCTGAAGAACAGATTGAAGAAGAACAAACATTCGAGTCCCTGAAATAAGAATTGATTGGAAAGATCACATACATACCACAAAGATGCATGAGGGAAATACACGTGTACCGGCATCATCGCTGCCATGGGTGAGGATCGGTGTTACCGGAGGTTTATAACAAGGATTAGGTGCCGCTGTGTGATCCTGACATTGGGGGAGTCACAGCAGCATTAGAAAGTAAGTGGCTGCATGCAACATTTTTTGATTGGGGGGGAGGGGGCTGAAATTTGTTTCAAGGAGCCAATCATCTTTTAAATTTAACAAGAAAAAAACTTGAGATTTATTCCATTCCACTGGTATAAAAACCCCAGATATAGTGGTATCATCACTGTGCATGGAGCACCGTTGTGGGAGGGGCCCAGTAGACCACACCCACTGCATACAACTGGGAGGGGGCGGAGACAAGACCAGTCACCCTGCACAATGAGATTGAGCAGCAGTGATCAGTCATTATGACAGAGGTTATGCACACCCCTGGCTTACCCCAGGGGGCAGATATAAATTCAGATCTACAAGTCATAGCTCAGTCTGCTTTATGTTCCTACCTACTGCCAGATCCAATCTACGTAGGTAAATGAGCCAAGTATGGGTGCAATATAGGGGGCGGGGGACTATGGATGGTGAGCAGACATGCTGTGCTCACCCGCTCATAGGTGATGAATGGAGGACGTCGGCTATAAAAGGCGAGATATTTTACATTACGGTCTATTGAGTCATGAAAAGTAAACATTAAATCCATAAACACATGCTCCTCCCCCAACCTTAGATATAAAGGGAAAGCTCTTCATCCCAACCTCAGCCCTGATTGGTCATCTGCTAGACAAGCCTAACATTGCAGGTCATCCATTTACCCCCATCATTGGGCAGCTGCCCCAAAACTGACAAGAAGTCTCTCCAAGCTGACCCCCATGAGATGCCAACCAAATCATTGCCAACCCTCCGAAGACACCCATCATCTGGCTGTTAATCTGATCCCCTGGCTTCAACACCTTCCTCGTCACTGACAGAAGACTTCCACTTACAGACAATTCAAATGTGAAGGTGGAGTGTGGCCTCCTAACCTGCCTCACTGGCCCCTAAAGGACATCCAATCACCCGAAGCCTTACTGTACAAGGAGGAATCCAACGACCACACCTGTACCAATCTAACAATCTTCACTGTAACAGAACTGGCTGTCTTACTTCATGACCAGGATTTTACAAGCTTCAAGCGGTGCTGAAACTTTCTAAAACCTGGCATCAACTTGTGTAATGACCACCCCAAATCTGGATAAATCCTCACAGATACTGTGACAAGCCACGTGGAGGCTTAAGAGTCAACCAGGTCTGCACCGACCAACATGGAGGCTTAAGGGGGCGGAGCAAAGCTCGACCTAAGCAGTAAATCAACCGGGTCCGCACGGACCAGCATGGAGGCTTAAGGGGGCAGAGAAAAGCTTGACCAGCCCAGGAAAAGTCAACCAGGTCTGCACGGACCAACATGGAGGCTTAAGGGGCGGAGCAAAGCTCAACTAGCCCAGGAAAAGTCAACCAGGTCTGCACGGACCAACATGGAGGCTTAAGGGGTGGAGCAAAGCTCGACCTGCCCAGGAAAAGTCAACCAGGTCTGCACAGACTAACATGGAGGCTTAAGGGGCGGAGCAAAGCTTGACCCACGCAGTAAGTCAACCGGGTCTGCACGGACCAACATGGAGGCTTAAGGGAGCGGCGCAAAGCTCAACCTGCTCAGCAAATGTCAACCATTTGTCGGTCTTGATCTAATGATGATTTTGCCATGCATCACCCTAACTGACCCTCCATACACTCCAACAGTTACCCAAATTATTTACACTGACCCTCAAAATCCACATGCCAAGGAACCAAATCAGAATGACTACTAAAAGGCAAATCTGAGCTTTCTCTGATTTATTATCAATAATATAAGTAGTGGTTAGGTAATGCTCCCCCAAAATACCCCCAACCTATAGGCAACTCTGTCCTGCCTAACCCTTCTGCCTACCCCTGTCCTGCGGATGCATCCCTCATGCCTGCCCCTGTCCTGTGGAAGCACCCCTCTTGCCTGCCCCTGTCCTGTGGAAGCACCCCTCTTGCTTACCCCTGTCCTGTGGAAGCACCCCTCTTGCCTGCCCCCTGTCCTGTGGAAGCACCCCTCTTGCCTGCCCCTGTGGAAGCACCCCTCTTGCCTGCCCCTGTCCTGTGGACGCACCCCTCTTGCCTGCCCCTGTCCTGTGGACGCACCCCTCTTGCCTGCCCCTGTCCTGTGGACGCACCCCTCTGCCCAGACTATTCGGGATGGAGAAGTAACGTGCGGTCCTCTCTTCCTTCCCTATAAATCTAAATATTCCAGCTTCAGATAATGATCTATGAAAAGAATATTCACAACAAAGATTCCGTTAAATGATCGCTATGAAAATTTCCGCCTCCAGAAATCGTTTTGGTTTGAAATTGTTGTGCTTGGTTCAAATTTCCTTTCCTATACTGAACATGGATCGGCCGCAGGACTCTAGGAGTTTCGGCGAGTACCGAGTCCGTTCACGTCAAGTGCTGAGTATAGAGAGTTCAAGTGCCGAATCACCAGACAGCACCCACCGTGGGCTGGGACACCCGCCGCCGGCCCACACCAGAGGCGCTGCAGGTTTCAGCGAGTCCCACAAGCTGTTACAAGGGCATGCTTGGATTTGTAGTACTGCCTGACTACGTTTTCATAGTGAGTTTTCCCCCCAAAACAACAACATTCAGATTTCACAGGGAACAAGATGAAGAGCACAAAAATAAAATTTAAATTTTACACCCAAGGAGTCCAGCTTGCTGGCTCCTCCCCCCCCCCAGTGATTGGCGGCTCTCAGGACACTTCGATGACCTCCATGCTGCCGGAGAAGTTAGTCTGGCTGCCCACTTTGCCCAGTTCCTCCCGGGACCGGCTGTCTCCGAGACCCTCCCCAAATTCCATCTGGCAGCTGCGCCGCTTGAACTGCTTCTCGAAAGGGCTTTCCTCGTGCCAGCTGCGCCTAGAGTCCCCACGGGCGCAGGGCTTCTGCCTCCTGCGCACCGCGCAAGAAGGGTCTGTGGGCAGCTGCCCGCTGCTGTAGGCAGCAAAAGCCCCCGCGCTGTACAACGTGGAGGCGGAGTAGAAGTGCGACGGGGCGTCGGAGGTGAAGTACCAGCTGCCAGTCAGTGACGAGGCTTGAGTCGCCAGGATGTCAGAATGCCAGTCTTTGAGGCCCAGCGCTGGCTTGGACAGGTGCTGCTGGCTGCTGGACAGTCCGAACAGAAAGTTGGTTTTGCGGTGGTCCTCCATGCTGCCGCTGCGGAAGAGTGGCGCCGCCAACGAGCGCTGAGACAGGAAGCTGCTGCGAGATGACAGATGCCGGTGTTTGTCTTCGGTCTGCCGACAAGCGGCGGGGGTCTCCGGGACCCTCTTGGCCTCTTCCCGATCCGGGCTGGACTCTGGTGTCTGCTCAGAAACCTCTTCGACAGGTGAGAACTGGCACATCTTACCGCCGACCTCCAGGGACGCCGGAGGTTTATAGAACTCTTTGCTATCCTCTGACGTGGAGACGAGCGATGCCGCGCCGGACAGGCTGCAGTACGCCATGGATTTGATGTCCAGAGAGAAGGAACGTTTTATTTTATTGCTGTCCTCCCTGTGGGACACGTGCAGTCCGTTGAGGCCCAGCAGGAGAGGAGCCTCCTCGAGGTACGGGGCTTGCGGCGGCTCTTCTGAGGTAGGGTGAGCGTGCTGCGGACTCTGTGGTGGAGGTGGCTCTGGGACGGCGAGGTTCTCTGCGGCGCCGCAGCCCAGCTCCAGCTGCAGCTTCAGTTTGCAGACAGCAGGCGCCGGATCACACTGAGCTTTGATCTTTTTCTCAAAGTCCAGGAGCTGGCCCAGGAAGTTGAAGTTCGGCGAGATGGTCGGTCGTTTCTCTTTGACGAACCTGCAGGAATGAGAAATTGTGTCACCACAGCAGCTGCATTTTATGATGATCCTGCCAACAACTTAATAAATTTGTTATATAAGTAAAGGCCCCCATACACCTTACAATCTTACCATACAATTTCTGTACAATCCACTTTTGTTTTACCAAAACCATGTAATATGAGGAGCTTTCTAACCCTTCCAATTACTATGTATTCTATCAGGGAGGACCCGGCACTACATAGCAGTGATGAATACCTTCAAATCACTATGTATTCTATCAGGAAGGACCCGGCACTACATAGCAGTGATATATACCTTCCAATCACTATGCATTCTATCAGGGAGGACCCGGCACTACATAGCAGTAATATATACCTTCCAATCACTATGTATTCTATCAGGGAGGACCTGGCACTACACAGCAGTGATATATACCTTCCAATCACTATGTATTCCAGTGGTGCCCAACTAAGTTCATATGTAGGGCCACAAATGCGTCCCTCAGCATCACTAAAGGGCCGCACATAACATTTTCAATTATTGACTTGTATAAGCATTTTATAATAAAACAATGACAGAAGGCAGAGCTAGAATGCATTATTTATGTTTTCAAGTATACTTCAAGCATTAGGGAACATTGTTGTATGGTAATGCACATTTTATCATATACATAGTCAAAAGGTTATGTGCCTCATAGATATAATCAAAGCCTTTTCTCAGGTTATGTGTCGCAATAAATATTATACAATCACCCCCCGTTTATTGGTGGAATAGTGGGAACATAGGCACTGCTGATCCCCCGCCAACACTAGATGAGGAGAGGCGAGGGACTCAGGCACCATCTGGGTCGCTGATTGGCCTTTAACATACTCCTATCATGTAAGTTATCACCTCTTCCCACTCTAAGAAGATTCCAGACAAGGAACTGTCAGCGGGGGATTGGCGTACAGGTGAGTTCCTATGCATTAATAAGGTTTTGGGGGCCGCAAGTGCAGGACTGAAGGGGGCCG
Organism: Ptychadena robeensis; assembly: GCA_036250615.1. Taxonomy (NCBI): domain Eukaryota; kingdom Metazoa; phylum Chordata; class Amphibia; order Anura; family Ptychadenidae; genus Ptychadena; species Ptychadena robeensis. The sequence goes on from CM070034.1 coordinate 157,890,120, forward strand.
CCGAAGAACACCCCCGCAGGTTGGGCACCTAGGATGTATTCTATCAGGGAGGATCCAGCACTACATAGCAGTGATATATACCTTCCAATCACTATGTATTCTATCAGGGAGGACCCAGCACTACATAGCAGTGATATATACCTTCCTATCACTATGTATTCTATCAGGGAGGACCCAGCACTACACAGTTGTTGGTAGATCTAATGCAAATTGTATGGATCGATCTTAAGGTGTATGGGGGGCTTTACATTGTTTCCATTTATAGGAGTACTATAAAACACCTTCCTCCCTATGTTATGGAGAAGATAAAAAAAGCGAGATGTTCTGTATTATGGTATGTTCTACTTTAAATGGTCTCCTCCCATGATAAGGTCTGGTAAATGACCATTTGATCCTATATCATTTATACAATGGAGACAAGGACTACGAGATGAATTGGAGAAGGTACCTGTAGGCTTCGTCCAGGCTCATGTCCATCCTCTTCATGATGTACGCTATGGCGATGGTGGCCGAGCGCGAGATACCAGCCAGACAATGGACCAGAACCCGGCTATTGGAGGCTTTGGCCTTTTCTGTGGAGGGAGAAAAGTAAGGGTCAGCTGACAACGTCATGTGACTTAGAGATGATATGTAAACATATATACAAAGTATTTCCAGAATCAGGTGATATAAAACTTCGGGTGTATCTGGAACATCGTCAGGTGATTTATAAATGCATTGAATGTTCATTTGTATTGCTTTGTGTGCAGATAAAAGCAAGACACCGCGCAGAGAGGCGCCAAGGACGACAGGAGAGGAAGGTGGGCATTGTGGGTATGAGGCTCCGTTTTAGCAGCTATAAATTGTCACCCCATGGAAGACCCCCAGCGAAGAGTCACTGCAAACTGGGGGAACAATGACCAAAGACGCCCCCATCCCCTGTCATGTCCCCCATTGCTTTCCTGCCCATCCTCCGGCTGAGATTTACTCTCATCCTCTCCAGATTTCCCAGAATCCTGTGCAGAGCTGCGTCCTCTCCCCGAGCAACGGATAGAAACCCGATTACAGACGGGAGGATTATGGAGGGAACAGATGCCAAAGGGTGTGACCAGAGCAACAGGCTAGAGTCATGTGACTGCGGAAAATCTCTTCCAATAAAAACTATGAAAGACACAAAACACTGTGCTGAGGAGCTAACGCTCTAATATCCCCCCACACTATTATTATACATTTATATATCTCTGACATATATCGCAGCGCTGTACAAAGATCACTGACCAGTCACATCAGTCTCTGTACAGAGGAGCTGACACTCTATGATGAACCCCCTTCCTCACCTATAAAATCCACAGACTTGTCCAGCCACGGTAGGATCTTTTCACAGAAACTGTCGTTGACAGGAACCCGCAGGAAGTGGGAGTCACAGATGAAGTCGGGTTTGGGACAGGTGTTGCTGGCGTTCAGCACGAAGGCGATCTCGTTCTGCTGCATCAGTTCCTGGATGAGGAGGACAGGAAGTGAGCGGGTTTGAGGGGGACAACGCTTCCCCAATCCAGACATTACCAATATCAGTTGTCTACATGGAATAAGATGGTCAGAACCAAAACCCACCCGTCATGGGGGAACTTACTTCCTGTGCACACCTGACTTCCTGTCTAAGGCTACAGATCATAAATTGGAGACTCCCCAACATTCCACCCTCAGCTCCCCGTTGGCCTCACCTTGTTGAGGACGTCTCTCTGGCAGCCCAGGTAGAGGTGAGGGAGGATCCGGGTGGGTCCGGCGCTGGAGACGGGAAGACACGGCTGGGAGATGCAGGAGGGAACGATGGACGCCTTCCCTTCACACAGTCCGGGGTAACAGGCGGAGAACTCGTAGAATCCACCTGAGAATGGGAAACAGCCGAGGTAAGTGGGGGGGGGGGGCCCAAATAGGTGACCACCAGACCTCTACCACCACAGTACAGTCATCTGCTTTTCTCTCCAAGAGGGCACCATCTTGTTCAGTCTTATTTTGGGGACACCATTCACTTCCCTGACTCCCCCACTTACCCGATAGTAGGTGGACGTTGCTGAAGAGTTTCTCCAGCTTGCGGAGCAGCACCGTCAGGAAGCAGTCGGAGGGCAACGAGGAAACATTGGACGAGCTCTGATCATAGACCACCACCTGCTGGGCCTGGCACTCCAACTCCACCTAAACAAAAATCAACAGTAACACCTTCATCTCCAGCAACTGCCCCCCCCCCCAGGGTTATCACCTGACAACATGGGAGGAGAAAAAAATATCCCGATGAGGAGACTCCGAATACTTTTTGTTGATCCTGCCAAAATCCTTTCTTAAGGCCCCCATACACCTTACAATCTTTCCATACAATTTCTGTACAATCAAATTCTACTACCAAACCATGTAATATGATGGCATTCTACACCTTGCTCTATGTTCCCATTATTCTATCAGGGGAGGACCCCACATTACATAGCAATGATAATACCTTCCAATCACTATGTATTCTATCAGCAGGACCCCGGCAACTACATAGCAGTGATATATACCTCCAATCTATGTATTCTATCAGGTAGGACCCGGGCACTACATGCCGTGATATATACCTTCCCTCCAATGTAAATTCACACAAGAGAGGACTCAACACTACATAGCAAGTGAATATATACCTTCCAATCACTATTATTCTATCAGGGAGGAAAACCCGGGCACTACAGCCAAATAGCAGTGATAATACCTTCCAATCACTATGTCTTCTATCAGTGAGGACCCGGCACTATATAGACCAGTGATCATCTACCTTCCAATCACTATGTATTCTATCAGGAAGGATCCAGCACTACATAGCAGTAATATATACCTTCACATCACTATATATTCAATCAGGGAGGACCCAGCACTACATAGCAGTGATATATACCTTCCAATCACTATGTATTCTATCAGGGAGGACCCAGCATTACATAGCAGTGATATATACCTTCCAATCACTATGTATTCTATCAGGGAGGACCCAGCACTACATAGCAGTGATATATACCTTCCAATCACTATGTATTCTATCAGGGATGCCACTATACTACACAGTTGTTGGTAGATGTAATGGAGATTGTATGGATCGATCTTAATGTGTATGGGGGGCTTTATACAGTGCAGTCTAATCATCTAGAGAACCCCTCCCCCTGTAATTCTATACATCTCCCCTTTGGTGACAACAATGACTCTCCGTAGATACAGTAAGGTGTGTGTTGTCACTGGCAAAATCCACAGGTAAAAAGAAAACAAAGGCAGCCACCTCTGAGGACTCATGGAATATGTCTCCTGGAGTAACCAATCAGCTACCGGCTGTCACTTTTCTGATCAGAAGAGGAAGAATGTGATTGGTTGACCTTCTCAGTGTAGTATCCCCTCTCACCCCAAAGCACTCGTGCCGCAGCACTTACCTTCTGCTTGGCGGAGTGGTGGATCAGTTCGGCCACCTGCACCTTGTCCTGCTGCAGCCGCCTCTTCATCAGCTTGGAGCAGTTGATGTTGATGGCGTCCAGGATGTGGGAGGAGTTATATTCCACGAAGGGGCGACTGTCTATGAGGAGGACCTTCTCCATTCCCCCCTCCATCCACGCCACCAGCTTGTCTGCGCTCACCGGCCGGCACCGGGGTCCCTCGGCGGCCATGTCAGCACCTCTGTCCCTCAGACGCGGGCAGGTAAAAGCGACAGAGGGGCTTCTTACGGCCGTGCCCAGCGCATGCTGCGTCCCCGGGCGTCAGAGCATCCTGCGGGGGCGGGCGACTACTATGAAGAATTGGGCTCTCTTCCACCGGGCGGGTTGCGGAGCGGAATCTCTCCTCGGTGGACAGCTATGACATCATCAGACCGCTGGTCCTGGAGATCGGGGGTCTCTCCTCGCAACGTCAGGAGGATTCTGGGAAGGAAAACACGGAGAAGAGAACCGTCAATAGAGGAGCGACGGGAGAGAAAACACACAATGAGGTCATCAGTATTATGTTTAATCACAAGGAGGAAACCAGGAACAGAGGGCTGAGCTCACCGATTAACCCCTCCAGCTCCACACAGGCAGCAGCGACTCCCGGCTGCCTCTCTCTGATTGAGTTCTTCTGCATTCCCGGGACCTGACCCACCCCACCAGCTCCCCGTCCCATCAGATATCTGTATACAGGACCACCCGCATAATGGGAAACCCGTGACTACACATTGCAACAACCGGGGGTCCAGGACAAAGTGTGGTCACCGTACAGGAAATGCATGAACCAGGATTATGGCAGGATCTAATAATAAAATGTTATACATGGAAGGACTAAGAATAAAAGCTGCAGATTTAATATTGAATACGAGTCTTGGAAGGACAAAGCGAGATTTCACGGAGTGGGAGTTACATCGATGGGGGGGGGGGGGGTGGGGGGGGGGGGCTCTGCCAAGGACATTTCAACACAATTCAGTATGAGGTCCATCAGAGAGAAGAGAGAACAAAACTTCCCCCCAACAAACACCATACAGACTGAGCTCATCAATGACTCTTCACCACACAGAAAAATTCCAGGATGAGCCAGACGACCGAACACAACGACTACGGCTTCGCAACAGATGAGGTCATCGTCCTGGGGGGGGGGGGGGGCAAGGACACACGCACTGCATGCATGCACAGAGAGAGGCGAGTGCAACGTAACAACACAATCAACACAATATTACTGGTGCACACCCACGTGCCACTCTCTGATCAAGGCACCAATGCACAGAGAGAAGATACAAACTTGCCACAACACATTAATCCACAACATACCATTCAATACCATTAGTCACAACCCCATACACAAACACAAATACACATACTGGGGTGGGCACACACACGTGCACTCTGATCATGTCACCATGCACAGAGAGAGAGACACAACGTGCACACACAATCCACAACATACCATGCACACACATACACACAATATACAACATACTGTGCACACACACGTGCACTCTGATCATGTCACCATGCACAGAGAG
>CM070034.1:157906042-157920850 GCA_036250615.1 Ptychadena robeensis
TGCTCAGCAATGACTTACTGGGGGTGACTAGGGAGGAGCGAGTTCTGCAACAGAACACATAGAGACTCATGTGATGCTTTAGATCAGCTGAATTATTACTCTGGCTGATTCACTAGTATAACCAGGGGTGCACATAAGCAGTATGCTGGTACTCAAAATGGATTAAATCCTAGCTCTGCGTACCTTTTTATGGTTCCTAAATGCATGCGCGTACTACAGGAGGAGAGAGGAGACATGCACGGAGCTTTCCCCTCCTCTCCAATAAGAAAGGAAGCCATGCTTGTGTTGTGCTCTCTAGTGACATCCGGTGGCTGAAGCTGATATTGCAGATTGAGTTGAGCTTACCGATCCACACAGCTTCACTTGATCATTATTTAAACTAAAGTGTTGGAGACCTGGGGGATGAAAATCAGAGTAGGCATAAGTCAGGGTCAAATCTGATAACAGAAAAGGTGCACTACTGAGGTATGTACTGAGATTTGGGGGATCAAACGTGTTGTACTGTGAGAGTTACATGTGACCCAAAGCCAGCTGGTGGCCTGTGGATGGAGACAGCTAATCAGAGGATCAATCAGGAACAGCGAGCTCCATCTGCAGCAGAATCTACTATGCAGGAGGCTGACGCAGAGGACAGTGAGGAAGACCACCCTACATATGGGGTGATTACCAAACACCATCTCCTGGTACTCATCTGAGGAGCTCACTATAAAAGGTATGTGCACTCCTGTGTATAACACACAGGGTGGGAAAATGATCACATGATCCTGACCAGCCACTCAGGGAATATCAGTAATGTACTTCTCCATGAGATCTGCAAAACCAACTTATCTATCTGTCTTGTACTTGAGTCAGGATCCCACTTACCTGTCCGGGTGTTCACTTGTCTCCCTGCACTAGCAGCCTCTGTGGACGGTCCAATGACTGATCTTCTGTCGTCCATTTGCGGCACTCCAGAGGCTTAGATGGTAAAATGTAAGTAAACTTGGGCTGCAGCACCATCTTGTGGACATTTTGTAAAATTTTATTGGAGATGGTAGAATTTTATTTTTGAAAACTCTAACATATGACTTTGCATTTCCCACCCTGGGCTTATACTCGAGTTAGTATTCCCAGTTTTTGAAGATAAAATTAAGCACCTCAGCTTGTATTTAGGTCCGGTTATACTCGTATATACGGTACCTTATCTAAGAGGAAAACATAGGGTAGGGGTAGGAAACACATAAGGAAAAATATTTGAAAAAGAGGGTTGTTCTCAGTATGTATTGGCGTATATTTGAGGTCTCCCTATGCCCACCTATTAGGGGTGGCACCCTGGACCTGCAGGATGGCATATCCCCGCTTGGTCCCACCTGATCGGGACCATCAACAGGATTGGTATCTGAATTTGGTAACAAGAGAAAAAATTGGGGTACCCCTATCTGGTTGCTGGACAATATGAGGGTAAGATGTGTCCCTGACATCCTGGGGTGGGAGTGGTGCCCATACATGGTCTGGAAATGCCATGGCAAATGTAATGACGCCTCTGACATCATCCAGCCTGGCCAGATTGGAGGTAGGTTATTTAGATCGGGGCTGTCATATCTATGGAGCGCCCACCTAGACCAGCATGTGGTACCCAGAACCCTGCCTGCTATTGGCTGAGCCCCCCCCATGGTCGGGCTACACACTGATGGGGTGGCTCTGGGGTCCCCCTGGTACCCCATAAGGTCACTCAACACACAAAGTTTCACAATCTATAATATAATTTGAACCCCCAGCAGCCGTTTCCAGAGGATGTGTGCAGCCACGTGGTGGAACGTCGCCTCTCCCTGCGGATTCCTCGTTGCGCCCCCACAACACTGACTAATTGGCAATTAGCGATGGGAATGACTATCAATAAGAGGTCTGGATCTAATTTAATCAGCACATCAGTCGCAGTGCTGGCAGAGAGGAATCACAACTGCAGGAAGAGGCGCTCATCAGAACCGCCAGAGGGGCGTGCCTCACCGTAAACCCATTCATGACACCCCCTATTCTGGAGGGAGGAGAGCAAGGAGCCATCCGTTATCTTGGCTTTTGGCAAACTCTCTCCCTTCTATGCATTGGTAGGAGAGATGAGGCTTGCAGGGAGCCTCAACAAGGAGTCTGAAGAGCCGAATGCAGCTCCCTAGCAGGAGGTTGCAAAGCCCCGTGCATCCTGCACCTAGCATTTCCTTTCACTTCCTCTTCTGGTAACAAAAGTCACTTTCCATTATTAGATAATGATTCCCCTGGTGTAGCCTCAGACAGCAATAAAACCTCACCGGGGTTCTAATCCTTTCTACGTAAAAGGAAGAACCCTTTAATCCAGTGAGGCGCCAGCACCTGGCCGGTGAGCGCAGATTGTCTCCAAGAGACAGAATCACCGTATCTGTGGCGTCCGTTCGTAGGGTTTGGTTGCCGGGATGGAGGACAATCCAGAGTCAATGATTAAACTCAGAATCAGGAGGATAAATACTCTATGAGGGGGGAGGGGAAACGTAGCAACATTTTTCCAGCTGATGGAACTGGTCCTCTACTTTATATCATAATATGTCCTAAAGTTATTTAAGGACAAATTAGAAATAACCTACCTACCTACTTACCTTCAGTTCTACATCTCAGGTCTGCACTGTAAGAGGAGGATATTACAAGAAAAGGGACACAAATCCACCAAATATCACATTATCCCCCAACGCAGGACTCCGCTCTCCCCGCGTCAGGGATTTCTCCGCTCCCAAATTCATTTGCATTTCTCGGAGTGTAAAAATAGATTTGAGATACATAGATTCCCATAGAAGCCCACCTACACAGTACAGCTGTCACCAGACGGGGCGCCGTCACAGGATTCACACCACCCCTCCCCCCAAGAGGAGGACGGAAATAGACCCCGACATTCCAATATCAACCCCAATATTTCATGGTCACCCTGATGCTCTACTACCGGCCAACATCTCATCGCTCCCCAACAGCAGCTTTCTGCACCCAACATCATACTGCTTCCCAACACTCCCCAGTACCCCTCAACTTCCTACTGTCCCCCAACATCTTACTGCTGCCCTACCTCTCCCTAATATCCCTCAGCATCCTACTGCTCCCCAACACCCCAAACATCCTACTGCTCCCCAACATCCTACCTCTCCCTAATACCCCTCGACATCCTACTGTACCCAAAACATCCAAATGCTCCCCAACTCATACTGCTCCCAACACCTACCAACATCTACGCTGCCCAACACCCTACTGTCCCAAACCCCAAAACCAACTTGCTACCCAACATCCTACTGCGCCCCAAACACCCAAAACATCCCTACTGCTGCATACTCCCTAAAAAAAAAAAAAAAAAAAAAAAAAAAAACAAATGACCCCTCAACATCCTACTGTACCCCAAAAACATCAACTGCTCCCCAACATCATACTTGCTCCCAACCTCCCACAAACATCCTACAATGCTGCCCAACACCCTGTGTGCCCAACACCCAAAACTTCCTACTGCTCACCAACATCCTACTCTCCCTAATACCCTCGGATCCAGCCCTACTGCTGCCCAAAACACCCCAAACATCCAAATGCTACCCAACATCAACTGCTCCCCAAAACACCCCAAAATCCTAATGCTGCCCTAGATCTCCCTTAATACCCACAACATCCTACTGTACCCCAACATACAACTGCTCCCCAACATCATAATGCTCCACAACAACTACCAACATCCTGCTCCTCAACAGCTCCCCAACAGTCTATCACCACCAATACACCCCACATCATAATGCTCAACAGCAGCCTTCAGCACCAATATCCTAATGCTCCCTAACATCAGACTGCTACCCCCAACTCCCCAACCCCCCAAAATATTACCACACAACATTGTCACTGCTCCCTACACCCCCCCCCCCCTTGAACTTACTAATCTACAACCCCCCCTGAACATTCTACTGCTCTACACCCCCCCAAAAACATTATACTGCTACCAAACAGCGATTCTCATTCAAACAGCTACTGCTCCCCAACATTCTTCCAACAGCCTAGACGCACCCTTCTGAATACTGAACTAGAATCCTATTGCTCCCAGAACTAGGACAGTAAGTTATTTAGAAGGAGTAAAATAATCACCCTTTCAGTCTATAGCCAAACCCAAAATTTAAGCTTTAGAGAAGTTTAGTATTTTTAGTTTATTGATGCAGGTTTTTTCCCACCACGTCCTGTCTTGGAGCCAAGATTAGAAGAGAGAACCTATAAGTGAGATGCTCTTTCCGTGTACCCATTGGAAAATGTCCCTCCACTCTTATGATTGCCTCTAGGACTCCGGGAGACCTTCATCAGAACCACGCTATATATTTTATAGAGAAATATAGAGAACAGGATGAAATTGTATTTGAGCGTTACAAAATCTGATTTGTGCATAGGCGAATGTATGCACAATAAGACCACACCCCTGGTTTTTGGGAGGGTCATATGAAAAAAAGAAGCTCACGTGAAGCTCATTTGGGTTTCTGCTTCAGCTGCCCCTCTCGAGCCCGGAATGAGTCATAACTATCAACGCTGTTTTGCTGGAACATGATGATACAGGTAATTATTGGGAGGAGGGGCGTGCACGGAGAATTCCAGATTGTTTGCAATTGATGGCACCACCACCTGGGGAAACGATTTTTTGGGGTCGATTTTGACAGGAAGAAAAAAGGTTGATTCTCCAAAAGCAATCGATCAGAATGGTGGAAGCAATAGGGAGCTACTTTTGTTTTTTAGGTCAATCTCAAAAAGGAAGTGATCGAGGGTCTCCACCAAAGAAATTCGATGGACAAAAACCAATTCAACCCCAATGTCAGATCAAGTTTGATCAGATTTTTGCGTTGTTTCAAATTTTTTGGTTTCGATAGTCAGGGTGGGCATAACTTGATCCGAAATGCGATACGACAATCAAGCTGGGCAAAAAATCAACAGAAAAATCAACCCATGTAGGCTTTCCTTTATAGAGCTGCGCCTTCGCTACTCCTGCCAAAGTAAGTAAATACCAGTATCTAGCATGTTCTGCCACAGGAGTCATTCGTGCCATCAGCAGAGTTCCTCCTATATGCGGAAAAACATGCTGTATATCTGTATTAATCAGGCGAAGGGGCAGTGCCCAGGACAAGCCTATACAAGTCTCTGGTAATGACCCACCTAAAGTGCTGCCGCGTAGTAAAATAGGGTATTCAGCAAGTTCCAGCAGGAAGAAGCACAACTATATGCTCAAGCAGCGGTATAGTTTTGATTGCAAATATTAAAATCACAATTTTTATTGCGAGAATATCCGAACATCAAGAATTGGCAAAGATTGGAACTAAGTCTATATCTTTGTAATCGCAAAATATTCGAGATTACAGGATGAGTACCATTGCAGATGCCATTTTTACAATCAATTACTTCTATGAGTGTTGTTCTCATGTTGTGATTACACTGCAGCTGATATTTCACATTCTGCCACTTAGAGATGTCGTCGTGACGCCCCACATTGCGTTCGCAAATATGCGCAGTACAATTGGCCATTTTCGCCAAAAAGGTTTAATAATGACAGGAGACCAATGATTGTCGCAATTTTATGTAAAATTTGGCAAATAATATGACCACATTAGTTTTATTAGCGAATGTGAATATTAACTATTGATGCTCTAATATGATGTATACAAAGATAAACTATGGAGGAGGGGCAAGCTCTCTAAAAGCCAGAGGGAGACTCAGCGTGCGTCTCTGCAAGACTATCAAACACTTGTTCACTTTTCCCATTTGTAAATACCAGAATACAGCATGTCCAAGCAGAGGAGGGGGGCCTCTATGCTAATGACTTGACTGTATACCAGTATACGGGTGAGGGGGGGGGGGGGGGGTTTGTTGTCTTATGAGAGCAAAAAAATTAATCATATACACACCAATTATTATTACAATAACAACGTATTACGGGTCAACCCCCTTCTTTGAACAATAAAAAACCCGAACGAGGATCTAATCCTTATCCAACCAAAGACCAAAATCAGCTACAGGTGAACCTTTAATGTAGGTGTCGGTGGATCATTGAATATTAGAGTGACAAAGGCGGATCTTCGAAATTGTTTTATTTAAATAAAGAAAAAGCAAACAATCGACAACACCAAAATGCGACATTTGTGACGGCGACACCAAGCGAGCGTGGCGAGGGACTCTCTTCAATTTTATTAACAACAAGATTCCCGCAAATGCCCTCAAAGGTTGTGAGGGGGGGGACATCGCTGACAAAATAAAATATTGCTTCATTCTTGATTCATTACAAAATATTTAATCCGCAAACGTTCCAACAAACAGGATTGGACGAAGCCTTGAGTCTTTAAAAAAGCTCCTCCCATGGGTGGGGCTTGTCAGTATTGGCGGGGTGTACGTAGTGATTTACAGATCGGGTGTTTAGGTTTGTGCAGCGTCCAATTCACAGAAAGTATTCGGCGGGGTGGAGTCGATTGGCCACTAGGCCAGTTTTTTATCCTATGGGCTTCGCGGTCGAAGTCGAAGGAGTCATAGACGGATTCCTTGATGGCGGTTCTTGCCCGGGGCGGGCATCTCGCAGATGCCGCACAGAGTTCCTTTTGCATGCGGGAGCAGGTTGGTGATGGTTGTAGGCGTTGCTCCGGTAAAACTTCATGGACGGACATGCAGAAAGTCTCTCTAATGTGCCTCGCGGAAGTTGGCGTTTGTAGACGGAAGGATAGCGTGGCTTGGCGGAGAGGAAACCGAACGAGCGCAACGACACGCCAGGTACGCATTGGCAGCACTGCCGCCGGTTGGTCTCGTCGGGTGAAACAGCTGCACGACGTAAAACGGCCCGCCAGGACACCAAGAAGATGTGATTGGGCATGAGGAACATTTTGATGTGGTTTTGACTTGGTCCTCGGGCACGATTTCATGGTCACGCATCACCTGTGAAGCTGAGCGGTCCGTGCTGATGCGCCAAAATGTACTTAACCAATTTGGTAAAAGAGAATTATGAGGGCGGACGGCACAAGAAAACCAACCAAGGGAGAGGGTCCACACGGCTAGACCGACTTGTCCCAGGACGGGGAAGGAAAAAGTTGCAGAGTGACGTCCACGCTGTCGTAAAAGAAGAACGCTGCGAGACGAAGGCGGCGTCAAAAAATCCACGAAGCCACAATCATTCTTTTGGCCTTTCACGGAGACTTAAAGGCTTGTAATGAAGGATACAAGGATGGTGTAGAAAAGGTCAAGGCAGATTGGACAGCAGGACGTAGATCTGCACTCGGGGGGTCACGTAGTGATGAAAATAACCGCGCCATATTGACATTGCGATGCCCAAGCCCACCGGCCGGGAGAGTAAATTGTTACCAGTGTGAACGGGGGCTGCCCAGGCGGAGGAGTAAGTCCGGCAATGCCAAAGAGAACACAAATAGTTTGTCGTTGACGGAGTCCGACGGCTCCGATGGATGACCAGCACACCAAGGAGTTGCGAAAAACCGACAAGATCCATATGAGGCCGAAAGCGAGGCTGCCGCGGCTTATCTCACGGGAAGGAGCAGCTTGGCCCGGCGCCGTGTACCATTAATCCGCCCCCCGCAGCGCCATCTTTGTAAATCCCGGAAATCCATGGATCTCCGGCTGTACATGGGGCAGTGTGGTTCACTGGTGTTTGGCATCAGATAGAGAAGGGGTGGTTATTAGGATGGGGTGAGACCTTGGCGTCCAGTCCATGAGAAACACCATCGCAAGAGGATACTTCAGGAGCCTGAGAAGGAGGAATGGGAAAAGAAATGACAGAGGGACATCGGGGGGGAAAGGGTTACAGGAGAGACACCACGAAAAAAACAGGGGGAACAGGTGAGGGAGAGAAACGAGAACACATCAGGTGATGAGGGGGGGGGGGGGAAGGAAGCCGAGGAACAAATGAGGAGAAGGATAAAAGGAGAGGAAATAGGAACCGAGAGGACATCAGGGGGAAGGGTTATAGGGGTGGACACCCAAACAGAAGGATTGGAGGGAAGGATGAGAAAATTGAGAGAAATGGGAGAGAACGAAAGGAATAAGGGAGAAGGGGAAAGGGGAGAAGAAGGACAACATGGGAAGGATAAAGGGAGAGGAAATGACAGGAGGACATCAAGGGGGAAGAAGGTTATAGGGTGGCACCCAAACAGAAGATTGAGAGGAAGGATGAACAACATGGGAAAATGGGAAGGGGAAAACGAGGCAACATCGGGGTGAGGGGGGGGAGAAGAGGGACAACATGGGAAGGATAGGCAGATGGAGGCGAGCGACATCAAGGGAATGGGGGATGAAGAGGACAACAATGGAAGGATGATGGGGAAGAAGAAACAGGGGGAAGGGAGAGGGTTACAGGAGGAGGACAAAAAAAAAACCAACAGAAGAGTTGGAGGGGAAGGATGAGAACATTGGAAAATGGGAGGAGAGAGGGGAGGAGAACGAGGAATATGCAGGTGATAGGGGGGGGGGGGGGAGGGAAGAAAGAAGAGGGACAAACATGGGAAGGATGCAGATAGATGACAGGACATCAAGTGATGGGGGGAGAAGAGGACAAACATGGGAAGCAGATGGAGAGAGAAAACATGAAAGAGGAACAGGGGGGACAGGGTTACAGGGTGAGAAACACCAAAGACACAAAGAGAACAGGAGGAGGAGGATGACAACAGAGGGAAAATGGCCAGAGAACGAGGCCAATATCAGGTAATGTGGGGGGAGGGGGGGGGGAAGGGGAAGGGGGGGAACACCATGGGAAGGATGCAGAATGGATAAGGACATTAGGTGATGGGAGGAGAAGGAGACAAACATGGGAAAGGGGTGAATGGAGAGAGAAGAGAGAATGACAGGACATAGGGGGGGGGAAGGGTTATAGGGGACAACAAGAATGAGAACATGGGAAAAGGGAGAAAAGGAGACATCTAGGTAATGGGGGGGGGGGGGGGAGGAGAAGAGGACAACATGGGAAGCAAACGGGAAAGGGGGAGGAGGAATATGGACAGAGGGAATGGGGGGAGGTGATGGGGGAGGGAGAGAAGAAAAAAGGACAAACAGGGAAAGAGATGGGAGAGGATATGACAAGAGGCGACATCAGGGGGAAGGGTTATAGGAAAAGAAGATTGGAGGAAGGATGAGAACATTGGAAAATGGGAGAACGAGGAATATCAGGTGATGGGGGGAGAAGAGGACAACATGGGAGGGTGAAGATAGATGAAGGGCATCAGGGAATGGGTGATGACGTCAGGGAATCAGGACAATGAAGACAGAGAAGATGAGGTCAGAGGGCATCACAGATGACATATAGAGATGGTGATGGTGGGGGAAAAAAAACATAAAATTATTAATAAATATAAACTTATTTGCATATTTACATAAATCTCTCAATGTTTATCCAAATATACCATACAATCCTCAATCAAGAATGCTAAGATACATTATCTAGGATGTATCTAAGAACAGAGATGAAATTACTCTTTTATAGTTGTTATAGGAGGTTTATTGTAGCTGTGAGATACAAAATAACAACAAAAACCCCTCACAAACACAATACAGTCCAAGATTGAAGAGCACTGTAATGAGAGAAATAAGTATTTGATCTCCGATCAACCAGTTAGATTTTGGGCTCTCAGTTGTCTTTACTATATTCTGAATGCTGAAGGGAGGAACATGTAAGGGAATTCTCCTAATCCTAGCTTTCTGTATTCTGGCCACAGAGGCAACCAATCAGATTCCAGATCATTCACCACGGAGATGTCAGAGAGACTGGAGACCTGCACATGGCTGGGCGAGGCCCTGTCACTGTCCTCAGTCTGGGGTTCGATGGAGGATCTCACCTTGTGGGGGGTGGAATGATCATCAGATTGATGATGATCATTCTACATGGGGGGTCAGTGATCTCAATAACAATAGGTAACACACTGCGCTGTGATGGAGGGAAATCTCGCAGCTCCCTCAGGGTCTCCCTGCTCAGGACATCACATGTACAGGAGATCTGCAGTCTGCCAGTGTACATCTGAATGATCCAGAGGAGTGCTGGAGGGGAGTGTTGGGGTTACATGCACCAAAATCCTGCTCTTTGGCATCAAATCAACTCGCTATGTTTGGAGAAGGAGTGCTGCCTCACTGTCACACATTGAGGGAACGTTATACTTGGGGGGCACAGGACACCTTCACCCCAAGGGAGAGATGATCCAGCATCACCTCAGGACATTGATAATGGGTGGGGGATGGGTAGTCCAGCATGACAATGACACAACACACACTGTACAAGCAACACATGAGCGACCTAAGAAGCCCATTCAGGTCCTTTACTGACCGAACCAGTCTCCAGACCTCAATCCCATAGAAAGTTTGTGGAGGGAGATGAAGGTTCAAGTTACCAAACAGCAACCTGAAAACCTGACTGATTTAGGGAAGATCTACAAAGAGAAGCCAACACAATCCCTCCTGAGATACCAACCTGGCGGCCACCTACAGGACACGTCTGACCTCTGGACTGCCAACAAATACTAAATCATCTTCTCATTACAGTGTACATTATTCTCTGACATTAGGTTTGTGAGGGGTTTTTTGTTGTTATTTTGTTTCTCACAGCTACAATAAAGCTCCCATAACAATTACAGATGGGTCATGAAAAAATCATCCTGGAAGGGGTCAAATACTCATTTCCATCACTGTATCTGGTCTATAGAGGGGGTCCCAGGATGGATGGTCAGATAAAGGGTTCTATAGTTAGGATTTATTAGGGTGACAGACAGGGGCTCTGGATGGACAGTTGGACGTTGAGAGATCATGTGATTTGTGTGGCTGTGTCGGGAGTGACATCAAAGATATAAGGCGGCCGCGGTGTATAAATCAGTGATACGGCGCAGAGTACTATTCCGGGGAAATCTCGCCTGTGCTTCCATGTTACCCGCCCAGCCTCTCTGACGTCTGGGTTGCCATGGCGATGCCTGAATGCAGCACTGCGATGGTCATTATGCGACCTTGGAGACCGAATAGATAATGAGGAAATTGGGGAGAGGGGGGGGGGGCAGATAGGCAAGATTGGGCTGAATCAATTAGACCCTCCACATCCAAATTGTGCCCATTAACCCCTGGTGTGCTGCAGGCCTGACCAGACGTGTCTGTGACATCACTGCCGGGAGCTGTAATCAAAACTTTTCCTGTTTGCGTTCCCTGACGCTCTAATGTCCCCCCACAGTCACACACTATTATTATACATTAATATAGCTCTGACATATACCGCAGCGCTGTACAGAGATCACTGACCAGTCACATCAGTCTCTGTACAGAGGAGCTGACGCTCTAATGTCCCCCCACAGTCACACACTATTGTACAGAGATCACTGACCAGTCACATCCGTCTCTGTACAGAGGAGCTGATGCTCTAACGTCCCCCCACAGTCACACACTATTATTATACATTTATATATCTCTGACATATACCGCAGCACTGTACAGAGATCACTGACCAGTCACATCAGTCTCTGTACAGAGGAGCTGGCGCTCGAATGTCCCCCCACAGTCACACACTATTATTATACATTTATATATCTCTGACATATACAGCAGCGCTCCTCCTGCCTGCAGCAGACTGATGACATCATCTCAGCCTAGGCACAGTCACTGACTGCAGCAGACTGATGACATCATCTCAGCCTAGGGACAGTCACTGACTGTAGCACACCGATGACATCATCTTAGCCTAGGCACAGTCACTGACTGCAGCAGACTGATGACATCATCTCAGCCTAAGCACAGTCACTGACTGCAGCAGACTGATGACATCATCTCAGCCTAGGCACAGTCACTGACTGCAGCAGACTGATGACATCATCTCAGCCTAAGCACAGTCACTGACTGCAGCAGACAGATGATATCATCTAAGCCTAGGCACAGTCACTGACTGCAGCAGACAGATGACATCATCTCAGCCTAAGCACAGTCACTGACTGCAGCAGACTGATGACATCATTCCGGCCTAGGCACACAGAATGCGGACGCTCTCCATGTACTGTGACACATGAGAAATATATTTATAGGAATAATACATTTACTAAACGGTCTACAGAAGGCAAAAAAAATGTGAAACAAACAATGTTCTCTGCACATGATTGGAGGATCACCTTGTGACATGATGGTGGAAGTCTCTGTCTGGAGATCTGCAGAATGTTCTTATTTGGTGATGAAGCAGCAACATCTTAGAGGATGGTGAGGGGCCTTGTACCACATATAGATACAGTACAGTATTCACAGTGCTGGTAACAGATTACTAGTGATCTCAGTGCCGAAACAGATCACTAGAAATCACTGTACCAGTAACAGATCACTAGTAATCTCAGTGCCAATAACAGTTCACAGTAATCACTGTCCTGGTAACATATACCTCCTGTGATCACAGCGCCAGAAAAAGATCTCTAGTAAACACTGTGCTGGTAACAGTGATCTCAGCGACATAACAGAACACTAGAAATCACTGTACCATAACTAGTGAGCTCTGTGCTGGTATCAGATCACTAGGGATCACAGTGCCAGTAACAGATCACTAGTGACCTCAGTGCCAGTAACAGATCACTAGTGACCTCAGTGTCAGTAACAGATCACTAGTGAACACTGTGCTGGTAACAGATCACTAGGGATCACAGTGCCAGTAACAGATCATTAGTGAACACTGTGCTGGTAACAGATCACTAGAGATCTAAGTGCCGATAACAGATCACTAGTAAGCACTGTCCTAGTAACATATCACTAGTGACCTCAGTGTCAGTAACAGATCACTAATGACCTCAGTGCCAGTAACAGATCACTAATGACCTCAGTGCCAGTAACAGATCACTAGTAATCACTGTGCTGGTAACCAATCACTAGGGATCTAAGTGCCGATAACAGATAACTAATCATCACTGTACCAGTAACAGATCACTAGTGAACACTGTGCCAGTAACCAATCACTAGGGATCTAAGTGCCGATAACAGATAACTAATCATCACTGTGCCAGTAACAGATCACCAGTCTCAGGGTGCAATGTGGACCCCACACATCTGACCACTGACCAGTAAATCGTAACGCACAGAGATGTTTCTTTCTTCGTGAACATGTTGTATCTCCAGTCACATGGTCTGAGGATCCTGCCACAATCAGCTGCGGGGGGCAATGCAGACAGTTTTGCATTATCTATCAACCAGTCATTTTCCAGCAGTTCTGTCCCTGTGCCGTAGATGCCGGTGTCCAGTGACACGCAGGGGTCACCCGAATGTGATTGGGTTCTTCTGTTGAACATGCGGTAAAGTAGATGAACCTGCCTGATAGTGACAACAATGCTGCACTGCTCCTGATTTCCAGAGTTGTCACTGTCATGTTGGATGTGGCTTTCATTATAGTCACTGAAGATCCACGAGGCTTATTAATTATGACCTGGCCACACCCCCCTTGGTTTCTTGATGGACAGCTCTGCCACTTTGAGATGCAGTGTCTAGGAGGGGGAGCGTGTGAGACACCGATGAAGAGGATTTGGCTTGGGCAGGGAAGGTGAAGGGAGATGTCAGGTTACTTTATGAGGTGTGATCTCTAAGGACTGTCACACAGGAACTTTAATAATATAACATCCCCCACCCCCTCTGCCTGGTATTTACATAACACTATAGTCATGTGGATGGGGGGAGGATTATTGCCCCCCCCCCCATAGACATACACAACAATGAACACCTGACGGGGGCTCTAACATCACTACCGTTTCCTGCTGTTGGTCTCCACACAATGGAGAGATATCCCCAGGGCTGGGGGGGGGGGGGGGGGGAGGTAGACACGGTCCTGGACACTTAGGGGGGGTTGGGTGTCATATAGGATGGGAGCTTCATTCTGAATAGATTCTTGGGGGTGGGGGAGCCAGTTGCCCTTTTGTCTTGGAAGCCAGTCGAGGGTCCCATCCCAGGGCAAAGTGAACATGCAGCAGAGCAAGGGTTAACTAGTATAAGGGGATAGGGATAGGTTTAGGGGTTCAACATTTTAGGGGTTAAAGATGCCTTGTCACTGTATCCATTGCAGACAAACTGACCACCCTCCCTGGCCACCTACCTGCACTTTCTCTGGATATGGGGCAGGGGGAACGGACCTGACCACTGTCACTAAATCTAACTTTAGGAGTTGTCCCCAAAACACAAGAGATCCTCCAATGGGGTCCCCTGCTATGGTGATGACTCTCCTAAATCGTTGTTCACTTTGGATTGATTTCCTCTCATTTCCTGTCATGTTTCTACGACAGGAAGTGAAGCAAAAGCTCATTAAGATCGAAACAATTCTTTGGGGCAAAACTAATGCAGCCAACAAATGTAAGGAAGAGAGAAAACATTGCTGTGTGGAGGGGATTCAGAGAAGTCTGTCACTATGGGGGTCCCCAGTGCTGGGATCACGCCGGACCCCTATATAATCAGCATCTCCATGAGGCCAGTATACCGAATAGCTCTGAAACTCCATCATGGTCATGTGGTGTGGGGTCCCCCAATCTCAATGTGTATGGACCACCTGATCACCCAGAGCTCTCTGCTCTTTATAGAGGGCCCGTGTACCATACTACAGAGCAACCCCCCACTGAATATGGGGCTCCCAGTGCTGGGATCACACTGGACCCCTGTATACTAGCATCTGATTAGGGTCAGTACTCCGATTATCTCCAAAACTCCATCATGGGCATGTGGTGTGGGGTCCCCAGCCCTGAACTCCCCCAATCTCCATGCGGATGGACCACCTGATCACCCAGAGTCCAGGCCTGGCATCGCTGCTCTCTATAGAGGACCTATGTACCATGCTACAGAGCAACCCCC
>CM070034.1:158162702-158173914 GCA_036250615.1 Ptychadena robeensis
AACTCTGTAACTGACATGAAATATTCTGCTTGTAAAGTTACAATTATTCTGCACACTGCCAGACAAAATGACACATGAAAACTTTCCCTACAGACCACCATTGGTATGCTGAATCTCCATCACTGAAATCCAATGAATGAGAAGGGGGCGGGGCAAGGACACGAGGTCGGGGAGTAAAAGACTAGATGATGATGAAGGTCATCCAGCCAGGAAGTGAGGCGGCTTCACCTGACCGCAGCTTCTAGCGCACACTGTGAGCGGCTCAGAGAGTTCAGTGATATCTGAGAAAACTATTTCAGTACAGAAGAGTTTCCTATAGAGAGAGTTCAGTTCTACAACATCAGCCACACAGGTATGTAAATAAAAATAAAGAATTATAATAAAAATAGTAATAATAATACTTAACAACAACAATAATAATAATCCTGCGGTATCCGCTGTGCACACGTCCCATGTCCTGTGCCGCCCCCTGGTGTTGAAGCTCTGTAATAGCGCCTCTTCCTTACGTCTCATGTTAGAATAGGGAACCCTCAAGCCTCGCTGTGTTTAGCTTCAGCTTTAAGTCGGGGTTATATCAGGGTATCACGGGTTACAGGGGGGCAATTTTTTTATCAGTGACCTCAGGTAAGTGACATCCAACATTGTTTCAGACTCACCATTCAGCGGTCAGTTTTAGGATGGCTTGGGGGTGGCCAGTGGTTGTCAATCGCTGACAACTGCCACCAGAACTCAACTGAAAATTAACCTATCAGTCTCAGCTTAAAATGAAACAAAAAAGGAAAAGTCCAATAAGTTGGCTGCATAAGTGTACACACCCTCTTATACCTAGGTGCCCAACCTGCAGCCCATGGGAGCCACTTACGGCCCTTTGAGCATTGTTCAGTGGCCCCCCTTGGTCCTCCACATGCGGCCCCCAAAACCTGATTTTTAATGCATAGGGCATAGCAACAGTGTGGTCATAGTGTAGTGGTCACCGGCTGACCCAGCTTTCCTTATCAGCTTTGGCGGTCCTACATCAGAAAAATTGGCAATGTTGATCGGGGAAACAGGGTCTACATATGACCGCTGCACCCAGGGGCAGAAGAGGGGGTGTGGGCTTTTGACTGCCTGTTAGGATCTGGTCCACCGCCCGCTGAGATATGTCGACAGGGGAAGGGTCTGGATCGATGTTATGTGCGGCCCTTTAGTGGTGCCGCACATGTGGCCCTCCATGTCAACTCAGTTGCCCACCTCTGGTTTAATACATAGGATGAATTGACAGATATCTTCCGCCAAGCCCCCTGAGATCAGAAAATTGGGATGGAGTCGGTGGAGTTCCCCTTTAGACACTTGAGATGCGGCTTCCCTTAAAGAGTTAACAATTCTAATGTACAAGTAATATTTTAAATAAAATCTTTTTTTATCCAGGTTCCTTTCTCCATCTTCCTGCGCCAGTTCTCTCCCAAACCTGTATAGGGACCCCGCTCCTCCTGACTACACAAGCGCTCCTTCCCTGGACTACATGTCACATAGGAGCTGCACATGCACGCAAAAAACAGTGATTTGGGGGGCACACAGGAAGCACCTGGTACATGGTAAGTGGGACCTGTATGTGTGAATGGGCGCAGACCCGCACATGTATGAAGTGATACACGGCAATGGGCCCCGCATGGAGTATTTGTGGTCATTACCACGTCAGGGTCTTTAGGTGAGGAGAAAGGACTACAGTACCCCGACCACCTACACGACCCCACTGTTACTCTCATGACTGTGATACCAATCCGTATCTTTGTATAATACTTTATGAAATGAGCCTTTCATGTCTTATGGACATTACTGTCCGGGGGAGGAGCAGCTGAGGGATCATTATCTTGTATCTATAAAGCTCCAACATATGACACGGCGCTGTACAACACATGGGGGTGCTGAAGACAAACCAGCTGATATGAAAGGTAGGAGGATGAGTCAAAGCTAAAATATGAAATGGGGTTGTAGGGCCTTTATTCAACCGTCATCCTGAAATACTCTGCACTGCTGTAGGACTCCACACCTTCCTGTGCCTATCATTGAGCACACAGCTGTCCATACAATACTCATGTATAAGCTGGAATTCAGAGGTCCTTTCATTTATTCGTCCCTTTGATTGTCCTTCCTATGACCCCGGTAATATGCAGCTTCCGACCTCCATTGCTCACTAAGGTATAAGGAAAACAATTGTTTGTGTCTCTCACTCTCCCCCTACCAGACACTGCAGCTCACTCATTTTACCAGCAGAAGCATGCTGTCAATCCAGTGGGTGTGGTCAGGTGCTGATTGACATGATGGCCACTCCCCTTCAACATCTTCTCATCCCACCTTAGCACAGGCAGGGCAAGCCTACATGAGAGCTACAACTCTGCACTGAATTCAGGAGCAGAGCAGCATTGTTGCCATCCAATCACAGGAAGCTGCATTAGGTGGAGTTAATTGGCAGGATCAACAGGTATTTAGGAGAGTTCTCTATATGAATATTTTAAAATATAGTCTGGAAGGATTAGAGCCATTGCCTGGGTCTCCACTATGGAGGTTCACTCGTCGTCACCAAGAAAAACATTCTGGGAAATCTACTATTTAGATTTTACCCCACAACAGGAAGTGAGGGGCATCCAATGGGGACATCTGTCTACTCAGAGCAGACTCTCTGGGACAGGATGTGAAAGAAAATCTCTCAAAGCAAAAAATTCAGCTTCAATGTCATACAGTCCCAAGTCCCTCATACAGACTCTACAAGTTCTATCTGTGACCATGAGGAGGAACCAGAGGAGCTGACACCCTAATGTCCCCTCACAGTTACGCACGATTATGAAACATTTATGTACAGTGATGGAAATAAGTATTTGATCCCCTCCCCTGATTTTGTCTGACCACAAATTGACTTGTGTATAATTTTTATGGGAGGGTTAATGTAGATGTGAGACAGAATAACAATAAAAACTCACAAACCCAGTGCACTAAAGTCAGAGGATAATATACATAAACTATAATATACATGGTCAAGTGCGTACCATTGCAGTTCAAACCGAGCTTCAGAAAGGGGAAGAAAGGTGATTGAAGGGGGGGCGTGGCCTGCGCATGGAGGAGTGAGGACGCACGCTGGCAGAGCTTCCGTCCCGTTTCCCGCTGACAGCACAGCACGGACCCGCACACCACGGATTTGCCCGGCGGATTATGTCCAGCAGACGCCGGAGAACACCTGGCAAACCCCTGAAGCCGCGGCAAGGCAAGGACGCCCTGGACGGCTACTTGATCAACGTCCCAGCGGCGGTAAGCACACCACCCAAGATGGCGGCGCCGGCACCTAGGGCGCCAAAATCTCCACCGCTGGCCACCTCTCCCTCCTCACCGCAGCTCACGGCGGAGATATCCCAGGCCAGCCTGCCTCTGCAGCCGCCCGTGTCCCCTGCTCCCTCCTGCAGCCCATCCGCAGCTCAGTCCCCTGCGTTGAGTCCCCCTGTTGAGGAGGCCTGCAGCATGGCGACACCGGGCCCTGGACAGCCCCCATCTTCCCCTGCACCCATCCATTCCCCTGAGACGACAGGAGGTTCCATCAGAGGCAGGTTCCTCTAATGAACTGTGCCACATTATTAGGGAGCTACCCGCAAAGCTTTCCAGGGACCTGGAAGCCATGTTTTCCAAGCTTGAACAAAACCTGAGACGTGACCTGACTGTGGTGCAGCAAGACACTATTCATCTAGGCCACAAAGTGGATACCTTAGAGACTGCCCAAGACACCAGTGCTGTGGCGCTGGCCGCAGTTAATCTCCGCGTGGATCAACTGACTAGAAGCCTTGAGGCGATGAGGTACCAAATGGATGACTATGAGAACCGGAATCGACGCCCGAATATTCGCATACGGGGTCTTCCTGAATCAATCACCCCTGAGGCCCTGCCTGTCGTGCTGGCTAAAATATTTAATAACGTCCTGGGTCGGGACCCCGCTACACACATTGAGTTTGACCGCGCCCATAGGAGCCTGCGCCCCTTGGATTTGGATACAGATAACCCCAGGGATGTGATTTGCCGATTTCATAAGTACTCTGTGAAAGATGCCATAATGACAAAACTCCGTGACCACGATGGGGTGGTCTTTAACGGCCACAAGTTATCCTTCTTTCCGGATTTATCCCGTGCCACTCTAACCAACCGCAAGATCCTCCGCCCAGTGTTGGAGGCGCTCCGCGGGGCAGGCATCAGATACCGCTGGGGGTTCCCCTTTGCTCTAATTGTCCAACGTGATGGTAAAGCTGTGTCACTACGGTCTCGCCACGATTTGCCACGTTTTTTGGAGGCCCTTAACCTTCCTCAGATCTCCATTCCTGAATGGGGCCCACCAGCGGACGCTGTGCTCCCTCTCCGCCTCCCTCCCTGGCAGAAAGCCAGGAATCGGCACCACCGTCCTAGGCGCAACGCTCATCCCACGGACGCACCAGAAGTCCCTGCCGCGTTAGACCCTGCCTGAATTTGAACTGTCCGGAGCCGTAAGCGTAATTTGTTGTGCCTGATAATGAAAACAGGAGCACTCCCTCCCATATGAAAACTCTGACTACATTTACTGGTATCCCCCCATCCCGTTCCCCGGAACCCTGGGGGGCCACACCATACCAACAATGTAGTGCCGCTTATGGGACCCACTAAAGCCCCCAATACACGACTAGATTTTTCATCCAATCAACTCAATCCAATCAATTTTTTTGTTGTTGGTTGAAAATTCTATGGCCAGGCCACATGGGTTAGATCAAAACAAAAACCAATTAAAATTTGGGAAAAAAATTGATTGAAAAAGGAGTGGAACATGTTGGTAACATTTAATTGGTTGTCGTGAAATGCATTACCTTTCAGTTATACAGAAAGTTGATCAAGATATCTGTTACTACAGTTAAACAACAACATACAATCAATCAAAGTTTCCCTGACCCCCAAAATTTATCTTTTGTTAGTTGATTTGAACAGAAAAATCTAGACGGTATGGCTAGCTGCAAACTGGGGGCGATGAGAAAGCCCATTGTACACCCAAAACCGGCAGGGAGATCAGATTACAAGCACTCTGGGATCTTTTTTATACATACAAAAAATGCAGGCAACATTTGTGACTTGTGATTTAGCCAAAATGTATTCAACAATTCACCTGGTGGCCCCTATATTGCTGATGACAACATATTCCTGGTGGATCCTTTATCCATGGTAGCCCCATATCCCTGTAGCATCTATATCCTGTTGTGCCTATATCCCAGGTGGCCCCTATATCAGTGGTGGACGCTCTTCCATGGTAAAGGGTTTTTTCCTTTTTTTTTATTCCTGGTGGTCCTATATCCAGGTGGCCCCTATTATGTGGTGAACCCTATATCCCTGGCGGTTCATATTATTCCCAGTGGTCCCTATTATCCATGGTGGTGTCTATATACCTGGTGGAACCTATATATCGATGGTGGTTCCCTTATATCCATGGTGGATCCGATATCCACTTGTGGCCATTTATATCCCTGGTGGACCCTATATCCCCAGGTGGACCCTTTATCCTGGTGGACCCTATACCTCTGGTGGACCCTATAGTCCCTGGTACCCCCTATATCCGTGGTGGACCCTATATCCCTGGTAGCCCTATATCCCTGGCGGTTTCTATATCCCGGTGTCCCTATTTCCCTGGTGGTTCTATATCCCTGTGGAACCTATATATTGCTGGGGTCCCTAAGCACTGGTGGACCCCTATATCCCTGGGGGACACCTAATCTCCGGTGGGACCATATATCCGTGGTACCCACTAAATCCGTGGGGGACCCTATTTTACATGGTAGCCCTATAACCCGGTGGTGCCTTCTTTATACCCTGGTGACCCTATATTCCCGTAGGCCTATATCCCTGCCTGGGGGGGGGGGGATGGCCCCTATGTCCCTTGTGGACCATATACCCTGGTAGCCCTCTATATCCTTGGTGGTCCCTATATCCTGTGGCCCCTATATCTTGGTGGACACTATATCTCCGTGGACCCTTATCCATGGTAGCCCTTGTATATCCGGCTGTGGGAACCTATATCCCTTGATCCCCTTATATCCCTGCGTGAGTCCCTATATCCATTGGACCTCCTATATCCCTGGTGGGCCCTATAGCCATTGGACCTCCTTAGCCATGGTTGGGCCTATCATCCCTGGTAGCCCCTAATATTTCTGGTCCGTCCCTAAATCGCTGGTGGTTCCTATTCCCGGTGGGGGACCATATATTTCTGGTGGTCCCTCTATCCCTAGGGCCCTATACCCTGGTGGCTCTATATCCCTGATCTAAGGGATAGAATAGCAATGTCACCTGGTGTCAGGTAAGTACCGTCTCATGTTATTTGGGGTTATGACAGGACACAGGGTCTCCCCAGAGAGGGAGTACTCCTGGTTTGGAGGGGGAGAACAGTGACCTCTGGGTTCATCCAGCAGATCACCCCCAACCCATGGGTCCCCTCATTATTCTGGGTTTAAAACGCTGCAGCTGGGGGGGGGGGGGGCGGAGTGGGAGTTGGCAAATCAGTGACTTTGTGACCCCCACTTAGGGGGAGAACCAATGTAACCACAAAGTGTACCAAATGCCACATTAAACCCATTCCGCCCTGGTGCGCATGAGCCAGGGCGCTTCCCCAATACGCCTACAAATAAACCACAACTCTGTAACTGACATGAAATATTCGCTTGTAAAAGTTACCATTATTCTGCCACACTGCCCGCCAAAATGACACATGAAAACTTTCCTACAGACAACCATTGTTGCTGAATCTCCATCACTGAATCCAATGCATGAGAAGGGGGCGGGGCAAGGACACGAGGTCGGGGAAGGGTTAAAAGACTAGATGATGTGAGGTCATCCGCATGGAAGTGGAGGCGGCTTCACTGACCGCAGCTTCTAGCGCCACTGTGAGCGGGCTCAGAGAGTTCAGTGATATCTGAGAAAAAACTATTGTCAGTAAGAAGAGTTCCTATAAGAGAGTTCAGTTCTACAACATCAGCCACACAGGTATGTAAATAAATAAAGATTATAATAAAAATAGTAAAATAATACTTAACAACAACAATAATAATAATCTGCGGTATCCGATGTGCACACGTCCCATGTCCTGTGACGCCCCCTGGTGTTGAAGATCTGAAAGCGCCTTCCTTACGTCTCATGTTAGAATAGGGAAAGCCTCAAGCCTCGCTTGTTTAGCTTCAGCCTTTAAGTCGGGGTTATATCAGGGTATCACGGGTAATAAAGGGGGGAATTTTTTATGAGTGACACAGGTAAGTGACATCCAACATTGTTTCAGGACTCACCATTCAGCGGTCAGGGTAAGTTTAGGATGGAGTGGGGTGGCCAGTGGTTGTCAATCGTGACAACTGCCCCAGAACTAACTGAAAATTACCTATCAGTCTAAGCTTTTTTAAAATGAAACAAAAAAAGGAAAAGTCCCCAATAGTTGGCTGCATAAGGGTACCACACCCTCTTAACCTAGGTGCCCAACCTGCAAGCCCATGCGAGCCATTACGGACCTTTGAGCATTGTTCAGTGGCCCGCCCTTGTCCCCTCACATTGCGCCCCCAAAACCTGAATTTTTTTTTTAATGATAGGGCCATAGCAACAGTGTGGTCATAGTGTAGTGTCACCGGCCTCTGACCAAGCTTTCCGTTATCAGCTTTGGCGGGTCCTACATCAGAAAAATTTGGCAAGGTTGATCGGGGAGGGAGGAAACAGGGTCTACCATATGGACCGCTGCACCAGGGGAGAAGAGGAGAGGGGGTTGTGGGCTTTGACTGCCTGTTAGGATCTGGTTCCACCGCCCGCTGAGATATGTCGACAGAGGGAAGGTCGGATCGATGTTATGTGCGTCCCTTAGTGGTGCCGCACATTGTGGCCCTCCATGTCAACCTCAGTTGCCACACCTCTGGTTTAATACATAGGAGGAATGACAGTATCTTCCGCCAAGCCCCCTGAGATCAGAAAATGGATTGGCGTCGGTGGAGTTCCCCCCTTTCCTGTAGCACTGGAGATGCGCTGCCCTTAAAGAGTAACAAATTCTAATGTACAAGTAAATATTGTAAATAAAATCTTTTTTATCCAGGTTCTTCTCCATTTACTGCGGCAGTTCTCTCCCAAACCTGTATAGGACCCCGCTCCTCCTGACTACAACAAGCGACTCCTTCCCTGGACTACATGTCACATATGAGCTGCAACAGCACGCAAAAACAGTGATTTGGGGGGCCACACAGGAACCACCTGGTACAGGGGAAGTGGTGGGACCTGTATGTGTGAATGGGCGCAGACACGCACGGTTGAAGTTGATACACGGCAATGGGCCCCGCATGGGAGTATTTGTGGTCATTACCACTCAGGGTCTTTAGGTGAGGAGAAAGGAATACAGTACCCCGACCACCTACACGACCCCACTGTTACTCTCATGACGTGATACCCATCAGTATCTTTGATAATACTTTATGAAATGAGCCCTTCATGTCTAGGAACTTACTGTCCGGGGGAGGAGCCGCTGAGGGATCATATCTTGCTATCTATAAAGCTCCAACATATGACACGGCGCTGTACAAACACAGGGGGTGCTGAAGACAAACCAGCTGATATGACACGGTTAGGAGGATGATGTAAAGCTAAAATTATGAAATGGGGTTGTAGGGCCTTATTCAACCGTATCCTGAAAATACTCTGCACGGATGCAGGAGGTAAGCAGCGTGCAGGGACAATGTGCGGGGGGCGGTGGTAAGGGAGGGTCCTACACTGAACAGGGTACAGAGAAAACGTGCGAGGGGCGGAACTATAGGCGGAGCATTGGTGTAAAGCCGCGAGAGATGTGAAGAAAATGGGATGAGTCTTAAGGAAAAGTGACACGCCCTCTATACCACGCCCACATCAAGGATGAACGGCACAATAAAACACCGAAGTGAGCGAAACAAATGACATCAAATGTTATAGAACTTCTAATATATACATTATACTCTGTATATACATTATATATACCATTCACAATGTATACACCATATACTATACACACTATCTACATCATAGATACTATCCATGCTTTATATATATTATACTCTATAGATACATTATCTATACCCTTCATATTATATACATTATATTCTATATATACACTATATTATATATACTCCATATTATATATACTCCATACTATATGCATTATATATACCATTCACAATATATACATCATATACTATATACATCATAGATACCATGCATGCTATATACATTATACTCTATAGATACATTATATATACCCTCCATATTATATACCCTCCATACTATATACATTATATTCTATATATACACTATATATCACCCATATTATATACATTATATATCCTCCATATTATATACCATCCATACTATATGCATTATATATACCATTCACAATATATACATTATATACTATACACACTATATACATCATAGATACTATCCATGCTATATATATATTAAACTCTATATGTACATTATATATACCTTCCATATTATATACCCTCCATACTATATACATTAAATTCTATATATACACTATATACCACTATATTATATATCCTCCATATTATATAACATCCATACTATATGCATTATATATACCATTCACAATATATACATCATATACTATATACATTATAGATACCATGCATGCTATATACATTATACTCTATAGATACATTATATATACCCTCCATATTATATACCCTCCATACTATATACATTATATTCTATATATACACTATATATCACCCATATTATATACATTATATATCCTCCATATTATATACCATCCATACTATATGCATTATATATACCATTTACAATATATACATTATATACTATATACATTATATATCACCCATATTTTATGCATTATATACCATCAATACTATATACATTATATATACCAGTCACAATATATACATCATATACTTTATAAATTATATCACCCATATGCATTATACTCTATACACACTATACATTGTACTCTATATATACTATATACATGAAACTTTATACATACATCATATAACCTCCATACTATATAGATTATATATACCATCCATACTATATATATTATACTCTATACACACTATACATTATACTCTATATATACTCTATATACTCTTAATACTATATATATTATGCTATATATATACAATATAAACTATACACACTATATACATTATACTTTGTACTTTACATTTATACATTGTAATCTATATAAACAATATATATAGCTTCCATAATAGATACATTGTACACTACACATACTATATACATTGGATACTATACATTATATATACAATGTACATATAGCATTTACATCACAATGGAAACTTCATACATTGTACAACATATAATACATAAAATAAATCTATATTATATACATATTCACTATGTTCCATATACAACATACATTACAATGTACACAATAAACATGGTACATTATATATTCTGTATGCAGCATACACAATGTACACTATACACACAGAATGTACTGTATACACACAATGTGTACTATATACACACACAATGTACTGTACACACACACCACCCTGCTGCTAGAAAAATGAAGAAGGAATATCACATTCCGCCCTGACAGGCTGACATCCGAATCCACCACAATGACTTTACTACAATACAAACGTCTTGGAATAGTGCAGCCAGAGGCTAGAGCGGAGTCCCATAGAAAACCTGTGTTGCGACTTGTAGAGGGCGGAGTATAGACAGCTGGTTTTAGTACATATCCAGCTGAGCTCAGGGAGAACAGATCCGGATCCCAATGCAGTATAGAGGTGACATATACATAAGAAGATTGGGGTATTAACAAGGAAAAGGGACAGACTGCGCCCCCTGGAGGCTGAATGGTGGAATTACATCACAAGGGGCCTCTACAAGGTATTAGAGAAGAGGCATGTACACTTATGCAACTTATTGGACTTTTTATTTATATATTTTTTTGTTACATTTTTTGTTGAATTGCAACTCTCTGTGTGAGATTGTCCCTGAGTCGCTCCGGGGTCGGAGTTCTCCTTTAATTATTATTATAATCTATTCACACTTGCCCCCCCAGGTGAAGCGGAGTTCCTCCGCAGTGACTGTGGTGATGGCCCCATTCTCAGGTTAGTCATGGTGGAAATGTTTCCTGGTAATCCATCTACATTGATAGAAGATAATGAAAACAGGAGCA